>JALAZF010000198.1:4005000-4452500 GCA_022829125.1 Lathyrus tuberosus | reverse complement strand
CACCTAATCCAATTTGGACCGAAATTCATTGATTTGAGAACGTGAATCATAAACTTCCAATCAACGCAGTCATATGCTTGAGCGAAGTCAACCTTAAACAAAAGGCAAGGTTTTCTATCCCTCGTAGCCATACCAATGACCTCATTGGCTAACAGAACGCCATCCAAATGATTTCTACCCGAGATTAATGCTGTCTGAAACGGAGAGACCAACTTGGAAATCACAGCAGACAATCTAATAGCCATGAGTTTGGAAATAACTTTAGAAACACAGCTCACCAAAGAGATGGGCCTGTAATCTCCAAAGTTTTGGGGATTGTCTTGTTTAGGAATTAACGTCAAGAACGAAGAAGCGAAGATTTTAGGGAGTTTACCAGTTAAAGAAAAGTGCAAAATGCAACTGGTAAAATCAGGCCCAATGATATCCCAACAATCCTTAATAAATTTAAAAGAAAAACCATCGGGGTCAGGCGCTTTGTTTCCATCACATTAAAAAACGGCAGCCCTGATTTCATCATGAGAAAACTGGGAATCCAGCTTGCCACGATCTTCGTCGGATAACTTAACACAATCAGACAAATTAATCCTTGGTCTAGCACTAGCTTCCCGTTTAAATTTCTTTTTGAAGAACTAAAGAGCAACATCTTTAACCAGAACGGGATCCTCCAACATAGCTCCATCATGACCCTGAATGCTAATGTGATTCTGCCTAGTTCTAAACTTGAAAAAGGAATGGAAGTATCTACTATTGACATCTCCCCCCTTGATCCAATTATGTCTAGATTTTTGGTGAATTAAGCTTTCTTTGAAACGCAGTTTACTCCAGAAATTCTCCTGATCCTCCCCTCGTCCTATCAGCTGAGACTCCGATAAGTCTTCAAGACCCCCCTCCAACAAAGCATCGTAATCATTAAAATTCTTGGCATAGTTATCAATGCAAAGGTCTAACCAACCAAAGACGTTAATATTCCACCATTTCAATCTTACCTTGAGGGCTCTAAGTTTTCCTTAAAGAAACGAAAAAGAGTTCCACGATTCACTAATGAAGTTCTTACACTCTTTGCGGTCAAGCTAGCAATTAAAGAAACGAAAAGGCTTAACAACTATTTATGCAACCAAATAAACATTTAAAAAAAATAATAGACTTTTTTAAAGTGAAAAAGTAATATATTAACAAAGAGGTAAAAATTCAATAGGGTTAATGAAGTTTTTGGTCCTCCTAAATATCTCATATTTCACTTTTAGTCTCTTCAAAAATTTTCTTCAAATAATGTTCCTCATAAAATTTTTAATTTTAACTTTTGGTCCCTCATGCCAAAATTATCGCTAAAACCGTCGCCATTTTTGTCGCTAAATAAAAAATCGTTGCTAAAACCGTCGCTAATTATGTCTCTAAGTTGTAAAAACCGTAGCTAATTGACAGGAGGGACCAAAAGTTAAAATTAAAAATTTTATGAGGACCATTCTTTGAAGGAAATTTTTGGAAGGACTAAAAGTAAAATTGAGATATTTATGAGGACCAAAAACTTCATTAACCCAATTCAATATATATATATATATATATATATATATATATATATATATATATATATATATATATATATATATATATATATATATATATATATTAAACCAATTTGATAACAACTCTTTATGCAACCAAATAAACATTAAAAAAAATTAATAGACTTTTATGAAGTGAAAAAGTAATATATTAACAAAGAGGTAAAAATTCAATATATATAAACCTAATATTATTAAATCTATTTTGTGTTATTTTGTGAAAATCGAATAGATCAGATTAAAGTTTTGTCAAACCAAATAAGATATTTTGATCGGACCACATGACCATTGACTCATCTTATAAATAAAAAATATTTATTAACATAAAAATTATAAGATAAATATTGTAATTATAAAAATTTTAAAATTCTATAAATAAAATCTTTATTAAAACACAAACTATATGAGGTGTTCCAATCAAAACACTAAACAACAATTCTTCAAAAATACCTCACTTTTGATATTCTTCTTAACCTTATGTTTTGTTTAAGATAATTTTTAGTTGTCCAAAATATGTATAATGTCACGTAATAATACATAAATTGGTCACATATAGTTACTACTATCATCAACTTGCTCTTCAATCTCCTCAACATAAGCAACATCCAATGTATATGAACGTGGAATCATTGCTTCTCTGACGATCTTCGTGATTTCTTCCACACTTTGTCTTGGTATTTGTTCATTTTCTATTTTCTTACAACATTTTCTATCACCCTCAACCAATTCTCTAGGCATGTTCTTCTGAAACCAAGGATGTTGTTTTATTTCTAACATCATAATCCTCTTTAACAAATAAAATAAATAATAATTAGTTTCATTAATCTTTAACATTTGCTTTTGACATTCATAAGTTAAGATATATTTATACCTTAGCTGGATTGGCAACAAAAATACGAGACAAAAATTGTCTACACTCCAAAGATATATGTACATAATCAGGTATGGAATATTCAACATTCATTATTTTCTACAAACAAATAAATAATTAATCAAAATTTTATGTTTTCAGCAATAAATAAAAGATATTAATTATTCCTAATGGAACTTTTTTTATTAAAGGCAATATCTCACCGCAATATTCTTTCTAAAATTTCTAGGATCATCTGGTTCTTCAAATGGGTATGATCCAACTAACATGACATAAAGAGTTACGCCACATGACCATATATCTGCAATCTACATATAATTGAAAAATTGTGAACGTAAATGTAACATTCATAGACTATATTATGAATATATTATATTATAATATACTTGACATGAACTTTTTAAATGACAAGTATAAGAACTTCTTAAGCCATAAGAACTTCTCAAGCCTATAAACCAAATTCTCATATTTCTAACAGTTTGGGCATAAGAGCATATCTACCACCCACTCAACTAAAGAATAAGAGAAACCATTAGTCTTTTTGAAAAACCCACTTTTAAGAAGAGAAGATGGCCGTGTTCACAAGTTCCTCAACTATTGTAGAATTTCCTGAAAAAATATACTTGTTTCAGGGTTTCATTAGGATCCCAACAAGAGAATGGCATATCAAAGACAAACCATTCCTAACCTTGAGCCTACCATCGAGAGACTTAAAAATCTCAAACACGGTGCTCAAGTATCTAGGTAACACTCACAACTCACTTAAACCACCTAAGAATTTTATACCCGACTAAACGCTACCTAGTAAGTGATAAACAAATGACAAGTAGACTCTAAAGGGTGCTAACAAAAACACAAAAGATCTCACATGTAGCTAGAAAATGTTGCTAGCAAACCTTGACTCCAAAGAAAATTCTCTCTATTGGGCACTTTATCTTTGAAATAAGTGTTTAGAGAAAATAAAATCCTACAGTAATAAAAAAGAAAATAGATAACCGACTAAATTCAAAGAGTCATGACTTAAAAACAAAAGTCTAATACATTATATATTAAATGTCAAATCATACATCCAAAATTCCTTGCAATCATTGTTGTCTAACCAAAATCTCACGGTCATTTTCAAACTTCATCCGATCATATATATTTTACACGATCATAGATATTTTACAGATATATTTAAAATATTAATTATCTGTTCTCTATCTAACAAATAAAATATATCGAAAGTAATGACTAAAGTGTATTTTGATTAATTAAAACTCTACTAGTCAAATTTAAAAATACTCCTACCACCTTGATAATATTTTCCATGACATGTTTACTAAGCAAAAGTTTAGAATACCTTTCCATCATACTCCTTTCGAGATAAAACCTCGGGTGCAACATATGCAGGTGTTCCAACCATTGATTTGGGTTGAGAATGGAGTAAACCAGACTGCATTTGTAAATCAAATTAAATATATATTAAAAAAATAATTTATTAAAAATATATTCTAAGATATATTCTATACTATTAACCTTGGAAAAACCAAAGTCGCATATCTTAAGTCGAGGTGCTGGACTTCCATCCAATAGAATGTTTTCCAATTTCAAGTCTCTGTGACAAATTTGCTACAATAAAATGTATAAGATAAGATTATATAAGCTAAAATTAAATTATTAAAATTAAAATTAAAAAAAAAATATGATCTCATATATATATATATATATACCATAGAATGACAGTAGCTAACTCCAGATATTAGCTGCTGGAAGAAATATCTTGCCTGTAGTATATAAAATGCATTAAAAAAAATCATTCTCTAATATATCTTATTCTAAATTAAAATTATAATTAACTTTTCATTTTTTATATATTTCATTTTAAAGTAATATATATATATGTTAATATATAACAATTTCGAACCTCGTCTTCACTAAATCGACCAGCGGAATATATCCTATCAAAAAGTTCACCACCAACAGCATATTCAAGAACAATAGCCAAATGAGTAGGTGTCACAAATACCTGCATCAAATAATAACATAATTGTGACTCAAAAAAATTGTGTAACCCTAACCAATATCTAGGGAAGAAAAAAACTCTAATTAGTTACCTCTTTGAACTTGATGATATTTGGATGCATTAAACTTTGATGGTTGATTATCTCCCTTTGAACATTCTCATTAATCTACACATATCATGAAATCTAGTAACGTAACCTAATCATAACTAAACTTAATAAATAGTTGAAATAATTAAATTTTGAAGACCTTATATCCTCTTTCAATGTATTTGATAGCAACAAGCTCTCCAGTGGTGATGTGTTTGGCCAACTTAGCCACACCAAAGTTCCCTGAACCAAGATCCTTCAATATTTCGTAACGCTCTTCTTCCATTAATATATTTTTGGGATGATGATTGAATGAATGAGAAACAATTTAATCAATCAAGACTCAACAAATATTGTAATAAAAATGAAAACTTAAGAGAAATATAAGAAGAAATGGTTGATGGTGTTTTGATTTTATTTTATTAACTTTCTCTTTAAAAAATGGTACAATTATAAAAATAATAATAGAGAATCAAATCTTAGTCAAAAATTTTAATTATTTAATATTGATATTTTTAATATATTTTTATTTAATTTAAAAAATTTATGTTGATATCTAATTTTATTAAATATTCATAAAGATAGTTTAATAAATTTACTTTTTGTTTTATATAAAAATCTAAAAATAATAATTATATTCAATCAACTTCTTAATATATTAAAAATTATCACATTCAATTCATTTTTATCTTTATTAATATTATATTTGAATTCAAAATACCATGTATGCAATTTTCAATGGTTATCACTTTGTCTATATATTAAAAATAATATGAATGTAATGAGTAAAACAATATTAAAAATTAATTTGAAAGTAGTAGCAAATCTTTTCTAAAATATTACCAGAGTTTGGATGAGTATCTGTATCTACCCATCTTTATTCAACGTTTTGGAAAGCTGTATATACTATCGTACCCAACTAAAAATTACTATCGTACCCATCTTTATTCAACGTTTCTTAATAATTTATACTCTATATATTAAATTTTAATAGTTTTTATTTTAAAAAGTGAATTTGAATAATTATCATAGAATTTGATAACTTGCAACTACAAATCTTTGGTTGGTCTACGTTAACAATATTTAATATTTTAATAATGTTTAATAAATACATAGTTATAAGGTGAAAATTTACTATTGAACTTCTGTCAAAGAAAACTAAAAGGTTTGAGGCAGATAGTGAACCAAGCGAGGCTGAAGCGTTTTTTAGCTCTGGGGAGGACGAAGATGGAGCTGACCTTCTCCGAGGAAATGTCAATGATGTATTCGAGGAGGAGGTGGCTGAGACAGGCGTGGCAGTCAACTTTAGCAGAAAGTATGCTGATTTGACAGAGTCGTTGTTCGAGGAGCAGAAGTCTAAAACGCAGGATCTTTCACAGTTTAAGGAATCTGGTTTCTCTAGTTTGGACTCAGCTAGGATGAGTGGGTCCCCTTTGGTGAAACAAGTAGGTGATGAGACGTCTTCCTCGAAGAATGTGTCATCTGGGGAGGAATCTGAACCAAATAGGAGGTTAGATGGTGAACGTACAGGTGTCGGAGTAGATACGGTTGGATGCAAGGAGACTTTTACTGAATGGGACAAATTTAAACCAACTGGGTCTGGGAGTATTGGGCCTTCGGGTCAGTTGGAGTTTCGCAAGGGCCCTTTATCCTTCGATAAGGAATGCCAAAACTTGAAGGTGTGTAGGCCCAAACAGAAGAAGAAGAAAAGGCTGGAGAATTTGGGGAAACAAGTTGAGTTCAAGCCATCCTACTTTGCCTGTCTATTATCCAAAGCGATGGCCAGCTCAGACGCTATCTCATCTTCATCCATGGATGGAAGGTGCGCCACCCATCTAAGTCTCGCAGATTCGTTGGCTGAGGATTCGTTAACGGATTCGTTAGTTCTTCGTTGTAATCAGAGATTTGAGATTCCTTGAGGCAACAACGGTGTAGAATGGGCCGCTAGTAACTCAACGGGAGCGGCAGGTGGCATTGTTATATTGTGGAGCAACAACGGTGTAGAATGGGCCGCTAGTAACTCAACGGGAGCGGCAGGTGGCATTGTTATATTGTGGAGGAAGGATTCCTTGAGATTAAATTTTAGTTTCAAAGGCCAGGGTTTTATTGGCATAAATGTGAATTGGAGAGGAGGAGTGTACAATTTCGTCAATATATATGCATCGTGCAACATGAACAGAAGAAGGATTATGTGGATCGAATTATTGCGTTGGCGCAACAGAGGCGTGGTGGATCATTGGTGCTCAGGAAGAGACTTTAATTTTGTTCTTTATAAGGAGGAAAGAATAGGTGTGAGTGAGGGTTTCAACAGAAGAAACTCTGAAGAATTCGCCAATTTCATTTCTGACATGGACCTCATTGATCTTCCTTGCTGCGGTGGCAAATACACTTGGTTTAGTAGCAATGGTTTGGCTATGAGTTGTTTAGACAGATTCTTATTGTCTCAAAATTTGATCACGTAGTGGCAGGTTTCTGATCAACGGATCAGGAAGCGAGATATTTCTGACCATTCTCCTATATGGCTGAAACCGAATCTCTCGGATTGGGGACCAAAACCTTTCAGATTTCTAAACTGTTGGTTCAAGCATGAGAATTTCATGGCGTTCGTTCAAGAAGAGTGGGGGAAACTTGAAGTTGATGGAAGGGGGGACTTTGTTTTATACGAAAAGATGAAGAAGTTGAAAGTTCTGTTAAAAAAGTGGAATGCTGAAGTTTTCGGGGTTGGATCTCCAAGTTAAAAACTAGGTGGATATCATCAATGACCTTGATAATCTTCTGGTGCATAATTATGGTGGTAATATAGAAGAAACCGTCGAGGAAAGACACAAAATCACAGGGGAATTTTGGAACAACCTTGCTTTGAAAGAAGGTTTGCTTAGATTGAAATCAAGGCAACTTTGGTTAAAGGAGGGGGATCACAACTCTCATTTCTTTCATTAGGCCATCAAGGAAAGGCAAAACTGGGGAAATATCACTGTCTTGGAAGGGGATAATGGCGGCGTAGAAGGCGTGACAGAAGTGAAGGAAACAATCAGAGCCAATTTCAAAAAAAAAATTCATGGAGAATTCTTCAGACAGACCTGTCCCAGGAGGTATTCGCTTTTGCAGGCCGCCGGTTGAAGACAGGATTTGGCTTGAGAGACCTTTCTCGGAAAAAGAGGTAAAGGCGGCAATTTGTACGTGTGACGGGAACAAGAGCGCTGGTCCTGATGGTTACACGCTCAAATTTTTTCAAAAAGGGTGGCCTTTTCTAAAACATGATGTCTTGCGTTTTGTTGAGGATTTTCACAGAAATGAGAAACTTACCAAAGTTGTTACAGCTTCTTTTCTGGCATTGATTCCGAAGTCGTTAAACCCTCAATCTTTATGGGATTACCGGCCTATCTACTTGGTTGGTAGTTTATACAAGATTTTGGATAAAATTTTGGTGTTGCGTCTCAAAAAGGTCATCGGTAAACTGATCTCCCACAAACAGTCGGCGTTTATTCACGGGAGAAATATAGTTGACGGGGCCCTAGTGGTCAATGAGGTAGTGGACTTAGCGAAAAGGGAAAACCGTAGTTGTATGATTCTGAAAGTGGATTACGAGAAGGCATATGACAGTGTCGATTGGAATTACTTAAGACACATGCTTGCATCTATGGGTTTCGCTGATCATTGGAACAAATGGATGGAGAATAGCGAACGAACCTAAAGGGGCTTATAATAGAGCTCCAATTTTTACAGGCGAGAATTATAGCTACTGGAAAGATTGTATGTGCGTGCATATAAATTCCATTGATCAGAAGATTTGGAATGTCATTTTAAACGGTCCAATGGAAATAACCATGACCGGTGAAAATAGTGTTGTTGTTCCCAAACCCGAAGCTCAATGGAATGAGGAGCACGAGAAAAAGTATAGCTATGACTGGAAGGCTCGAAATATTTTGATCTCCTCTTTGGGAGTTGACGAATATTATCGAGTCTCTCATTGTGAAACGGCTAAAGCCATGTGGGATACTTTACAAGTAGCCCACGAAGGCACTAATGATGTGAAAATGGCCCGAATCAACATATTAACGTAAGAGTTCGATCTTTTTTACATGAAGCAAGGGGAAACCATTGCGGAGATGCAAAAATGATTCACTCATATAATCAACAAATTGCATGTACTAGGTAAACCGGTTCCCAAAAAGGTTGCTAATAATAAGATTTTGAGGTGTCTTAACAGGGAATGGCAGCCGAAGGTCACCGCGATCAGAGGCCAATAATCTAGCTACTCTAGACCTCACGACATTATTTGGCAAACTCGATGAACATGAGCAAGTTCTCATCAGCTTGGAAAAATATGAGAAGAGTGTAAAGAAGGAGAAAATAAAGGAAACGGAAAAGAAGTCGATCGCTCTTAAGACTTCTTGTTCAAAGTCCACATCTCAAGAGCAAAGTGATAATGAAACTAACAATGATGAAGATGATGATTCGAGTGATGACATAGGGCTATTTGTGAAGAGATACAGTAGGTATGTTCGAAAGAATGAAATTCAGCACTCAGATAAAAATCTCGTCAAATTTAGAAGGCAATCTCTCATACCCCAAATTTTGACCACCAAGATTTCCCATCATTGTGCAAATCATCATCACAATATGGAGGAACCTTCAGGCCTCATCAATCTCCTCAAGAATTGTTGAGCTTTCACTTCAATCAAGAATTAGGGTTTCAAGCCCTCTCAGAGCACTTAGATAAAGGATCAATCAAGGAATGACATGATATTTAACTTGTCTAACCTCTCAAACATCCATGGAGGACCAAGAGGTCTCCCACGTCAATAATTAAGCATAAGGTTGCAACATACCAAGTGGATCAAGCCTCAAGATCGCTTGTGTCACCAAATTAGGGTTTTGGTCGACTGAGGCTCCCAGATGAGAATTTTCTTCTAGGCATGAGCCAATGCCTCAATGTATGGTCCTATAAGCTCAAAAGGATCTCAAGAGCCCATCCACAATGGCAAAATCACCTTGAAGGTCCATCTATCAAAAAATCAGGAATTAGGGTTCTGACCTAATTCAACCCTGAAGTTAACTTGTGAAGTGAGGCATGGCTTGAATCTTCAAAATAAACTTCAAAGTCCTCAAATACATCATATTGACATATTTACAAGATTTGATTGACTCAAAAAGCTCAAATCATAAGCCACAAGAACTCAAAACCATTTGATCACAAATTAGGGTTTCTGATGGAAAAAGTCAATCCTATCCTTGACTGTTGACCTACCCTTGATCTCAAACCTTGGGGAGGGGTCCAAGACATTCCTAAATACCCTTGGAGTCCACCCATGAAGTATAATTGAGACCAAGGATTGATTTCACAAAGGGATCACAAAGTCAAAATTTCATCTGATGAAAAAGTCAACTGTACAAAAATCCAAGTTTGACTTTTTGGATTTTTGGTCAACCAAGGTTCCTTAACCCTAAAACAATGTTAATATGTGATTTGAATCATCATTCATCAAGAAAAATCAAAGAAAATGAGTTAACTTGTTAAAGGGGTAACCATAAAAAACTTAGAATTTTTCTAAGTTATGGAACAAAGTGGCTAGGGTACCAACTTTGCAAGGCCATATCTCCCAAACCCTAAGGCCTTTTTCTCCTATTCAAAGCTCAGATTGAAGTTCATGTTACATACTTCAAATATGTCAACTAGACCTCATTCCAAATCATCATGGATTTTGAGCTATTGCTTGAGCAAAATCACAAAAGAAACATGAAAATGACATTTTTCCAACACTTAGTGAAATTTTCACTAAGTCAGAATCTGCCTTATATTTTCCAAAATGTAGAGGCATTTTTCATTGTAATTCAAGTTGATTCAAAACCAAAGTTGGACATCATGTTGAAATAGGATATGTCAGCTTTCCAAAATGTCCAAGAACTCCATCAAACTCCACCTGAGCTAGAGGTTATGACAGCTGCAACATGCCTTGCTGCAAACTGTTTTTGCAAGGCAGATTTGTGCCTTAGTGCTCGAATTGATCAATTTGGGCAAATTCAAGCATGGTTATCCATCTACACACCTCAAGGGGGAACATCCAAGGGACAAACAGTGATTCCTCAGCCTCACAAGTCCTTGAATCTATGTCTAGGCATGTCATCCCTAGAATTCAAGATGCTTCAAATATTCAATTTTGTCTCAAAGCATTTAACTCATGCATAGAGGTGGCATTCATCAAGACAATGTTATCCAAGTTCAGTCAAGACTTATCTCTGAACCAAAGAACCTTAGTCTTGTGCTCTAACCTCAAGTCAATGGCTAGAGGAGACTTGAGATTCCATTTGATCACAATTGGCCAAAGGCCTGCTGCAGTTGCCAAACACTATTGATGCCAAAAAAAAATTTGATCTACTATAAATAGAGCTCATTTGTGCTCAAATTAAGTACACCAAAGGTCTTAAACAGATGCCTTTCTCAGAATCACAACTTTCACTCCAATTTTGCCTTCTAACTCAAGTCACTATCGGGTTTTGAGTTTGAGAGCAATTTCAACCAAACCAATCTCACACACACGCACCTCATAAACATCATGTATGAGTGATCCATAACACAAAATCACATCTGGAACATCAAATTCACAAAATCACCAACCAATCGCTCAAGTTCTTGACAGATTTGCAGTTGAGGTACCACAACCAGTTCCAGATCATTTCCATCCATTCCAAGCGTTCAAACACACTCCTTGGCACCTAAGGAAGCTGTCCAGATCATTGGAACCTAGCTGTAACACCTCCATCACCAAACTCGATCACCAGCTGCAAGAGGTGAGCATGAACCCTTCAAACTCTAAGTTTCATGCATCATAAATAAATTTGTGAGTTACCATCTTGTTCCTGCATGTATATAGAGTGATAACCCTCAATCAATTGCCATGAATCAATCGTGTATAGAATTTCATTGTGTTCATGCTGAAATTAGGGTTCTTGAGGTTTTCTTTTGATTTCTCACTCAATACTTAATATAAATGCAATTAATCTATATGGTTCTGATCCTTGTTCAAAAACGAACAAGATTGGTGTTTGAATCGTACAAAACCATTGAGAAATCATGGAGAAAAGTGAGAAAACGCAAATCTGAAAAAACAGAGGGCGCGGGCAAGAACTAGGTGTTCTTGGCGCCATAATTCAAATTTTTGAATTATAGTTATTTTTGTTAATTGATTCAAAAATTAATTTCTCTCTGAATATTTATGTTTTTGAATTGATTCTTTTTCTCAAAATTCACTAAAATGTTTAAATATTTTATTTTACAAAAAAAATCAATTTATATTATTTATTTAATATAGTTATAATTTTTTTGATTAATTTTATTTTATTTGTTTTTAAACATTTTTAAATGGAATTCCCACTTTGATCTTTCAAAACCAATTGAATTTCAAACTCTCATATAATTAAACATGTTTTTCAAAATGTTTTTCAAAATATTTTTCAAAGTGTACAACTTATTTTTGAATATATTTGGTATTTTATATCATTTTTTCATTTAATTTCCTTTGAAAAATAACATTTTTATTTAAAATTAGGGCTTTCTCTCGATTTTAAATTTTCAAACTCTTTGGGTCTCTAATAGAGTGTAAGACCCAACCCCCTTTGTACATAAACTTTTTTGGGCCTCAGTCATTGTATAAGTCCCGATGCGATTTTAAAATCTCGGCGCGGTCGTCGCCTTTTTAAACCAAAACCTCTGGGCCTCTAATAGAGTGTAACACCTAATCCTTTTCTTAACCAAAACCATTTTGGGCCTCAGATATTGTACAAGTCCCAACACATTTTCAAAAACTTCGGCGCGATCACCAGTTCAAAATCAAATCTTTGGGCATCCCCTCGTGTTGTAAGTCTCATCTTTCTTTTTCAATACATCTTTGGGCCTCTTGAAAGAGTGTAAGACCCAATTCTTTTGTAATTAAATCTTTTTGGGCCTCAGTCATTTGTATAAGTCCCAATACAATTTTCAAAACAACAGTGCGATCACTGTTAAACCTTGGGCCTCTCCTTGGGTATAAGCCCCAATAATCTTTTCAAAAACAACTTCTCTTTTGATTCAGATTCAAATATATAGTTGTTATCGAAACTTTCTTTAATATCTTTGAACAACTAACAATACAACATGGAAGCTTGCTCACCTGTAAGTTTTTATCATCTTTCATTTAATTGCTTTCCTATATATATATGTATTGTGGGAAGTTGCTCCCCTGTAAGTCCTTCTTTCATATCCTTTTAAATACTTGTCATATATCAACTGTATATATACTAGTATATCTATTTAGAGTTTTCCCCGGCAACTAGGTCTAGACCTAGGTAAAGCCAGTTGGTCACTCTTTAATACAGTCAAAACTAGATCCCCATAGGATTTCCAGATACATTCTTGCCTTCTCTTGGGATTAAACAATATGGAACAAAGAGAAATGCAGTATTCTCGGTGAACCTTTTCTCAGACTGTCACTATTAGAACTTGTCAAAGAAGTTCATTTCCTCAGAGAGGATTAATTCCCGGTGAAACCTCTCTTGAATTTCTTCAAACCCTAGAACTGTTCATTAAAGAAAAGATTATTCCCGGTGAAACTTTTCTTGAACGCTTCTTAAGTTTGGGACCCACGGGCTTCCTAAAAGCATCCCCGCCTCCTCTTGGGCTTTGTACAAGGATCCTCCGGCTTCTTAGAAGTTCTCATGCCTTCTCTTGGGCTTAATACAAGGACCCTGAAGGCCTCTTAAAGGTATAAGACAGAACTTAGTCCTCCTTTGCTAGAGCAGTCTTTCCTGTGTCAAACCTCATACCAATTTAGGGTTGATTCTCATCCCTTAAAACACTTGCCTCCTCTTGGGAATCATAGAAAGATAAACTCTTCCATACCAGTAGACTTGGATAGTCTAATCCCCTCTTGAGTCTCAAAGACATTCTCAAGTTCCCCACAAACATAGGAGAAACCCCGGTCATTTTGGATCAATCTCCAGCAGAGTTAAAACCCATGGGTTCTAAAACCCATTCTCTCTCCTAAAATTCCCCAACCAGGGTCAGTTTATCATCAGTATAACACTATCAAACCTCAAGTTCTCTGATACCTCAACTCTTCTGTAATCCTCAGCAAGAGTTGATTCCCCGTTTGGACCTGCCTCGGGATCTCAATAATCCCTAGCAGAAGATAGCCTCCTCTTAGGCTTTGTATAATGATCCTTCCTTTCCTCAGCCTAGTCAGCCTCCTCTTGGCCTTTGTACAATGATTCTCCCCAGCGGAGCTCACCTTTTTAGACTCTCTTGTTGAGTCAATCACCCTCTTCAGACTCTCTTGTTGAGTCAATCACCTTTCAACACTCTCTTGTTGAGTAAACCCTTTTAGCCTCAATCTTGGGCTTTGTACAAGACAAATAAAAACCATTCTCTTGTTGAGACAATCTTCCAGCCTCCTCTTAGGCTTGATATAATGATTTCCCCTAGCAAAAGTCAGCCTCCTCTTAGGCTTTGTATAATGATTTCTCCAGCTTGTTCAGCCACAATCCTGTGCTTCATACAGGACAGATAAAAGCACTCTCTTGTTGAGTTAAACCCCGTTAGCCTCAATCTTGGGCTTTGTACAAGACATAAATCTTCATAACCTTCTCTTAAGCTTGGGACAAATATCTCCCCCAGCGGAGTCAATTCCTCTCAGCCTACTTTTAGGCTTTGAGAAATAAATTTCCTAAGCAGAGTCAAACTCATTTCTGCCTCAATCTTGGGCTTTATACAAGACACCTATAATACCCTCAGCTGAGTCAGTAAAGTCTCATTTTAGCCTCAATCTTGGGCTTTGTACAAGACAGATAAAGATTTCTTTCCCATAGAGTCAGTCTTCTTTTCAGCCTCAATCTTTGGCTTTGTACAAGACAGATAAAATCCCTCCCCAGCAGAGTCAAAATCCCTTTTAGCCTCAACCTTGGGCTTCGTACAAGACAGACAAAGTATTTCCCTGGAAAAATCTCTTTTAGCTTCCTCTTAGGCTTTGTATAATGATGTCCCCAAGAGAGCCAAATCTCTTTTAGCCTCCTCTTAGGCTTTGTACAAGGACTTCCCCAGTGGAGTCAATCAACCTCTTAGCTTCAACCTTGGGCTTTGATCAAGGCACACAAAAATAAACATCCCCTCAGAGGAAATCAAAATATCTCTGTAGGAATTCATCTCTCTGTTTATCATTTTTCAAAACAGATATTCAAATCAAAACCTAATCCCAGATAACTGCTGTAAGTGGCACACTTGTTAATTCTAATATCCAAGTTGTTGTCCATCTGTTATCCTGGTAAATCCTCTCTTTCATCTAATTGCTGTAAGCGGCAAGCCTCTGGATTATTTACATCCATGCCACTGTCCCTCTCTTAGCATGAGAAATTCCTAAGGAAAAATGGCATTTCTCTACACTGAGTTAAAGTTTTCCCCTTTAGGACAAATCCCTCATAAAGGAAATTATGGCATTGCTGGATTCTCATATCCCAGTTAAAGTAATTCTCCTTTATAAACAGTCACCCAACAGTTGTGAGAAACAGATGAGATATCTCCCTTTATAGATGACAAATTCTCTCTCAGTTAAACCTTTTAGCGTTAATCTTGGGCTTTGAACAAGACACAAATAAACCTTTTAGCTTCAATCTTGGGCTTTAAACAAGACACCAAAACATCATTTTTCCTCCCATAGAATAGGAGGAACTACGATTGCTCTGATTTCCCTGTTTCGTTTAAGCGGGAATACGTAGGCATAAGATTGCGAAATCTTAGTGAGCATACTAATTAAAAACTCTAGGTCCAGTACCTTATCAAAAACATCAGAAAAACCCAAACATCAACAAAAACCCACTCTCTCTCTCTCATACTTCCCAAGAAACTTTCCCAACCCATTAACGGATAAACACAATCAAGTACAAAGCGAAACCTAAAGCTAACAACCTGTGGATAACCACATATAGGATGGGTAATTGACAACTCCCCATTGTATAACCTGACCCCGAACTCCCCGAATCTCTTTAAGTGTTTGTTCATTTAAACATTCGCGTGCAAGGTTAGTTTTAGATAGCTTCCCTTTCCCTTCCAGCTTCATGGGATAAATAAGAAATCAGAAAGTAGCACCCCCCTTCTCTTCATTGAGAAAACCCAATTCCCGCGATAAGGTGGTCGCGTCACCGACAAAAATCGTGCGCTACAGAAAAATGGTGACTCTGCTGTGGACGTCTTTGATCTGTCTTTGACTAGGATTATAGCTCCTAAGAGGTCTAGGATGTTAGTTTTAGGAATGAATATATATATATATATATATATATATATATATCGCTTTTCCTACTTGATATTTGTGTTTATTTTTCTGCTAATGGGAATGCGGGTGATGTCGCATCTGGAAAGTTTGAGTGATACCTAAGATAAATATATATATATATATATATATATATATATATCGCTTTTCCTACTTGATATTTGTGTTTATTTTTCTGCTAATGGGAATGCGGGTGATGCCGCATCTGGAAAGTTTGAGTGATACCTAAGATAAGTGATGGCATATACGGGTGGTCTTACAGGGAGTGATTCCTGAATATGCGATCCTGGTAGACCATCGAATTAGTGGAGATACCCTTTGCGGATTCAATTTCTAGTGACTTCGGTTGCGAAAGCAGATTGTTCGATTGTGGTATCCATGAAAGTGAGGATTTAGAAGACTGAGACCATGTGACTATTTTGTAGTGCGGAAGCTATCGGAAATAGCTGTCACGCGATACTACCCTCATTTGAGATTACCCTAAGATACTACAGCTCGCTCGGGTGAACCAGCCTGCTGTTGTTATCCCAAGGGGGGTCAATGATTTTGAGGACAGGTACAAAATTCACCATAGTACAACCTTTGGGAATGGGTAGAGCCATGACTCCATGCTCGTGACGCTGAACCTTTGAACCCATGTTTTTTGAATGTTTTTGTGTGTTGCATTCACGCATTCATTTTAAAAAAATTTAAACTTAGAAAAATTTTCTCTTCTAGCCTCTTTTTTTTTCAAATTAACTAAGACAATGATTGCAAATATCAGAGAGAAAGATCGCGTTATGGATTTCGGTAGAAGGAAAACTCACAAGTACACCTTCAAGGTTCCAAAATTAGAGGATTTGATAGGGTTGGCAAGGATGATCACCAACCCTGATGCTTTCAGAGCTAAGTACGGAGGTCTGCTGTCTCTGTTATGGGTCCATGTGATTGAAGAAATATTGTCTACTCTGATTTAGTTTAACGATCCGGTTTATCACTGTTTCACATTCCCGGATTATCAACTAGCACCGATGCTGGAGGAGTACTCTCACCTGACTGATTTACCCATCACTGACCAAGCTCCCTTTTCTGGACTGGAAGAAATTCCAAAGGATCAAACCATTGCAAGAGCAATCTATTCAGACGAGTCAGAAGTCAGGACTCACATGACCGCTAAGGATGGAATCCCAGGTTTACCAGCCAAGTTTTTGATAGAGAAAGCCCTGTACTTTACCAGTATAGGAAACGTTACTGCTTTCGAAGAGATCTTTGTTCTACTCACCTACGGGTTGTTCCTATTTCCCAACATCGATAACTTCATTGATATCAATGCCATTAAGATATTTCTGATTGGAAACCCCGTACCGACCTTGCTCGCAGATGCTTATCATTCTGTACACTTAAGGAATTTATACAACGGAGGAATGATCGCCTGCTGTGTACCCCTGCTATACAAATGATTCACTTCCCATTTACCTAGGTCTGCTGCTTTTTGGGATCATAAGAGTACTTTACGTTGGTCGCAGAGAATCATGTCTCTTACCAACTCTGACATCGATTGCTACAATCGAATCTATGACGGAATAAGAATCATTGACCGTTGTGGAAACTTCCCTAATGTACCCCTCATAGGAACCAAAGGAGGAATCAATTATCATCCAGTTTTAGTTCTTCGTTAATTCGGATACCCGATGAGACATATCCCGCGTAATGCTCATCTGGAAGGTCTTTTCTTCAAGGAAGGAGAAAGTGACAGGACACTAAAGACAAAAATAGTGTATGCCTGGAAACGTGTTCACAGGAAAGGAAGAGAGTCCCTAGGAAAACCAGACTGTATCTCTGTGGAACCTTATCTCCACTGGGTACAAGCTAGAGCTCTCAAGCTGAGGATGTCGTACCCTCATCAAGAAGTTCTTTCGTTAAAGGAATCTATCCTTTATTTTATGTCTGATACGGAAAAACTCCAGGTCACTCTCAACAAAATTCAACGGGAAAAGAAATCCTGGAAGAACAAGTACCGCATTCTCAATGTGGAGTATACCAAAATACAGAAACTATTAAAAGAAAAAGATGCTCTGATTGAAATTTTAGAGCAACATGCTGTAGTAAGTCAAGAAGACTGAAGGAATTTACTCGCTCATTTCACTTGGCAAAGGAATGACAACCCGACAATGGCTCAAGAGCCCCATTCAAAGAAAAGGAAAATACCAGAACCAACACCTGAGCTCTCTTCAGAGAGGACTCAGGATCCATAAGCTTAGACATTTCCTTTTACAGCACTTTGTAAAATACTGTATTTCCATTTCCGCAATCTTTGAATTCAATAAAATGGGGTTTCCCCACTGTGTGATATTTATAATCCAATTGTTGAAGTTTCTTTTGCTTAAAATAACAAATTTAATAATTATTACATATCATTCATCATTCTCACATAACGCATTCTTCCTCCCTACGAAATTTCACGTTTGTGTCTCGATTCTAGAGTCAAACTATCTCATTCGTACAATACTCGGGCCAATCGACAAAAGAAAATGGATGATATCGAGGAAGAGAACTGAGAGCTGAGAGAGGAAATCGACGCTCTGAAAGAAGATCTAAGGAAACTTCACAATGACATGCAATCTCTGGCAGCAGCTCAGATATAACAACGAAGAACTGTGATCTCAGAGATCACATCTACGCCCATAGTGGAAAAGTATGATCTTCGGTATATCATGCCTAAAGATCGTCCCTGGGGCATGCCACTCAACTATATCCCGGAAGGATATATTCCGCCGATCACGAAAGATCCAGAAACCGTAGCAGGAACCGCTGGGCTTGAAGGTTACAAACTTCGGGAAAGAGAAGATGCAAAGGGCATGACAACAACTCCTGAAGGTTACAAACTTCGGGATAGGTAAGCACCAAGAGTCACAGCCGTAATGACTATACCACCACCCGTGGTACATACTGTCCCGGAATGACAAATTCCACAGATACCTTCTGGTGGTGTCATACCCCAAATTTTGACCACTAATATTTCCCATCATTGTGTAAGTCATCATCACAATATGGATGAACCAACATGCCTCAGTCAATCTCCTCAAAGGTTATTGAGCATGCACTACAAACAAAGATTAGGGTTCCAAGCCCTCTCAGAGCCTTAGACAAAGGATCAATCAGGAAATGACATGATTTTCACCTTGCCTAACCTCTCAAACATCCCTAAATGATCAAGAGGACTCACACATCATGAACCAGGCACAAAGTTGCTACATTCCAAGTGGATCAAGCCTCAAGATCGCCAGTGTCACCAAATAAGGGTTTTGGTCGACTGAGGCCTCCAGATGGAAATTTTCATCTAGTCATGAGCCATTTCTTCAAATCACAACCTAAAATACTCTAAGGGACCTCATGGACCCAATCATCAAGTCAATTCAACCCCAGGGGATGCATTTACCAAAAATCTGGAATTAGGGTTTCTTGACCTAATTCACCCCTAAGTTGACTTTTGAGACAAAGCATGAGCCAAGACCTCAAGACATGATTTGAGGGTCTCTAATAAACCACATTGATCCATTTTCAACAATGGATTGATCCAAGAAGCTTGATCTACAAGTTTCAATTTCATCTGAACCACAGTTAGGGTTTTTGAAGAAAAAGTCAACCGTACCTTTGACTTTTGACCAAGACATGCTCCCAAACCTTGGGAAATGATTCAATACACCCTATAACACCTATGGAACATATCCATCAAGTTTGATTTAGGTCAAGAACTTGATTTCATAAAGGATCGCACCGTTTGGAATTCATTTGATTAAAAGTCAATTGTGCCCAAAAGTCAAAGTTTGACTTTTTGATTTTTTGATCAATTATGGTTCCCTAACCCTAGAATGATGTTAATGTGTGATTGGAATCATCATTCATCAAGAAAAATCAAAGAAAGTTGGATAACTTGTAAAAGGGGGTAACCATAAAAACTTAGATTTTTTCTAAGTTATGGAACAAAGTGGCTAGGGTACCGACTTCCAAGGATCATAACTTGAGATCCAAGCAACCATTTTGGATGATCCAAAGATGGATTTGTAGCTCTCATGGCATACTTTAAAAGTGTCAACTACACCTCATTCCAATTCCTCATGGATTTTAAGTTATGGAGTGACCAAAATGGCTGAAAACATGAAATGGCTTTTTTTTCCAACACTTAGTGAAATTTTCACTAAGTCAGAATATGTTTCACTTTTTTCAAAATGTAGGGGGGGTTTTCACTTGGATCCAAAAAGTGTCAAGACAAACTATGATCACACATATGTTGTATCATATGAGAGCTTTCCAAAATGGCCAAGAACTCCATCAAATTCCATTCGAGCTAAGAGTTGTGACAATGGCAATATGCCTTGCTGCAACTGTCATAACAAGGAAGATTTGAGCATTTTGCTCGATTTGTTCAAATTTTTAAAATGACAAACAAGTTTATCCATCTGAACACCTCATGGGGAGACCAAGGAGGGACAAACACTGATCCATAAGCCTCCCAAGTCTTTGGAACTAAAAGTAGCATGACATACCTAAAATGCCTAAAAAGGGGACAAGACTCCAATTTTGTTTTGGAGCATTCAATGGATGCACCAAGGTGGCATGAACTGAGCCTTTTACAACCAAATAAGTCAATGATGATCTATGAACTAGGGAACCAAATGCATGTGCTCTAACCTCTAGTCAATGGCTAGAGGAGACTTAAGATTCCAAAGTGATGCAATTGGACAATGGCCTGCTGCAGTTGCCATTCACTATTACTTGCAAAGCAAACTTGCTCTACTATAAATAGAGCTCATTTGTGCTCAGTTTGAGTACACCAAAGCACTACAACACTTGTTTTCCTCGAAATCTTTTTCTCTAGGCAAAATATGCCTTCTTTAGCAAGGTAACTCTGAGTTTTTGAGTTAGAGAGCAGTTCCATCATAGCTCATGATCCAAACACATCCAATATGTCATATCTAAGCTGTCCAAACTCTCACAAGTGACCTGTAACACCAAAATCATAAAGTCCCCTCTCAAAACCTCAAAATTGGACTTTTTTGCATTTTTCAAGCCATGTCTTGATTTAATCACTTTCAAAACCAGATAAAACCTCAAACACACTCCAAATATCATCCTTGAACTGTCTCAAATGGTTCCACACATCTGGAACACCATTTGAGAGAGTTGCTATATTGGTCACTTTTGCCCCTATTACAAGAAAGAGCTCAAACTTGTTCCTGAGGATTCCATTTGTTTCCAACCATCCTAAAATCTTCTAAGTGATCATTTGAGGGTGTCCAAAGCATCAAATTGTTTCTGGAACAAAGCACTTGGAAGATTGCACAAAAAGCTCATAAAGAGGTAAGCATCACAACTTGAACTCTTTGAAATATGCATTACTTTGAAGTCCACTGATCATGCACATCTTCTACGTGTTATATATGTTGTGTTTGAACCAATTCATCATGTAATTCATGCATGTAACAAGAGGTAGCATGGAATATGCAAATCATGGCCTATTTCAAAACCACTATCGGATTTTTCAATAGGAGCCTCATCTGAAAAAACCACCACCACCATTGGATTCCTTGTGAAATTCTAGGCAGGATAGACCTAAATTTTGTCCCAATCCATGGAGAAATGAGAAAGTTACAGGCTTCACGTTTTTGACCAAATTTTGCCTTGCCTTGCCTTGGCCAGGCCAAAAACAAGGCAACCCTCATATATCCATGGGGTGGTTTTGATACACGGATGTATCACCACCCTGGTGGTAGAGGGCGCGTGCTGCACACAAGAGGTCTGGGGTTCGAATCCCCCTCGCCCCAGATCCTCTTTTTATCATTTTTACCACTTTTTGTTATTTTTCATATTATTTTTAAATGATTTGGAAAATTAATAACTCTCTCAATTTTAATGATTTTGGATTGGTTATTTTTGCAAAAAATCACAAAAATATTGAAATATTTTATTCCACAAAAAAATCAGATTTATATTATTTATTTAATATAGTTGGTATTTTGTAAATAAATTCATTTTTATTTATTTTTAAACCTTTTAAAAATGAATATCTACCTTGAAAAATCAAGACCAAATTAGTTTTAATTCATCTTGTGATTAAAATATCATTTTTCAAACCCTAACCAAAAAATCACAAGTTGTTCATTCAAACTTATTTGGTATTTTTATCATTTTAATTCATTTTCTTTGAAAATTACTTTAAAAAGTGATAAAATTAGGGTTTCTTTGATTTTCACCCTAACAAATCTTTTTCACACTCAAGGCCTCTAATAGAGTGTAAGACCCAACCCCTTTTTAAAGCCAAAATAGTTTAGGCCTCAGTCATTTTATAAGACCCACAGTGTTTTCAAAAATCTCGGCGCGATCGCCAGTTTAAAATAAAATCATTTGGGTCTACCCTCGTGTTATAAGTCCCATTCCTTTTCTTTAAAATACTTTTTGGGCCTCTAATAGAGTGTAAAACCCAATCCCTCTTTGAAACCAAAACTTTTTGGGCCTCACATATTGTATAAGTCCCTCTGTACGGTTTTCAAAACAACGGTGCAATCATCGTTAAAACTTGGGCCTCTCCTTGAGTTGTAAGCCCCAACAATCTTGTCAAAGCACTTTCTCCGTTGATTTTGAATTCAAATATATGTTGTTATCAAAACTTTCTTTGTTAAACAACTAACAAAACAGCATGGATGCTCTACAACGGGTAAGTGTTTATCCGCTTTCATTTACCACTTTCATATATATATATATGACTGTATTTGTGGGGCTATGTCACTGTAAGTCTTCTTTCACATCCTTTTATATACATGTCATATATCAACTGTATATATACTAGTATAGTTATTTAGAGTTTTCCCCGGAAACTACGTCTAGAACTAGGTAAAGCCTGTTGGTCACTCTCGAATACAAACAAAACTAGATCCCCATAGGATTCCAGATACAGTCTTCCCTTCTCTTGGGGTTAAACAATATGGAACAAAGAGAAATGCAGTATTCTCGGTGAACCTTTTCTCAGACTGTCACCCTTAGAAATTGTCAGAGAAACTCTACTCCCCAGAGTTGATCTATTCTCCGTGAATAGCATCTCTTGAGTTTCTTCCAAATTCTCGACTTTTCCTGCAATGATCTCTTCTCTATGAATTGCATTTCTTGAACTTCTCTTGGTTTGGGGACCCACGGGCTTCCTAAAAGCATCCCCGCCTCCTCTTGGGCGTTGTACAAGGACCCTTCAGCTTCTTAGAAGTTCTCATGCCTTCTCTTAGGTTTAATACAAGGACCCTAACAACCTCTTAAAGGTATAAGACAGAACTTAGTCATCCTTTGCTAGAGCAGTCTTTCCAGTTTCAAACATCTGGCCACCTCAGGGTTGATCCTCATCCCTTAAGGCCCTTGCCCTCTTTTGGGCATCCTACAAAAGATAAAACTCTACCAGTAGACTTGGACAGTCTAATTCTCTTTGAGTCTCAAAGACATTCTCAAGTCACTTTCAAACATAGGAGAAACCCTGGATTCTGGATTAATCTCCAGCCTAGTTAGAACTTTACGGGTACTAAAACCTCGTCCTTCTCCCAAAATTCCCCGACCCGGGTCAGATATCCCTATCTCAAATCAGAACCTCAAGGCATCTGATACCTCAACTCTTCTGTAATCCTCAGCAAGAGTTGATTCCCCACTTGGACCTGTCTCGGAATCTCAATAATCCCCGGCAGAAGTATAGCCTCCTCTTAGGCTTTGTATAATGATCCTTCCTCAGCAAAGTCAGCCTCCTCTTGGGCTTTGTACAATGATTTCCCCTAGCGGATTTAACCTTTTCAGACTCTCTTGTTGAGTCCATCACTTTTCAAGACTCTCTTGTTGAGCCACTTTCCTTTCAGCCTCTATCTCGGGCTTCGTACGAGACAGCAAATCACTCTCTTGTTGAGTATAAAAGACTCTCTTGTTGAGTCAACCTTTTTTAGCCTCCGTCTTGGGCTTCGTATAAGACAAATAAAAGTACTCTCTTGTTGAGTCAAACATTTTTAGCCTCCATCTTGGGCTTCGTACAAGACATATAAGCGCACTCTCTTGTTGAGTCAGTCACTTGTTAGTACTCTCTTGTTGAGCCAACCCTTTTAGCCTCTATCTCAGGCTTCGTACGAGACAAATAAAAAATACCCTCTTGTTGGGTCAATAGCCTCCTCTTAGGATTTGTACAGAGAAACCCCTGGTTGAGCCAATCAACCTTTTAGCATCAAACTTGTGCTTTGATTAAGGCATACAGTTCCTCTTTAGAGATAATAAGTTCTCTCTCAGTCAAACTTTTTAGCTTCAAATCTTGGGCTTTGAACAAGACAAAAAAAAACCCTCCAACTTCAGATCTTGGGCTTTGACCAAGATACAAATCACTTTTAGCCTCTGTCTTGGGCTTTGAACAAGACACCAAAGCATCTTTTTCCTCCCTTAGAATAGGAGGGAACTACGATCGCTCTGATTTCCCTGTTTCGTTAAACGGGAATACGTAGGCATAAGATTGTAAAATCTTAGCGAGCACACTAATCAAAAACTCAAAATCCAGTACCTCCGTCAATCAACCAAAAGCATTAGATCTAACACCTTACCAAAAGCCTCGCAAATAGTCCAAACCCGGTACTTTTAAGCAAAATAACCAAAGACAAGATCCCCCTTTTGATAGCATCTGTAAACCAATAGTCATCTGTTTAAATTCAGTAAGCAAGCAGGGTTAATTGGAGACATCTATTTCCCTACATTAATCAGCTTCACAGGATAAAAAATGAATCGAACTGTGGTACCAAAGCAATAGTGATTCGAAACCACAAAAATCGCGCTACAGAAAAATGGCGACCACAGTGGGAGGCATTCTTTCTTACATTCTTAGGTGAAAAAAACAAAGTACCACAGAAATGGCGACTCTGCTGGGGAGTCATTGTCTGTATAGGATCATAGGACTAGAGGTCTAGGGTGTTAGGACAAATATATATACTGCTTTTCCTAATTGATATCCGTGTTTATTTTTCTGCTAATGGGAATGCGTGTGATGTAGCATGTGGAAAGATTGAGTATACACCTAAGATAGGGGATGGCATTATATGGGTAATCTTACGGGGAGTGAATCCTAGATAAGAGGTCCCGGTCGACCATCAAATTAGTGGAGATGCCCTTTGCGGATTCAATGCCTATACGATTTTGGTTGTTGAAAGCAGATTGTTCCATTGGGTTATCCGAGAAGCTGGGGATTTTAGTAGACTGAAACCATTTTGTAGTGCGGAAGCTATCAGAAATAGTTGTCACGCGATACTACCCTCATTTGAGATTACTCTAAGATAAACCAGCTCGCTAGGTGATCCGCTTGCTGTTGTCATCCCAAGAGGGGTCAGTGATTTTGAGGACAGGTACAAAAATCACCAGTATAAACCTTTGGGGATGGGTAGAGCCTTGACTTCATGACACCGACCCTTTGACCCCATGTTTTTCTATGTTTTTGTGTGCTACATTCATGCATTTATTTCATTAAAAAAACATTAAAACAAAGAAAATTTTTCTCTTCTAGTCTCTCCTTTTTCAAATTAAACTGAGATAATGATTTCAAATATCAGAGAGAAAGATTGCGTTATGGATTTTGGTAGAAGGAGGACTCACAAGTACACCTTCAAAGTTCCAAAACTTGAGGATTTAAGAGGGTTGGCAAGGATGATCACCAACCCTGAGGCTTTTAGAGCTAAGTATGGAGGACTGCTGTCTCTGTTAAGGGTCCATGTAATTGAAGGGATCTTGTCCACACTCATCCAGTTCTACGATTCGGTTTATCACTATTTCACATTCCCGGATTATCAACTAGCACCAACACTGGAGGAGTACTCTCACCCGACTGACTTACATATCACTGATCAAGCTCCCTTTTCCGGACTGGAAGAAATTCCAAAAGATCAAACCATTGCAAGGGCAATTTATTTGGACGAGTCAGAAGTCAGGACTCACATGATCATTAATGGTGGTATCCAGGGTTTGCTAGCCCGGTTCTTGATAAAGAAAGCTCTGTACTTTGCTAGTATAGGGAACGTGGCCGCTTTCGAGAGCATCTTTGTTTTGCTCGCCTACGGGTTATTTTTGTTTCCCAACATCGATGACTTCGTTGATATCAATGCCATTAAGATTTTTCTAATTGGCAACCCTGTACCTACCTTGATCGCAGATGCTTATCATTCTGTACACTTAAGGAATTTGTACAGCGGAGGAATGATCACATGTTGTGTACCCCTGCTATACAAATGGTTCATTTCCCATTTGCCCAAGTTTGCTGCTTTTTGGGATCAAAAGAGTAATTTACGTTGGTCGTAGAGAATCATGTCTCTTACCAACTCTGACATCGATTGGTACAGTCAAATCTATGACGGGATCAGAATCATTGACTGTTGTGGAAATTTCCCAAATGTACCCCTCATAGGAACTAAGGGAGGAATCAATTATCATCCAATTTTAGTTCGTCGTCAATTTGGATACCCGATGAGGCATGTCCCGCGTAATGTTCATCTAGAAGGTCTTTTCTTCAAGGAAGGAGAAAATGACAGAGCACTAAAGACAGAAATAGTGCATGCCTGGAAACACGTTCATAGGAATGGAAGAGAGTATATAGGAAAACCAGACTGTGTCTCGGTGGAACCTTATCTCCACTGGGTACAAACTAGAGCTCTCAAGCTGAGGATGTCTTACCCTCGTCAAGAAGTTCTTCCATTAAGGGACACGGTCCTTTATTTTATGTCTGATACGGAAAAACTTCAGGTTACTCTCAACAAAGTTCAACAGGAGAAGAGGTCTTGGAGGAACAAGTACCGTATTCTCAATGTGGAGTGTAAGAAAATACAGCAACTATTGAAAGATAAAGATGCTCTGATCGAGATTTTAGAGCAACATGCTGTAGAGAATTAAGGAATGACAACCCGACAACGGCTCAAGAGCCCCGGTCAAAGAAGAGGAAAGTACCGGAACCAGCACCTGAGCTCTCCTCAGAGAGGACTCGGGATCCATTAGCTTAGAAATTTCCTTTTACAACACTATGTAAATTATTATATTTCCATTTCCGCAATCTTTGAATTCAATAAAATGGGGTTTCCCCACTGTTTGATATTTGCAATCCAAATTGTCGAAGTTTATTTTGATTAAACAAAAAATAATTAATATAATCATTGCATATCATTCATCATTCTCGCGTAACACATCCTTCTTACCTACGAATCTCACGTTTGTGTCTCGATTCTAGACTCAAACTGTCTCATTCGTACAATACTCGGGCCAACATTCAGAAGAAAATGGATAATCTCGAGGAAGAGAACAGAGAGCTGAGAGAAGAAATCGACGCTCCGAGAGAGGATCTGATAAAACTTCACGGTGACATGCAAGCTCCGGCAGCAGCTCAGATGCAACAACAATGGACTGTGATCTCAGAGATCACATCTACGCCTATAGTGGAAAAGATTGACCCTCGGTACAACATGCCTAAAGATCGTCCCTGGGGCATACCACTCAACTATATCTCGGAAAGATATATTCCATCTATCATGGAAGATCCAGAAACTGCAGCAGGAACCGCTGGGCCAGAAGGTTACAAACTTCGGGAAAGTGAAGATGTCAGGGGCATGACAATAACTCCTGAAGGTTACAAACTTCGGGAGGCACCAAGAGTCACGGCCATGATGACTATACCACCACCCGTGGTACACACTGTCCTGGAAGGACAGATTCCATAGATACCTTCTGGTGGAAACGAAAGTATGGACGACAGAATAAAAGAGTTCCAGGAACAGTTCCTGGAAATGCAGAAGAAACTGCAAGCCATTCGCGTCGGGATCTATTTGGAGAATACGCCGCAGACCTTTGTTTGGTCCCCAATGTGAAAATTCCGCACAAGTTCAAAGTGCCCGAATTTGAAAAGTACAAGGGTAACTCTTACCCTCAAAGCCATTTGGTGATGTACGCATGGAGGATGTCAACTCAGACAGAGAACCACCAGCTACTGATCCGTTACTTCTAGGATAGTTTAACCGGTGCCGCACTCAAATGGTACATGGGTTTAAACTGCCCTAAGATCGCTACTTTCAGAGATCTCAGTGTTGCCTTCGTTCAACAATATAAGTATAACCTGGACATGGCACCGGATAGAGATCAACTCAGAGCCATGTCGCAGAAGGATAAGGAAACCTTTAAGGAATATGCTCAGAGATGGCGTGTGTAATACCCCAAAATTTGCTCTCCCCTTTTGGCATCATAGCATGGCATTATCATTTATCATATCATATCCATCTCATTAACATTACAATATTGCATTTAACATAGAAAAATGAAGCATAGCATCCTTCTTACCATCAGGGCATGTAATCAGGTGGAAGGTGGACAATCAAGGAATCATTCAAAGCACAAAAGGTCAATCAAGTGCCCTCAAGGCAAGCCAAGAGGTCTCTCATGTCTCATACTATCCCAATTGATCTTCCACAACCTCAAGAAGGTGAGATACAATGGGAGATTGAAGCATTACATCTTTCACTATGCAAGAGGTTCAAAAACTGAAGGAAAACCCTCAAAAGAGATAGCTCATTGATCCAAAATCATCCTCAAAAGGCATATATCATCCTCCTTTAAGAAGGTACACAACATACTCTAAGGAATTTGAAATTGAAGACTGCACATTTTTCTCCTAGGAGGTGGGCACCAAAATTAGGGTTTCCAATTAAATCAGGGTATCTCTGATTTTTTGGACAAAACTTGATGTCATGGTATTCCATATGTCCCTAAGTGTATGTATGTGGAAAATTACATCTCACTTGGTTTTAGAAGTGGTTCAATTGGAAGAAAGATCAAGAATCAGAGAAATTGGGGCAAAGTCAAATAATCAGAGGAAAAAGTCAACTCTTGACTTTTTGAGCCCAAAGTCATGAAATTCATGTTACATATGTCCAAGGTACAAAATTTGGTCAAGAAACTCCAAAGGAATCATGAAAAATTCAAGATGTAGAAAGTTGCCATTTTTTGATGAAGTAGGGTTACTAAAAATAGCAAGTTTTGGCCATTTTGCATCAGAGTTTGAACCAAGGCCATTTAAAATTGAAGCACCAAATGAAAATTCCACTCGGCCACAACAAAAGATCTTGTTTTAAGCTTCAAATCCATGTGTGGAACATCTCCATTGGATAAAAATTGAGTGAGATATGATTGATCAAAGTTTGAGCAAAGTAGGTTCAAAACTAGGTCATGACCAAGATTTTCAGGGCACGCGCGCAGTCATTTTCTCAAACACTTGGTGGGCCAAATGTATTGATCAATTACTCATGATTAGAGGCTTCAAATGGAAAATCTTTCAACATCAAAGTTGTTCCTCTATGTGAGATCTTCAAAGTTGGTGTTTATCAATTTTTCATCTGATCAAAGGTTAAGGAGTTATGATGGCTCAAAGAATGGTCATTGCAACTGAAATTTGACCAGGTCACAACCAGGTCATGCCACAAGTCTGCGCACCCATGTACCAGCTTCTTTTTCCATCTGTTTTAGGTCATTTTTAGACATGTTTGAGACCTCATTCCACTTCAATTTCCAAATCAATATTGTGCTCCAATGCATCCTCTTTCCAATGAACCCATAAACTCCCTAATGCAGCCATTGAGTAGAGAGAAAAACCTCCACAAACTACCCTATGTTGGCATGGATACATTGACAGCATGTTGCATGATTTTGGTTCACACACACCACAAACACTTCTTAACCTCAGCTTTCCTCTTTAAACCAAGCACACATGACATAAATTTCATACACTAGCACGTGCTTTGCATGGAAATAGAAAAAACAAGCTTGCTGAGCAAGTTTCTAATGCAACAGCCTTTGCCATTCGTTTCTCTTGCTGCTCCACCATAACACACCATAGGTCATCACCATAACATCATAGCCATAGCATAACTCGTCCCCTAACTAACTTGGCTCAGTTAGTTAGGATGGACTCAGTTTAACCACTTTAACTCACCTTAACTGACTCATTAAACCATGGTTAGCTTACACTATAAAACAAAATCTCACTTCACATTTTCATTTCAGCTTCATTTTTCTCATTCTTCACACTGAATCTCTCTCACATTCTCTCCACTTTTCTTCTGCTTGCACACGAGTTTAACCATTTGTTTCTACATTTCATCTCCATCTTCATCATTATTCTGCTTTGGAGATAAAGAACAAGAGTGCATAGGTTCAGTTAAAGAAGCTCAGCATCAAATTCCAATTGATTTTCTGCACGAATTCGAGCTCTCAAGCCTTTATTTGGCCAAGTGAAACTCAAGGAAGAGGCATCTATTTCTGGTATTCTTGTGTTTTCCAAGTTTCATCATCTTCAGGTTTGAACTCTTGAAATTATATTGCACGATCTCTGGTTATTTTTACTTGTTTTTAGTGCTTTATGCTTGATAGAAGCTCTGCTCCAACCGGCTAGTTGATAGGCCTTTTACAGGCTTAGTTGCAAATCTTAGGGCTTGATTTGATCTCCTCTGTTCGTGCTATGTGTATGTGTTTTGTGATTTTTATGAGCATATTCATGATGTACATAAGCTTAGCTTTCGATTGGTATACATTTTGTGTATTTTGGTGAAGTTTGAAGATTGCAGACGGTGGTGATTGGCCGGAGAAGGTGACCGGAGGTCCCTCTCCGGCCGGCAGCTTTGATTGCTAGGGTTTTGTCACGTTTTAATCTCGGCCGTCCATTTTCTATGATCGTGTGGCTTGTATGATGACAGCACATTAAAATTCATGTGCTCCTCACGTGCGTGTTTGCTGAATTTCATTTAAACATTATGTGGTGTGGTACACTGTATGTGGTGTGGTCCTTCATGCACATGCATTGATTTCAATTACTTTGACTATGGTTTGACTGTGACTTGATCCAATGGCCATGAGTGAGTCAATTTTGTTGACTGAGATTCCATGCTTGTTAGTATATTCTGCGTGCTTAATGGACCTAACCTGATTGATATTCACACCTCCTATTTTTTAAAGCCCAATGATTTTGAACTGATCATTTGCTATGTTCACACCCCCATTCACATTCACATTTCATTTCTTTTTTTCATTTTTCTACACGTTTACTTTTTAATTTTTAAAAATACTAAATAGCATTATAAAATTCCAAAAAAAATCATGAGCATCAGTAAAACATTTAGAAAATTTTTGATGATTTTATTTTCTGATTTTATGACCTTTTTACCCCTGATCCATAATTTTCTTTGAATTTCCATTTAGATGCATTCTAAGCATGATACATGAATTTGTTTAATTTTGTTCTTGCTCATTACAAACTGTTTTGACATGATTCTTTTTGCATTGATTCACTAATACATTGAAGCATGTTAGATGATTTTTGTTTGATTTTTTAGGTCACTTTATTACATGTTTTGATGCCTATGTTTGCACCACTTTGCATGATGTTTCAATTTGACCTAATTGCTTTGTTTGAAGTCATTTTGCTTTGAATTTTTGATATGCTATTTTGATATGTGATTCATCTCTGATTAGTGAACTCCAATACCATGTTTTCATAATTTTCATGAATCCATTTGGTCTTTGTTTGATGCATTACATTGGAAGTATAATCCATGGCATGTCATTACAACTTTAGTGCATGTTTACATGAATTCTTTTGTGCACATTTGTATGAGCATTTGCATATGTTATGAGCCATTCATATGATATTATAGGTCTTTGATACACATTATAGGTCATCTTTACATGTTCATTTCAATTTGAACTTTGTGCATCATTAACATGTATTGTTTGCACTTTCTTTTTGAACTTTCATTTCAATTCTTCTTATATTACTTCTTGAATGTCTTGAAGTTGATTCATAAATACTTTTGAGATGTTTATAAACCATTTTCCATTTAGTTTCAATTCTGGTTGTTGATTTACATGTTCCATTTATGCATGTCCTCTTCATTTCTTTCCATCTTTCATCTACCCCTTCTTCTTGTAACATGTTTAAATGCTAATGGGTGATGATTATTGCTTATTCACTTGCACTTGTATGATGATATTCACTTGTTGTCCATATGATGTACATTCTGATTGTGGCTCTAGGATTTGGTTTCTCATTTATTTCTTTTGAGTTTTATGATGCATTACATGTTCTTCTACTTCTTATACTTCTTATACATGTTTACTAACCATGTAGGAGCTTTGGTAAGTTTCAATTGAGTGTGGATAAGGAATCCACATTCAACTTCTATCCTTTCTCTTTACAATTCCATTTTGTGTTTTGTTAAGCACTTATGTGCTTTCTTTTAATAACTCATTACTTTCCCTTTTTGAATTACAATTCATCTTCTACTTTAGAAGTGAATTGTTTAATTCTTTCTTTCTTTAGACTTTAGGTTGAAACCTCACAAACCTTTAGGATCACTCCCTTTAATCTTCAGTTAGGATTGAGTCTTAGTTCACATAGATTTTTACCTTTCTCCTCTCTTGAGTCTTTCTTCTTCTCATCTCAAAGAAAATTCAAAATATCTAATAAAGGTAGGCATTTATTGCATTTAGGCCTTTCATATAAAGAAAAGATTATAAGGGGTCTTCTCTTGTAATCTTAGAATGTGTAGCATATAGCCCATCTTGGGTCAATGTGTTAAACATTTGATCTTGTATGAGGGACTTAAATGCAATACTTGTTGAAGGTGCAAATAATAAAAAACACTTCTTCATTTCTTACTCAACCAAAACACTTAATAAATACAAGTATGCTAGTGTGTTTGAACCTTGACAATTGGAACTAAGTGTGGGGGTCTTCTTCACTCTTAGTGTGCTTTCTTACCCATTCCATCTTGGAATATGAGAATGTACACATTCCAATGACTAAGATTTGGATACACTATCATATGCAAACAAATAACAAAACACTTCTTTCTAAAAGACAAAAACAAACAATAACGTCGTTCCTTCGGGAATTCTTTTCTCACCTCATTCACTCTTAGCGTACGAACGCGCTTCTACTCGTTCTCTTGCAAGATGGTAACGCACTCGGACCAGCGAGCCTGCAACACCTGAGCTAGAACGTAAGCCGTTCTCTAAAAAACACAATTCATCCCTAGTGAGGGGAACTACGTCGCTCTGATTCTCATGCTCCCGATGAGATACGTAGGCAGTGGGGTAGGGCCCATTCGAGCACTTCTTTTATTTTCCCTACATTTGTTTCCCGTTCCTTTTCTTTTCTTTCTCCTTTCTTTCTTTCAGTTCTTTTTCCAGTATCCTTTCTTTACATCCTTTGATCGAAACAGCAAGCGTGGATCCCATCGGGTACGATGGACGCGTGGGGGTGCTAATACCTTCCCCGCGCGTAACCGACTCCCGAACCCAGTTCTCTTGGTCGCGAGACCATGCTCTATCCTTTCCTTCAGGTTTATGCGGTGTTTCCTTTCCCCCTCATGGGATAAATACACATTGCTGGCGACTCTGTTTCGGTGCCACTTTCGCATTTGTACTTGGATGAAAATCCCGGGAGCGACAGCGTGAAATTGCCGCCCAGATTTGTCCACCTCTTGAGAAAAAAATATGACAAAGATCTTTTTTACTACGACATAATGGTCGCCAGTGCGCCCAGTGACTTCACCGAGATGGTGGGCATGGGAGTTCGTCTTAAGGAAGCCGTTCAGAAGGACGTTTAGTTAAAGACGCTGGATCATTAAGTAGTACAAAACGATACGGTAGTGCTCTCCCTAAGAAAAAAGAGCAGGATATTGGGAATATCTCTCTCGGAAAAAAAAGGCGACGACACCAACCAGTAGCAGCTGTAACTCCTGCTATTAACCCTGCGCCTGTTCCAATGTATCAACCTCAGGTTGCGCAAAACCAACTGATTCAACAACAATATCAACAAAGGACACAACAGCCTCTTCAGCAGGCTCGTCCTCAGTACAACAATAACCGTACAACGCAACCACCAAGGTTCGACCCTATATCGATGTTGTATGCAGAATTGTTTCCACTCTTACTGTTCAAGGGGCACGTCCAAACCAGGTCTCCTCTTACAGTACCGGAGAATCCACCTTTTTGGTTCAAAGCGGATCAGACTTGCTCTTACCATCAAGGAGGACCAGGGCATAACATAGAAAACTGTCTCAGTTTCAAATTCGACGTACAAAAGCTTGTTAGGAGCGAGGTTTTATCTTTCAAAGATACGAATCCGAATGTTCTCATGAACCCGTTGCCTCCACACGAGAAAGTTGCGGTAAATTTGATAGAAGGAGAGTCTAACAACAGCTATCAAATTTATAATGTACTCTTATTAAGGACGAATCTGGTCAAGATGCATCGCAGAAAGAGCGGGTATGGCCATATACCACCTCACAATTATCACCAGTGTGATATCTTCTCGAAAAACAATCAAGGACGTTCTGTGGTGCAATCAGCTCTACAGGAACAGTTGGAACTCGGATAGATCCAAGAGCACCGAATTCGTGGGGTCAACATGACTTATACGAATCCCAACATCATTCAGAACCACGACATCCGTGCGATGAATGCCAACTTAGTGGCAATGCACTCAAGGCAAAGCCAATATCATAATCTGCCACAACACGATTACAATTCCTGTCTGATTTGCTCGGTAAACAATCAGGGATGCTCTTTTATACAAGAGGCCCTCCAGCGTCAGATGGATCCAGGACTACCATGATAAAAATATTTATCAGATCAACATGATTCAAATCTTTGATACTCGCTTGATGAATACCAGTTTGGTGGAATTACATGCTAAGCAAGTCCAGCTCGGTTTTCTGACTTCGCATGAGTATCAGAACTGTAAAGGATGTCGTGAGAGTGACCAAGGATGTGCTCTTGTTCAGAGAACTTTGCAACACTTGTTGAATCACTGGTGGCTTCTGATCTATTTAGATGAAGACACACAAGAAGTCAGTATGACTGATGGGAACCCTACTAGACATCAAAGTCAAGATGTTGGATCTATGGACACAGACCTAGTGAGGTTACACTGCATTCAAAGCGGACGTGGCCAGGTGCCACCACATAACTATGACCGTTATAGAGTCTGCTCGGAGAATAACCAAGGATGCTACCTCGTGCGAGCAGCCCTTTAGATTCAGTTGGACCGCAAAAATATTCAACCATGTCCAGTTTCGGGGTCCATCAACTTGATGCCCGACTACTTCACTGATCAAATCAAAGATGTTGTTGTAGTTTCTGATCGGGAAAGGACCAGGGATGTTTGTACCATCACCCCTCTACTCAATGAATCAAAAGTTCTTAACCAGGAACTGATTGAAGTTACTTACGATGGTCAAAAAAATCAGAAGGCTCATGTAGTTATCTATCTGTCGGGACCAGTGCCATACAAATCTGATAAGGAGATCCCTTACAAGTATGGTGCAACAACAATTGAGAATAGAAAGGAAATTCCATTACCCTCCGTCGTGAATATTGCAGACATCAGTCGAGTAACGCGGAGTGGTCGAATCTTCAACTAAGGAGTTGGAGAACCTAACAGAGAAAAGGAACCTCAAACAGAAGTTCCAAATCAACCAGTCGGCCAGTCCAGTGGTCTTGACCTTTCAACGAACAACGATGAGATGCTGAAGCTCATCCAAAGGAGTGAATACAACATTGTTGATCAGCTGGTACAAACTCCTTCAAAAATCTCTATGATATCTCTTTTACTTAGTTCTGAAGCCCACAGAGAGGCTCTACAGAAAGTATTAGAGCAGACCTTTGTGGAACAAGATGTAACAATAAGACAATTTGACAGCATCGTTTCCAACATCACTTCCTGCAACAATTTGGGGTTTAGTGACGAGGAACTGCCAGAGGAAGGAAAAAGTCACAACATGGCGCTCAATATCACAGTTAACTGCCAGGACGATGCTTTAGCCAGCGTACTGGTAGACACCAGATTGGCTCTAAACGTTATGCAGAAGTCTACTTTAATGAGACTATCATTCAAAGGATCCCCGATGAGGGGCAGTGAGGTCATCGTCAAATCATTTGATGGGTCTCGGAAGGCAGTTATTGGCGAAGTCGACCTTCCCATAACTATCGGTCCTCACACTTTCCTGGTCACTTTCCAGGTCATGGACGTCCGGGCAGCATACAACTATTTATTAGGATGACCTTGGATACATCAGACTGGGGCAGTCACTTCAACACTACACCAGAAACTGAAGTTCGTCAAGAACGATCAACTCGCCACGGTCTGTGGAGAACAAGCCTTGATCGTAAGTAACTTATCATCGTCTACTTGTGTAGAACCCGAGGAGGTTGTTGGAACTCAGTTCCAGGCACTTTCGGTGAGTAATGAAAATCAGTCAGAGAAAGGAACCTCTATTTCCTCGTACAGAGATGCTCTCGAAGTGATCAAAGGTAACAATGCAAAGGGATGGGGATAACTTGTCATTCCTACTGATAACAAAACAAAGAAGGGTCTTGGTTTTTCTGCAACCTGTACCCAGACTGCTACTAACGATGAAAGTCTTCATCCCATTCAGGATTTCTTCCACAGTGGAGGTTTCCTTCACCCGATATCTCAAGAAGTCCATACCATCAACGAAGGAGACTCCTTCGATACAGATGAAGAGTAGAAGTCCTATCTTAACGAGGATGGTTATATGTCTCAGGAAGAGGTGCCTACGCCATTTTGCTATCCCGCGCAGAGTCCGAGATTTATACCAAGGTCAGACGTCAAAATGATATACGGAGATTGTAATCCAGAAGGATGTCGTGCTCTACCAAACTCATTAGAGGAGGACACTCTGATGAAAGACAACTTTGACCACGACTATTATGGCCCAATGGATGGCCTGCCTATCTGGCAGCCATACCCAGGAAACTCGGGGCAAGAAAATCATCCGAACAGTGAAAATCAGCTGAGCATCATTGAAAAAAATACCTGCGTCCCCACCATGTCATGGGATCAACACTCAGGGCATTCAAAAAATATCCAGCACGACGATGAATTCGCAAAGCTTGCAGGACTAGAATTCATCAACTATGCTTTTCCCGAGGTCAACGTCATTGAGAGAGATGACTCCTCCAGTTCCAAAGATGTGTGGGACACCTTAGGACATCCAAGTGGCAAGTTCGACTACTTGGTCAAATACACCGCTCCGGAGAGCTCTCGTATCAAGCTCGAAGACATCCAGCCAACTGGATGGGAAGATTTACCTAAGAACGCAAATACTATGCAAAATACAACAGAGGAATCCTCCTACGACAACTCTGCTTGGGAGACAGATTCCAACGATCCTGCTTCGCCAAAAATAAGTGTCATTTCTGAAGACAAGTCAAGAAAGAAGGTGTCAGACTTTGTGATTCACCGAGGAGTTCGCCGCCAATGGGTTGCTGTCGACGTTCCAAAATTTGTTCATAAGTCTAAGTAATTGTTGTCTTTATCTTAACCTTTCACCCTACCCAGGTGAAACGGCTGTCTTAATAGGGCTCACTTTCTGTAAATGTCTCTCTTCTCTTTGCCCAAAGCGACAGAGTTTTTTTTATAGGGTTGTAGTTTCAAGAATCGAAAGAATCATAAATAAAATAACGTTGTTCTGTAATTTCTGCATTTATTGTTGTTTTCTCTTTTCGTTTTTTCAGAAAATGGTATTCCTAAAAAACAACTCAATAATAAAAACAAGCAGTTTTCCAAAAAAAAAATTACACTGCACACACTCTTGCAATCTCTCTATCTCTTCTAAAATCAATCATCACGTCATGCAAATTGCTTGTTTTAAACCCCGATGAAACACGCGATCAAATGCCTTCTCCCAACTTTAAATTCCCGGTATTTGGGGCTAAAGAAGAAGATGACAACGAAATTCCAGAAGAGATCTCTCGATTACTCAGACAAGAGGAAAGTTCCATTGAACCTCACAAAGAGCCGTTGGAAAAGGTCAACTTGGGTTCAGAAGAAGATAGAAAGGAAATCAAGATTTGGGCACTGCTCAGTTCAACTGTCAAAGAAAGTTTGATAAAGCTTCTCAAAGAATTCCTCGATGTGTTTGCTTGGTCCTATCAGGACATGCCAGGGTTAGATACCAGCATCGTGGAACATCATCTACCGTTAAGATCAGAATGTTCGCCAGTAAAACAGAGGTTGAGACGGACTCATCAAGACATGGCCATCAAAATCAAAGAGGAAGTACAGAAACAGATCGACGCAGGTTTTCTCGCCACATCAGAATATCCTCAATGGTTAGCCAACATCGTGCCAGTTCCAAAAAAGGACGGAAAGGTCAGAATGTGTGTAGACTACAGGGATCTGAATAAAGCAAGTTCAAATGACGACTTTCCCTTACCGCACATTGATATGCTGGTAGACAGTACAGCAAAATTCAAAGTTTTCTCCTTCATGGATGGATTCTCGGGCTATAATCAAATAAAAATGGTGCCGAAAGACATGGAGAAAACTTCGTTCATCACCCCATGGGGCACTTTTTGTTACAAGGTAATGTCTTTTGGTTTGAAGAACGCCGGGGCAACCTATCAAAGGGCCATGACTACTCTTTTTCATGACATGATACACAAGGAAATAAAGGTATATGTTGATGATATGATTGCCAAATATAAGACAGAAGAGGAGCATGTGACCCACCTGTCAAAGTTATTCGAGCGCTTGAGAAAGCACAAACTCTGCTTGAATCCCAATAAGTGCACATTCGGTGTCCGTTCAGGGAAACTTTTAGGGTTCATCGTCAGCCAGAAAGGAATTGAGGTTGATCCTGACAAAGTCAAGGCCATTCAAGAAATGCCTTCTCCAAAGACTGAAAAACAAGTCAGAGGATTCCTGGGATGTTTGAATTACATTTCCAGATTTATATTCCGCATGACCACGACATGCGCGCCGATTTTCAAATTACTCAAAAAGAATCAGGACTGTGTTTGGTCAGAAGACTGTCAAACCGCCTTCGACAGTATCAAGGAATACCTGTTGAACCCACCAATTCTATCACCCCCAGTGGAAGGAAGGCCACTGATCATATACTTAACAGTCTTGGAAGACTCGATGGGTTGTGTGCTTGGTCAACAAGGCGAAACAAAAAGGAAAGAGTCTGCTCTCTACTATCTAAGCAAGAAATTCACCGACTGTGAGACTCGGTACACGATGGTTTAGAAAACTTACTGTGCTCTGGCTTGGGCAGCCAAACGTCTTCACCAGTACATGATTCGTCACACTACTTGGTTAATCTCAGAAATGGATCCAATCAAGTATGTCTTTGAAAAGCCTGCTCTCACGGGAAGGATTGCTCGTTGGCAGATGTTGTTATCAGAATATGATATAGAATACCACTCTCAGAAAGATGTTAAGGGAAGTATTTTAGCCGATCATTTGGCTCATCAACCGATTGATGATCGAGAATCAGTTGGGTTTGACTTCCCAGACGAAGATGTCATGTATCTAAAAATGAAAGATTGTGATGAACCGCTACCCAGTGAAGGGCCAGAACCAGGTTCCCAATGGGGACTAATCTTTGACGGGGCTGTAAATCATTACGGAAACAGAATTAGGGTAATCATCATAACACCTCAGGGTACCCACATTCCTTTCACTGCCCTATTTACGTTCAAGTGCACAAATAACGAGGCCGAATACGAAGCTTGTATCATGGGTCTCGAAGAAGCGATCGACTTAAGGATCAAGAACTTGGATGTATATGGCGACTCAGCTCTGGTCGTCAATCAAATCAAAGGAGATTGGAACACATACCAATCAGGAATGATTCCTTACAAAGACTACGCAAGAAGGTTGTTACCTTTCTTTAACATAATCGAGTTTCATCATATCCCTCGTGAGGAGAATCACATGGCAGATGCATTAGCCACTCTCTCTTCCATGATTAGTGTAGGTCAATGGAACGAACTACCTAAGATCAACATAATGCGGCTCGAGAGGCCCGCTTACATCTTCACGATTGAAGCAGTCATAGACGACAAACCTTGGTATCACGATATCAAATGCTTCCTTCAGAAACAAGAGTACCCACCTGGGGCACTAAGGAAAGACAGAAAAACCCTCAGAAAGCTAGCAGGCAGCTTCTTCCTGAGCGGTGATACACTCTATAAGAGAAACTTTGACATGGTCTTGCTCTGATGCGTAGACAGACCAGAAGCAGACGTGCTGATGAAAGAAATTCATGAAGGATCCTTTGGCACTCATGCCAACTGACACACAATGGGGAGAAAAATTATGAGAGTAGGGTACTACTGGTTGACCATGGAATCCGACTTCTACAAGTACATGAGGAAGTGTCACAAGTGTCAGATATACTCTGACAAGATCCATGTACCGCCAACGCATCTCAAATTTCTCTCTTCCCCATGGCCTTTTTCCATATGGGGAATCGACATGATTGGCATGATCGAACCCACAGCTTCGAACGAACATCGGTTCATCCTGGTAGCCATTGATTACTTCACCAAATGGGTCAAAGCAGCGTCGTACGCTAATGTAACCCGACAAGTCGTGGTCCATTTTATCAAAAACAATCACATCTGCCGTCATGGTGTTCCGAACCAGATCATTACTGATAATGGATCTAACTTGAACAATAAGACGATAAAAGAATTGTGCGCTGAGTTCAAGATCGAAAACCATAACTCATCTCTCTACCGACCCAAGATGAACGGAGCGGTAGAAGCGGCTAACAAGAACATCAAGAAGATTGTTCAAAAGATGGTCGTAACCTACAAAGACCGGCACGAGATACTACCCTTTGCTCTTCACGGTTATCGGACATCTGTCCGCACTTCAACAAGGGCAACCACTTTCTCTCTAGTATATGGCATGGAGGCAGTTCTCCCCATAGAAGTAGAAATCCCATCAATCCGGGTATTGATGGAAGCTAAGCTTACGGAAGCTGAATGGTGTCAAAGTTGACACGATGAAATAAATCTGATCGAAGAAAAGAGAATAACGACACTATGCCATGGTCAGTTGTATCAGTAAAGGATGAAGAAGGCGTTTGACAAAAAGGTCTGACCTTGCGTCTTCAGAAAATGAGACCTCGTGCTCAAAAAGATACAATTATTTCTCACTGATTCCCAGGGCAAGTGGACTCCGAATTATGACGGCCCCTATGTGGTCAAGAAAGCCTTCTCGGGCGGCGCCTTGAGACTCGCAACCATGGATGGATAAGAGTTTGCCTACCCCACAAATGTTGACCTAGTTAAGAAATACTTCGCCTAAATAAAAAGAAGAAGAAGAAAACGTCTCGGTGGATTGAAAACCCGTAAGGGCGGTCCAGGAAAAAAATTAGGGACATAATAAAAAATCATCCCGATGGATTGGAAATCTCAAAGTATAATCCAGGCAAAAGTTAAGGATAATGGCAAGTAACTACGTCCAACAAAGGGGCAAATCCCCCAGTAGCAGTAATGCCATCCATCAGAAAACTCCAGTAAAGGTCATCTTCGACAGAAGCTCAGGATGTCCCGAATTCAAAGTTGGTAGAAGGATAGTGGCCGTTATGTTTCAATGTAGCCCCTTTTTCCCTTAAAATTACCATTTTCTAAACTTTGTAAATACTCTACAGAATCACGCGCTTGGCTGATTTCCATCCTATCAATAAAATTTGAGTCCTTGTGCTTTTGTTTGCAATTCTTATTTGTTTTAGCATTACAGAACGACATTTTAACATGATTAACGATTCTTGAAATAAAACAAAAAAATGAATTTACTTGTCAAATCTTTCTGCTTTTAAAATAAAGATGGCAATTTCTTTTGGCTGTTGAACATCGAAAGAACATCGATAGCTTCTCTAGAAGTGTTTGAACTTCAAAGTGCAGAATCAAAGTACTCCTTCCAAACCAGCACGCCTGAATGAAGGATCGACTGTGTTAGATGCGAATATTCCGTCCGACACCCCCGGCAGAGTTCTTACCTCCTAAGCCCGACCAAGGTTGTTCCCCACAGGAACTATCTCTCCTAAGCAAGGCAGAATTGCTATCTTGAACGAGTGATGCTTCTTCGTCCCCTGTAGTGGCCGAGAATCCAGTCGTGTTCATTAGTATGTATGTTGTGTCAGTTTTGTCAGCATATACATACATACATCATGCATTATTGATTTACATTCATATTCATATTGCATCATTATCACTCTAGTCGGTCTTGTCCCCTAGTGATAGAAGTCTTCTCAATCGATTTGTCAGTTCTTTCCTCGTCAGGAAATGTTGCGTCTAAACAATCTCTCTCCTCCAGTTTATTTCTGGGATGAAGTTGGTCCTCGACCACTTTGATAACTTGAACCTCTGAAGGACCAGAGAACCTTTGACAAATGTCACTCTTCGCCATTGAAGACGATATCTTCGCTTTCCCGGATTAAGGAAAATCCCCAGAGAGAGCCTCACAACCAAAGACTCTCGGCAACACATTGGTTCTTCTCTCCAGAAAATCGATGTCACTGAAGTCATCAGCACCTAAAAATTGGGGTACATTGTATGACATTTCTCCGAGAAGATCTCGAAAAAAAGTATGATGTAATATCCCCAGGCCAGAAGCAGTATCTCAAGAGGCTCGTTTTCCCCAGTAGAGTCGACAGGTGGCGTCTCCAAATAGAGAAGTTTGTGTACCTCTACAACTCAGACGAATGGGTTCCCCAGCAAGTCTGACATCAAAAGTTTTTCCCATCAAATGGCATATCCCCAGGAAAATTAGGCGAGAAGTTTGAGGGAAACCGCTACGAATAACGTCCCTTGTCAAGAAAGTTTATTGACAAAAGAAACTTAGACCAGTTCCTTGGTAGGAAACCAGGATCGAGGGGAAGTTTATAACAGAAACTTAGACCAGTTCCTTGGTAGGAAACCAGGATCAAGCCTCAAGATCGCCAGTGTCACCAAATTAGGGTTTTGGTCGACTGAGGCCTCCAGATGGAAATTTTCATCTGGCCATGAGCCATTGCTTCAAAGCACAACCTAAAATACTCTAAGGGACCTCATGGACCCAATCATCAAGTCAATTCAACCCCAGTGGATGCATTTACCAAAAATCAGGAATTAGGGTTTCTTGACCTAATTCACCCCTAAGTTAACTTTTGAGACAAAGCATGAGCCAAGACCTCAAGACATAATTTGAGGGTCTCTAATAAACCACATTGAACCATTTGCAACAATAGACTGGTCCAAGAAGCTTGATCTACAAGTTTCAATTTCATCTGAACCACACTTAGGGTTTTTAAAGAAAAAGTCAACTATACCTTTGACTTTTGACCTAGACATGCTCCCAAACCTTGAGACATGATTCATTACACCCTATAACACCTATGGAACATATCCATCAAGTTTGATTTAGGTCAAGAACTTGATTTCATAAAGGATCGCACCGTTTGGAATTCATTTAATAAAAAGTCAACTGTGCCCAAAAGTCAAAGTTTGACTTTTTGATTTTTTGATCAATTATGGTTCCCTAACCCCTAGAATGATTTTAATGTGTGATTGGAATCATCATTCATCAAGAAAAATCAAAGAAAGTGGGATAACTTGTAAAAGGGGTAACCATAAAAACTTAGAATTTTTTCTAAGTTATGGAACAAAGTGGCTAGGGTACCGACTTCCAAGGATCATAACTTGAGATCCAAGCAACCATTTTGGCTGATCCAAAGATGGACTTGTAGCTCTCATGGTATACTTTAAAAGTGTCAACTACACCTCATTCCAATTCCTCATGTATTTTAAGTTATGGAGTGACCAAAATGGTTGAAAACATGAAATGGCTTTTTTTCCAACACTTAGTGAAATTTTCACTAAGTCATAATTTGTTTCACTTTTTTAAAAATGTAGGGGGGTTTTTCACTTGGATCCAAAAAGTGTCAAGACAAACTATGATCACACATATGTTGTATCATATAAGAGCTTTCCAAAATGGCTAAGAACTCCATCAAATTCTATTCGAGCTAAGAGTTGTGACAATGGCAATATGCCTTGCTGCAACTGTCATAACAAGGCAGATTTGAGCATTTTGATCGATTTGTTCAAATTTTGCAAATGACAAACAAGTTTATCCATCTGAACACCTCAGGGGGAGACCAAGGAGGGACAAACACTGATCCATAAGCCTCCCAAGTCTTTGGAACTAAAAGTAGCTTGCCAAACCTAAAATGCCTAAAAAGGGGACAAGACTCCAATTTTGTTTTGGATCATTCAATGGATGCACCAAGGTGGCATGAATTGAGCCTTTTCCAACTGAATGAGTCAAGGATGATCTCTGAACTAGGGAACCAAATGCATGTGCTCTAACCTCTAGTCAATGGCTAGAGGAGACTTAAGATTCCAAAGTGATGCAATTGGACAATGGCCTGCTGCAGTTGCCATTCACTATAACTTGCAAAACAAACTTGCTCTACTATAAATAGAGCTCATTTGTGCTCAGTTTGAGTACACCAAAGCACTACAACACTTGCTTTCCTCGAAATCTCTTTCTCTAGGCAAAAATGTCTTCTTTAGTAAGGTAACTCTGAGTTTTTGAGTTAGAGAGCAGTTCCATCCCAGCTCATTATCCAAACAAATCCAATATGTCGTATCTAAGCTGTCCAAACTCTCACAAGTGACCTGTAACACCAAAATCATAAAGTCCTCTCTCAATACCTCTAAATTGGACTTTTTTGCATTTTTCAAGCCATGTCTTGATTCAGTCACTTTCAAAACCAGATAAAACCTCAAACACACTCCAAATATCATCCTTGAACTGTCCCAAATGGTTCCACACATCTGGAACACCATTTGAGAGAGTTACTATATTGGTCACTTTTGCCCCTTTTGCAAGAAAGAGCTCAAACTTGTTCCTGAGGATTCCATTTGTTTCCAACTATCCTAAAAGCTTCTAAGTGATCATTTGAGGGTGTCCAAAGCATCAAATTGTTTCTGGAACAAAGCACTTGGCAGATTACACAAAAAGCTCATAAAGAGGTAAGCATTACAACTTGAACTCTTTGAAATATGCATTACTTTGAAGTCCACTGATCATGCACATCTTCTATATGTTATATATGTTGTGTTTGAACCAATTCATCATGTAATTCATGCCTGTAACAAGAGGTAGCATGGAAAATGCAAATCATGGCCTATTTCAAAATCACTATCGGGTTTTTCAATAGGAGCCTCATCTGGAAAAAAAAAACACCACCACCATTGGATTCCTTGTGAAATTCTAGGCAGGATAGACCTAAATTTTGTCCCAAACCATGGAGAAATGAGAAAGTTACAAGCTTCACGTTTTTGGCCAAAATCTTGCCTTGCCTTGCCTTGGCCAGGCCAAAAACAAGGCAACCCTCATATATCCATGGGGTGGTTTTGATACACGGATGTATCACCACCCCAGTGGTAGAGGGCGCGCGCTGCACACAAGAGGTCTGGGGTTCGAATTGCCATCGCCCCAGATCCTCTTTTTATCATTTTTCCCACTTTTTGTTATTTTTCATATTATTTTTAAATGATTTGGAAAATTAATAACTCTCTCAATTTTAATGATTTTTGATTGATTCTTTTTGTAAAAAATCACAAAAATATTAAAATATTTTATTCCAAAAAAAAAAAAAAGATTTATATTATTTATTTAATATAGTTGGTATTTTTGTAAATAAATTCATTTTTATTTATTTTTAAACCTTTTAAAAATGAATATCCACCTTGAAAAATCAAGACCAAATGAGTTTTAATTCATCTTGTGATTAAAATATCATTTTTCAAACCTTAACCAAAAAATCACAAGTTGTTCATTCAAACTTATTTGGTATTTTTATCATTTTAATTAATTTTCTTTGAAAATTACTTTAAAAAGTGATAAAATTAAGGTTTCTTTGATTTTCACCCTAACAAATATTTTTCACACTCATGGGCCTCTAATAGAGTGTAAGACCCAACCCCTTTTTAAAACCAAAATAGTTTGGGCCTCAGTCATTATATAAGACCCACTGTGTTTTCAAAAATCTCGGCGCGATCGCCAGTTTAAAATAAAATCATTTGGGTCTACCCTCGTGTTATAAGTCCCATTCCTTTTCTTTAAAATACTTTTTGGGCCTCTAATAGAGTGTAAGACCCAATCCCTCTTTGAAACCAAAACTTTTTGGGCCTCACATATTGTATAAGTCCCTCTATACAGTTTTCAAAACAACGGTGCGATCATCGTTAAAACTTGGGCCTCTCCTTGAGTTGTAAGCCCCAACAATCTTGTCAAAGCACTTTCTCCTTTGATTTTGAATTCAAATATATGTTGTTATCAAAACTTTCTTTGTTGAACAACTAACAAAACAACATGGAAGCTCTACAACGGGTAAGTGTTTATCCGTTTTCATTTACCGCTTTCATATATATATATATGAATGTATTGTGGGGTTGTGTCACTGTAAGTCTTCTTTCACATCCTTTTATATACATGTCATATATCAACTGTATATATATACTAGTATAGTTATTTAGAGTTTTCCCCGGCAACTACGTCTAGAACTAGGTAAAGCCTGTTGGTCACTCTCGAATACAAACAAAACTAGATCCCCATAGGATTCCAGATACAGTCTTCCCTTCTCTTGGGGTTAAACAATATGGAACAAAGAGAAAGGCAGTATTCTCGGTGAACCTTTTCTCAGACTGTCACCCTTAGAAATTGTCAAAGAAACTCTACTCCCTAGATTTGGTCTATTCTCCGTGAATAGCATCTCTTGAGTTTTTTTCCAAATTCTCGAACTTTCCTGGAATGATCTCTTCTCTGTAAATTGCATTTCTTGAACTTCTCTTGGTTTGGGGACCCACGGGCTTCCTAAAAGCATCCCCGCCTCCTCTTGGGCGTTGTAAAATGACCCTTCGGCTTCTTAGAAGTTCTCATGCCTTCTCTTAGGCTTAATACAAGGACCCTAACGGCCTCTTAAAGGTATAAGACATAACTTAGTCATCCTTTGCTAGAGCAGTCTTTCCAGTGTCAAACCTCTGGCCACCTCAGGGTTGATCCTCATCCCTTAAGGCCCTTGCCCTCTTTTTGGCATCCTACAAAAGATAAAACTCTACCAGTAGACTTGGACAGTCTAATTCCCTTTGAGTCTCAAAGACATTCTCAAGTCTCTTTCAAACATAGGAGAAACTCTGGATTCTGGATTAATCTCCAGCTGAGTTAGAACTTTGCGGGTTCTAAAACCTCGTCCTTCTCCCAAAATTCCCCGACCCGGGTCAGATAACCCTATCTCAAATCAGAACCTCAGGCATCTGATACCTCAACTCTTCTGTAATCCTCAGCAAGAGTTGATTCCCCACTTGGACCTGTCTCAGAATCTCAATAATCCCCGGTAGAAGTATAGCCTCCTCTTAGGATTTGTATAATGATCATTCCTCAGCAAAGTCAGCCTCCTCTTGGGCTTTGTACAATGATTTCCCCTAGCGAATTTAACCTTTTCAGACTCTCTTGTTGAGTCCATCACTTTTCAAGACTCTCTTGTTGAGTCACTTTCCTTTCAGCCTCTATCTCGGGCTTCGTACGAGACAGCAAATCACTCTCTTGTTGAGTATAAAAGACTCTCTTGTTGAGTCAACCTTTTTTAGCCTCCATCTTGGGCTTCGTATAAGACGGATAAAAGTACTCTCTTGTTGAGTTGAACCTTTTTAGCCTCCATCTTGGGCTTCGTACAAGATATATAAGCGCACTCTCTTGTTGAGTCAGTCGCTTGTTAGTACTCTATTATTGAGTCAGCCCTTTTAGCCTCTATCTCGGGCTTCGTACGAGACAAATAAAAAACACCCTCTTGTTGGGTCAATAGCCTCCTCTTAGGCTTTTTACAGAGAAACCCCCGGTTGAGCCAATCAACCTTCTAGCATTAAACTTGTGCTTTGATAAAGGCATACAGTTCCTCTTTAGAGATAACAAGTTCTCTCTCAGCCAAACTTTTTAGCTTCAAATCTTGGGCTTTGAACAAGACACACAAAAAAACCCTTCAGCTTCATATCTTGGGCTTTGAACAAGATACAAATCACTTTTAGCCTCTGTCTTGGGCTTTGAACTAGACACCAAAGCATCTTTTTCCTCCCTTAGAATAGGAGGGAACTACGATCGCTCTAATTTCTCTGTTTCGTTAAACGGGAATACGTAAGCACAAAATTGCAAAATTTTAGCGAGCACACTAATCAAAAACTCAAAATCCAATACCTCCGTCAATCAACTAAAAGCATTAGATCTAACACCTTACCAAAAGCCTCACAAATAGTTCAAACCCGGTACTCTTAAGCAAAATAACCTAAGACAAGATCCCCCTTTTGATAGCATCTGTAAACCAACAGTCATCTGTTTAAATTCAGTATGCAAGCAGGGTTAATTGGAGACATCTATTTCCCTTCCTTAATCAGCTTCACAAGATAAAAAATGAATCGAACTGTAGTACCAAAGCGATAGTGATTCGAAACCACAAAAATCGCGCTACAGGTGGAAACGAAAGTATGTATGACATATTGAATGAGTTCCAGGAACAATTCCTGGAGATGCAGAAGAAACTGCATGCCATTCGCGGTCAAGATCTATTTATAAAGGACGTCGCAGACCTTTGTTTGGTCCCCAATGAGAAAATTCCGCACAAATTCAAGGTGCCCGAATTTGAGAAATACAAGGGCAACTCTTGCCCTCAAAGTCATTTGGTGATGTACGCTTGAAAGATGTCAACTCAGACGGAGAATCTACAGCTATTGATCCACTACTTCCAAGACAGTTTAACCGGTGCCGCACTCAAATGGTACATGGGTTTAAACCGCACTAAGATCGTCACGTTCAGAGATCTTGGCGCTGCCTTCGTTCAACAATATAAGTATAACCTGGACATGACACCAGATAGAGATCAACTCAGAGCCATGTCGCAGAAGGATAAGGAAACCTTTAAGGAATATGCTCAGAGATGGCGTGAAATTTCTGCCCAGATTTGTCCACCTCTTGAGGAAAAAGAGATGACAAAGATCTTCTTGAAAACCTTGAGCTCATTCTACTACGACCGAATGGCCACCAGTGCGCCCAGCGACTTTACTGAAATGGTTAATATGGGAATACTTGAAGAAGCAGTCCGAGAAGGACGTCTAGTCAAAGATACATGACCATCAAGTAGTACCAAAAGATACGGTAGTGCTTTCCCTAAGAAAAAATAGCAAGATATTGGTAATATCTCTCTCGGAAAGCAAAGGCGACGGTATCAACCAGTAGCAGCTGTAACTCCTGCTATCAACCATGCGCCTGTTCCAACGTATCAACCTCAGGTTGCTCAAAGCCAACCGAATCAACAACAATATTAGCAAAGGACACAACAACCTCTTCAGCAGGCTCATCCTCAGTACAACAACAACCGTACAACGCAACCACCAGGGTTTGACCCTATACCAATGTTGTACGTAGAACTATTTCCACTACTACTGTTCAAGGGGCACATCCAAACCAGGTCTCCTCTTATAGTACCGGAAAATCCGCCTTTTTGGTTCAAAGCGGATCAGACTTGCCCTTACCATCAAGGAGGACCAGGGCATAACATAGAAAACTGTCTCAACTTCAAATCCGATGTGCAGAAGCTTGTCAGGAACGGGGTCCTATCCTTCAAGGATACAAATCTAAATGTTTAGACGAACTCGTTGCCTCAACACGAGAAAGCTGCAGTAAATTTGATAGAGGAAGATCTAACCACAGCTATCAAATTCACAATGTACTCTTGTTGGGAACCAACCTGGTAAAGATGCATTGCAGACAGAGCGGATACGGTCATATACCGTCTCATAATTATCACCAGTGTGATATCTGCTCTAAAAACAATCAAGGATGTCCTGTGGTGCAATCAGCTCTACAGGAACAGATGGATCTCGAATGGATCCAAGATCACCGAATTCGTGAAGTCAACATGACTTATGCAAATTCCAACATCATTCAAAACCACGACATCCGTGTAATGAATGTCAACTTGGTGGCAATGCACTCAAGGAAAAGCCAGCATCACAACCTGTCGTGGCACGATTACGATTCCTGTCTGGTCTGCTCGGTAAACAATCAGGAATGCTCTTTTGTGCAAGAGGCCCTCCAGCGTCAGATGGATCTAGGATGGATTCAGGATTACCATGATAGAAGTCATTACCAAGTTAATATGATTCAAATCTTTGATATTCGCTTGTTGAATACCAGCTTGGTGGAATTACACGCTAAGCAAGTCCAGCTCAGATTTCTGACTTTGCACGATTATCAGAACTGTAAGGTATGTCGTGAGAGTGACCAAGGATGTGCACTCGTTCAAAAAATGCTTCAACACCTGTTGAACCACTGGTGGCTTCCGATCTATCTAGATGAAGACACACAACAAGTCAGTATGACTGACGGGAACCCTACTAGGCATCAAAGTCAGGATGTTCGATCAATAGAAACAGATCTAGTAAGGTTGCACTGCATACAAAGCGGATGTGGCCGGGTGCCACCACACAACTATGAGCGCTGTAGAATTTGCTCAGAGAATAATTAAGGATGCTACCTCGTACGAGCAGCCCTTCAAAGTCAGTTGGACCACAAAGAGGTTCGACGGTGTTCAAGCTCTGGTTCGATCAACATAATATCAGACTATCTTCCCAAACGAGGCAAAGATGTTGTCTTAATCCCTAAACGAGAAGTGGCCAAGATGTATGCGCCATAATCCCTATACTCCATGAATCAAGAGTTCCCCTTGATAGTGGAAAGATTCTCAACCTCGAACCCATTGAGGCCGGCTACGATGGTCAGAAAAATCAAAAGGCTCTTGTAGTTATCTATCTCTCAGGACCAGTACCGTACAAATCCGATAAGGCTATCCTTTACAGATACTATGCAACAACAATTTAGAATGGAAAGTAAACTCCATTACCCTCCGTCGTGAATATTACAGACATCAGTCGAGTGACACGGAGCGGTCGGATCTTCAACCGAGGAGTTGGAGAACCTACAAAGGAAAAGGAACCTCAATCAGAAGTTGCCAATCAACCAGTCGGTCAATCCGGTAATCCCGACCTTTTAAAGAACAACGATGAGATGCTGAAGCTCATCCAAAAGAGTGAGTACAACATCATTGATCAACTGCTGCAGACTCCTTCAAGAATCTATGTGCTATCTCTTTTACTCAGTTCCGAAGCTCACAGGGAAGCTCTACAGAAAATCTTAGAGCAAGCCTTTGTGGAACAAGATGTAACAATAAGATAATTCGACAGCATCATCTCCAACATCACTTCCTGCAACAACTTAGGATTCAATGATGAGGAATTGCCGGAAGAAGGCAAAAATCACAACATGGCACTTAACATTACAGTCAACTGCCAGGACAATGCTTTAGCCAGCGTACTGGTAGATACCGGATCAACTCTAAATGTTATTCCAAAGTCTACTCTGATGCGACTGTCATTTCAAGGATCTCCGATGAGAGGTAGCGAGGTCATCATCAAAGCATTTGACGGATCTCGAAAAATAGTTATCGGCGAAGTCGACCTTCCCATAACTATCGATCCTCACACTTTCCAAGTCACTTTCCAGGTCATGGACATCCGGCCAGCATACAGCTATTTGTTAGGAAGGCCTTGGATACACGAGGCTGGGGCAGTCACTTCGACACTTCACCAGAAGCTGAAATTCGTCAAGAATGACCAACTAGTCACAGTCTGTGGAGAGCAAGCCTTGATCGTGAGCAACTTATCATCGTCCACTTGTGTAGAACCAGAAGAGGTTGTTGGAACCTAGTTCCAAGCACTTTCTGTGAGCACTGAGAATCAATCAGAAAAAGGAACATTGATTTCCTCGTATTAAGATGCTCTCGAAGTGATCAAAAGTAACAATGTAAAAGGATGGGGGCAGCTTGTCATTCCTACTGATAACAAGACAAAGAAAGGTCTTGGTTTTTCCTCAACCTGTACCCAGAGTGCTACTAGCAATGAAAGTCTTCATCCCATTCAGGATTTCTTTCACAGTGGAGGTTTTCTTCACCCAGTGTCTCAAGAAGTCCATACCATCAATGAGGGTGATTCCTTCGATACAGATGAAGAATGGAAGTCCTATCTTAACGAGGACGATTATATGTCTCAGGGAGAGATGCATACGCCATTTTTCTATCCTGCACAGAGTCTGAGATATATACCAAGATCAGACGTCAAAATGATATACAGAGATTGTGATCCAGAAGGATGTCGTGCTCCACCAAACTCATTAGAGGAGGACACTCTGATGAAAAAAACTTTGACTATTATGGCCCAATGGATGGCCTGCCTATCTGGCAGCCGTACCCAAGAGACTTGGAGTAAAAGAGTCAGCCCAATGATGCATATTAGTTGAGCATCATTGAAAAGAATACTTGTGTCCTCACCGAATCATGGGATCATTACTCAGGGCATTCTGAAGATATCCATCACGACGATGAATTTGCAAAGAGTGCAGGACAAGAGTTCCTTAACTATGTTTTTCCTGAGGTCAACGTCATCGAAAGGGATAACTCCTCTAGTTCCACGGAAATATGGGACACCTTAGGACAACCGAGTGGCAAGTACGACTTCCTGGTCAAGTACACCGCTCCTGAAAGCTCTCGTATCAGGCTCGAAGACATCCAGCCAACTGGATGGGGAGATCCACCTGAGAGTGCGAACACTGTGCAAGATACAACGGAAGAGTTCGTCTACGACAACTCTGCCTGGGAGACAGACTCCAATGATCTTGCTCCACCAGAAATCAGCGTTATTTCTAAGGACAAGCCAAGAAAGAAGGTGCCAGAATTTGTGATTCACCGAGGAGTTCGCCGCCAATGGGTTGCTGTCGATGTCCCGAAAGTCGTTCATAAGTCTAAGTAATTGTCGTCTTTGTTTTAACCTTTCACCCTGCCCAGGTGAAACAGATGTTTTGATAGGGCTCATTTTTTGTAAATGTCTCTCTTCGCTTCACCCAAAGCGACAGAGTTTTGTTTTATAGGGTTGTAGTTTCAAGAATCGACAAGATCATAAATAAAATAACGTCGTTCTGTAATTTCCGCATTTATTGTTGTTTTCTCTTTTCGCTTTTTCAGAAAATGGTAATCCTAAAAAATAACTCAAATAATTAAAACAAGCATTTTTCATAAAATACATTGCACACACTCTTGTATTTTCTCTATCTCTTCTAAAAATAAATCATCACGTCATGCAGATTGCTTGTTTTAAACCCCATTAAAACATACGATCCAATGTCTTCTCCCAATTTTGAATTCCCAGTATTTGAGACTGAAGAAGAAAATGACGAAGAAATTCCAGAAGAGATCTCCCGATTACTCAGACAAGAGGAAAGGTCCATTAAACCTCACAAAGAACCGTTGGAAACGGTCAATTTGGGTTCAGAAGAAGAGAGAAAAGAAGTCAAGATTGGGGCACTGCTCAGTCCGACTGTCAAAGAAAGTTTGATAAAGCTTCTCAAAGAGTTTCCCGATGTATTCGCTTGGTCCTATCAGGACATGCCAGGGTTGGATACCAGCATCGTGGAACATCATCTACCATTAAGATCAGAATGTCCGCCAGTAAAACAAAGGCTAAGACGGACTCACCCGGATATGGCCATCAAAATCAAAGAGGAAGTACAGAAACAGATTGACCCGGGTTTCCTCGCCACGTCAGAATATCCTCAATGGTTAGCCAACATAGTACCAGTTCCAAAAAAGGACGGAAAGGTCAGAATATGTGTAGACTATAGGGATCTGAACAAATCCAGTCTAAAGGATGACTTTCCGTTACCACACATTGACATGCTGGTAGACAGTACTGCAAAGTTCAAAGTCTTCTCCTTCATGGATAGATTCTCAGGCTATAATCAAATCAAAATGGCGCCGGAAGACATGGAGAAAACTTCCTTATCACCCCATGGGGCACCTTTTATTACAAGGTAATGTCGTCCGGCTTGAAGAACGCCAGGGCAACTTATCAACGGGCCATGACTACTCTGTTTCATGACATGATACACAGAAATAGAAGTGTATGTCGATGATATGATTGCCAAATCAAAGACAGAAGAGGAGCATGTGACCCACCTGTCAAAGTTATTCGAGCGTATGAGAAAGTACAAACTCCGCTTGAATTCCAACAAGTACACGTTCGGTGTCCGCACAAAAAAAATTCCAGGGTTCATCGTTAGCCAAGAAGGAATTGAGGTTGATCATGACAAGGTCAATGCCGTTCAAGAAATGCCTTCTCCAAAGACTGAAAAACAAGTCAGGGGATTCCTGGGATGTTTGAATTACATTTCCAGATTTATATTCCTCATGACTGCGATATGCGCGCCGATCTTCAAATTACTCAAAAAGAATCAGGATTGCGTATGGAGAGAAGAATGCCAAACCGCCTTCGACAGTATCAAGAAATACCTGTTAAATCCACTGATTCTATAACCTCCAGTGGAAGGAAGACCACTGATCATTTACCTAACAGTCTTGGAAGACTCAATGGGTTGTGTACTTGGCCAATAAGACGAAACCAAAAGGAAAGAGTCTGCCATCTACTATTTAAGCAAGAAATTCACCGACTGTGAAACTCGGTACACTATGCTTGAGAAAACTTGTTGCGCTTTAGCTTGGGCAGCTCAACGTCTTTGCAAGTATATGATTCGTCACACTACTTAATTAATCTCCGAAATGGATCCAATCAAGTACGTCTTTGAAAAAACTGCTCTCACGAGAAGGATCGCCCGTTGGCAGATGTTGTTATCAGAATACGACATCGAGTATCATGCTCAGAAAGTCGTCAAAGGAATTATTTTAGCCGATCATTTGGCTCATCAACCAATTGACGATCAAGGATCAGTCGGATTTGACTTCCTAGACGAAGATGTCATGTATTTGAAAATGAAGGATTGCGATGAACCACTACCCAGTGAAGAGCCAGAACCAGGTTCCCAATGGGGACTAATCTTTGACGGAGCTGTCATCCATTATGGAAATGGAATTGGGGCAATCATCATAACACCTCAGGGTACCCACATTCCTTTCACCGCCTGACTGACATTCAAGTGTACCAACAACGAGGTCGAATACGAAGCTTGTATCATGGGTCTCGAAGAAGCGATCGACTTAAGGATCAAGAACTTGGATGTGTATGGAGACTCAGCCCTGGTTATCTATCAAATCAAAAGAGATTTGAATACATACCAATCAGGACTGATTCCATACAAAGACTACGCGAGGAGGTTGTTACCATTCTTCAACATAATCGAGTTTCATCACATCCCTCGTGAAGAGAATCATATGGTTGATGCATTAGTCACTCTCTCTTCCATGATTAGCGTAGGTCAATGGAATGACATACCTAAGATTGACATAATGCGCCTAGAAAGACTCGCTTACATCTTTGCGATCGAAGCAATCATAGACGATAAACCTTGATATCACGATATCAAATGCTTTCTTCAGAAACAAGAGTACCCACCTGGGGCATCAAGAAAAGACAGAAAAACCCTCAGAAGATTGGCAGGTCGTTTCTTCCTGAGTGGTGATAGACTCTATAAGAGAAACTTTGACATGGTCTTGCTCCGATGCGTAGACAGACCAGAAGCAAACATGCTGATGAAAGAAGCTCACGAAGGATCCTTTAGCACTCATGCCAACGGACACACGATGGCGAGAAAAATTCTAAGAGCTATGTACTATTGGTTGATAATGGAATCCGATTGCTACAAGTACATAAGGAGATGTCACAAGTGTCAGATATACTCAGACAAAATCCATGTATCGCTAACGCATCTCAAACTTATCTCTTCCCCATGGCCTTTTTCCATATGGGGAATCGACATGATTGGCATGATCGAACCCAAGGCTTCAAACAGACATCGGTTCATCCTGGTAGCCATTTATTACTTCACCAAATGGGTCGAAGCAGCATCATACACCAATGTAACTCGACAAGTGGTGGTCCGATTTATCAAGAACAATATCATCTGCCGTTATAGTGTTCCAAGCCAGATCATTACTGATAATGGATCTAACTTGAACAACAAGATGATGAAAGAGTTGTGCACTGAGTTCAAGATCGAACACCATAATTCATCTCCCTACCGACCTAAGATGAACGGAGCGGTAGAAGCGGCTAACAAGAACATCAATAAAATCGTTCAGAATATGGTTATAACCTACAAAGATTGGCACGAGATGCTACCCTTTGCCCTTCACGGTTATCGCACATCTGTTCGCACTTCAACAGGGGCAACCCCTTTCTCTCTAGTATATGGCATGGAGGTAGTGCTCCCCATAGAAGTAGAGATCCCATCAATCCGGGTATTGATGGAAGCCAAGCTAACAGAGGCCGAATGGTGTCAAAGTCGACACGATGAACTAAATCTAATTGAAGAAAAGCGAATAACGGCACTATGCCATGGTCAGTTGTATCAGCAAAGATTGAAGAAAGCGTTCGACAAAAAATTTCGACCCCGAGTCTTCCGAAAAGGAGACCTCGTGCTCATGAAGATACAATCATTTCTCACTGATTCCCGGGGCAAAAGGACTCCGAATTATGACGGCCCTACGTGGTCAAGAAAGCTTTCTCAGGCGGCGCCTTGAGACTCGCAACCATGGACGGAGAGGAATTTGCCTACCCCACGAATGTTGACGTAGTCAAGAAATACTTCGCATAAATAAAGATGAAAAAAAACGTCCCGGTGGATTGAAAACCCGGAAGGGCGGTCCAGGAAAAAATTAGAGACATAAACAAAAATCATCCCGATGGATTGGAAATCTCAAAGTACAATCCAGGCAAAAGTTAGGGATTAATGGCAAGTAACTATGTCCGACGAGGTTAAATCCCCTACAGTAATGCCATCCATCAGGAAAACTCCAGTCAAGGTCATCTTCGATAGAAGCTCAGGATGTCCAGAATTCAAAGTTGGTAGAAGGATAACGGTCATTATGTTTCGATGTAGCCCTTTTTCCTTAAAATTACCATTTTCTAACTTTGTAAATACTCTATGGAATCACGTGTTTGGCTGATTTCCATCCCATCAATAAAATTTGAGCCCTAGTGCTTTTGTTTGCAATTCTTATTTGTTTTAGCTTTACAGAATGATGTTTTTAACTTGATCAACGATTCTTGAAATAAAACAAAAATGAATTTACTTGTCAAAATTTTTCTGCTTTTTAAAATAAAGATGGAAATTCTTTTAACTGTTGAACATCGAAAGAACATCGATCGCTTCTCCGGAAGTAATTGAACCTCAAAGTGCAGAAACAAAGTACTCCTTCTAAACCAGTGCGTCTGGATGAAGGATCAGCTGTGTCAGATGCGAATATTTCGTCCGACATCCCCGGCAGAGTTCATACCTCCTAAGACCGATTGAACAAATCTTTTTCCCCGCGGGAACTATTTTTCTCCTAAGCATGGCAGAAATGTTATTTTGGACCAAATGGTACTTCTTCGTCCCCAGCAGTGGCAGAGTATCCAGTCGTGTTCATTCACTAGTCTGTATGTCGTGTCAGTTTTGTCAGCATAAACATACATACATCATGAATTATTAATTCATACTCATATTCATATTGCATCACTATCACTCTAGTCAGTCTTAGCCCCTAGTGATAAAAGTCCTCTTATCAATCGAGTTGTCAGTTCTTTCCTCGTCCAGAAATGTTGCGTCAGAACAATCTCTTTTCCAGTTTATTTCTGGATCGGATACGGTCCTTGACCACTTTGATAACTTGAACCTTAGAAAGACAAGAAGACATTCGACAAGCGTCACTCTTCTCCATTGAAGATGATATCTTCGCTTTCCCGGATTAAGGAAAATCCCCAAAGAAAGCCTCACAACTAAAGACTCTCAGCAACACATTGATTTTTCTCCCCAAGAGAGTCAGTGTTAATGAAGTCATCAGCACCTCAAAATTGGATTGCCTCATATGGCATTTCTCCGAGAAGATCTCAAGAAAAAGTATGATGTAGTATCCCCAAGCAAGAAACAGTCTCTCAAGAGACTCATTTTCCCCAACAGAGTCAACAAATGGCATCTCCAACAGAGAAGTTTGTACAACTCTACAGCTCAGACGAATGGGTTCCCCAGCAAGTCTGACATCGAAACTTTTTCCCATCAAATGGCATCTCCCCAGGAAAATTCAGCGAGAAGTTTGATGAAAACCGCTGCGAATAACATCCCTTGTCAAGGAAGAAACTTGACAAAAGAAACTGAGACCAGTTCCATGGCTGAAGACCCGGATCGAGGGGAAGTTTATTTTAGAAACTAAGACCAGTTCCTTGGCTGAAGACCAGGATCGAGGGGAAGTTTATTGACAAAAGAAACTAAGATCAGATCCTTGGCTGAAGACTAGGATCGAGGGGAAGTTCTTACCTTTTCTAAGTATCATTGCTTAGCAAAAGAAGATGGATGAGCAAGCTGCCATTCATAACCACCACCAAAATTTCAGGTATTCCAATATTTAATCCTTTTGCACCCCGAATGCCCGAATACCTTCGCCATTCACACCTTCGGGTCCAAGAAGATTAAATAGGGGCATCTGTCATACCCCAAATTTTGACCACCAAGATTTCCCATCATTTTGCAAATCATCATCACAATATGGAGGAACCTTCAGGCCTCATCAATCTCCTCAAGGATTATTGAGCATTCACTACAATCAAGAATTAGGGTTTCAAGCCCTCTCAGAGTACTTAGACAAAGGATCAATCAAGGAATGACATGATCTTTAACTTTTCAAACCTCTCAAACATCCATGGAGGACCAAGAGGTCTCCCACATCAAGAATTAAGCATAAGGTTGCAATATACCAAGTGGATCAAGCCTCAAGATTGCCTGTGTCACCAAATTAGGGTTTTGGTCTACTGAGGCTTCCAGATGAGAATTTTCTTCTAGGCATGAGCCAATGCCTCAATGTATGGTCCTATAAGCTCAAAAGGATCTCAAGAGCCTATCCACAATGGCAAAATCACCTTGAAGGTCCATCTATCAAAAAATTAGGAATTAGGGTTTTGACCTAATTCAACCCTAGAGTTAACTTGTGAAGTGGGGCATGGCTTGAAGCTTCAAAATGAACTTCAAAAGCCTCAAATACATCATATTGACATATTTACAAGATTTGATTGACTCAAAGAGCTCAAATCATAAGCCACAAGAACTCAAAACCATCTGATCACAAATTAGGGTTTCTGATGGAAAAAGTCAACCCTATCCTTGACTGTTGACCTACCCTTGATCTTAAACCTTGGATAGGGGTCCAAGATATTCCTAAATACCCTTGGAGGCCACCCATGAAGTTTAATTGAGCCCAAGGATTGATTTCACAAAGGGAACACAAAGTCAAAATTTCATCTGATGAAAAAGTCAACTGTACAAAAATCCAAGTTTGACTTTTTGGATTTTTGGTCAACCAAGGTTCCTTAACCCTAAAACAATGTTAATATGTGATTTGAATCATCATTCATCAAGAAAAATCAAAGAAAATGAGTTAACTTGTTAAAGGGGTAACCATAAAAAACTTAGAATTTTTCTAAGTTATGGGAAAAAGTGGCTAGGGTAGCAATTTTGCAAGGCCATATCTCCCAAGCCCTAAGGCATTTTTCTCCCATTCAAAGCTCAGATTGAAGTTCATGTTACATACTTCAAATATGTCAACTAGACCTCATCCCAAATCATCATGGATTTTGAGTTATTGCTTGACCAAAATCACAAAAAAAAAACATGAAAATGACATTTTTCCAACACTTAGTGAAATTTTCACTAAGTCAGAATCTGCCTTATTTTTTCCATTATGTAGAGGCATTTTTCATTGTAATTCAAGTTGATTCAAAACCAAAGTTGGACATCATGTTGAAATAGGATATGTCAACTTTCCAAAATGTCCAAGAACTCCATCAAACTCCACCTGAGCTAGAGGTTATGATAGCTACAACATGCCTTGCTGGAAATTGTTTTTGCCAGGCAGATTTGTGCCCTAGTGCTCGAATTGATCAATTTGGGCAAATTCAAGAATGGTTATCCATCTGCACACCTCAAGGGGGAACAACCAAGGGACAAACACTGATTCCTCAGCCTCACAAGTCCATGAATCTATGTTTAGGCATGTCATCCCTAGAATTCAAGATGCTTCAAATATTCAATTTTGTCTCAAAGCATTTAACTGATGCATAGAGGTGGCATTCATCAAGACAATGTTATCCAAGTTCAGTCAAGACTTATCTCTGAACCAAAGAACCTTAGGCCTGTGCTCTAACCTCAAGTCATTGGCTAGAGGAGACTTGAGATTCCATTTGATCACAATTGGCCAAAGGCCTGCTGCAGTTGTCAAACACTATTGATGCCAAAAAGAATTTGCTCTACTATAAATAGAGCTCATTTGTGCTCAAATTAAGTACGCCAAAGGTTCTAAACAGATGCCTTTCTCATAATCACAACTTTCACTCCAATTTTGCCTTCTAACTCAAGTCACTATCGGGTTTGAGTTTGAGAGCAGTTCCAACCAAACCAATCACACACACACACCTCATAAACATCATGTATGAGTGATCCATAACACAAAATCACATCTGGAACATCAAATTCACAAAATCACCAGCCAATTGCTCAAGTTCTTGACAGATTTGCAGTTGAGGTACCACAACCAGTTCCAGATCATTTCCATTCATTCCAAGCATTCAAACACACTCCTTGACACTTAAGGAAGTTGTCCAGATCATTGGAACCTAGCTGTAACACCTCCATCACCAAACTCGATCACCCGCTGCAAGAGGTAAGAATGAACCCTTCAAACTCTATGTTCCATGCATCATAAATGAATTTGTGAGTTACCATCTTGTTCATGCATGTATATAGAGTGATAACCCTCAATTAATTGCCATGAATTAATCGTGTATGAAATTTCATTGTGTTCATGCTGAAATTAGGGTTCTTGAGGTTTTCTTCTGATTTCTCACTCAATACTTAATATAAATGCAATTAATCTATATGGTTGTGATCCTTGTTTAAAAACGAACAAGATTTGTGTTTGAATCGTGCAAAACCATTGAGAAATCATGGAGAAAAGTGAGAAAATGCAAATCTGAAAAAACAGAGGGCGGGGGCAAGAACTAGGTGTTCTTGGCGCCATAATTCAAATTTTTTAATTTTAGTTATTTTGTTAATTGATTCAAAAATTAATTTCTCTCTGAATATTTATGTTTTTGAATTGATTATTTTTCTAAAAATTCACTAAAATGTTTAAATATTTTATTTTACAAAAAAAAAATCCAATTTATATTATTTATTTAATATAGTTATTATTTTTGTGATTAATTTCATTTTATTTGTTTTTAAACATTTTTAAATGGAATTCCCACTTTGATCTTTCAAAACCAATTGAATTTCAAACTCTCATGTAATTAAACATGATTTTTCAAAATATTTTTCAAAGTGTACAACTTATTTTTTTAATATATTTGGTATTTTATATCATTTTTCATTTAATTTCATTTGAAAAATAACATTTTTATTTAAAATTAGGGTTTTCTCTCGATTTTAAATTTTCAAACTCTTTGGGCGTCTAATAGAGTGTAAGACCCAGCCCCCTTTATACATAAACTTTTTTGGGCCTCAGTCATTGTATAAGTCCCAATGCGATTTTAAAATCTCGGCGCGGTCGTCGCCTTTTTAAACAAAAACCTCTGGGCCTCTAATAGAGTGTAAGACCCAATCCTTTTCTTAACCAAAACCATTTTGGGCCTCATATATTGTATAATTCCTAACACATTTTCAAAAACCTCGGCGCGATCGCCTGTTCAAAATCAAATCTTTGGGACTCCCCTCGTGTTGTAAGTCTCATCTTTCTTTTTCAAAACATCTCTGGGCTTCTTGAAAGAGTGTAAGACCCAATTCTTTCGTAATTAAATCTTTTTGGGCCTCAGTCATTTGTATAAGTCCCAATACAATTTTCAAAACAACGGTGCGATCACTGTTAAACCTTGGGCCTCTCCTTGGGTATAAGCCTCAATAATCTATTCAAAAACAACTTCTCTTTTGATTCAGATTCAAATATACAGTTGTTATCAAAAATTTCTTTAATTTCTTTGAACAACTAACAATACAGCATGGAAGTTTGCTCACCTGTAAGTTTTTATCAGCTTTCATTTAATTACTTTCCTATATATATCTGTATTGTGGGAAGCTGCTCCCCTATAAGTCCTTCTTTCATATCCTTTTAAATATTTGTCATATATCAACTGTATATATACTAGTATATCTATTTAGAGTTTTCCCCGACAACTAGGTCTAGACCTAGGTAAAGCCAGTTGGTCACTCTTTAATACAGGCAAAACTAGATCCCCATAGGATTTCCAGATACAATCTTGCCTTCTCTTGTGCTTGAACAATATGAAACAAAGAGAAAGGCAGTATTCTCGGTGAACCTTTTCTCAGACGGTCACTATTAGAACTTGTCAAAGAAGTTCATTTCCCCGGAGAGGATTAATTCCCAGTGAAATCTCTCTTGAATTTCTTCAAACCCTAGAACTGTTCATTAAAGAAAAGATTATTCCCGGTGAAACTTTTCTTGAACTCTTCTTAAGTTTGGGACCCACAGGCTTCCTAAAAGCATCCTCGCCTCCTCTTGGGCTTTGTACAAGGACCCTCCGGCTTCTTAGAAGTTCTCATGCCTTCTCTTGGGCTTAATATAAGGACCCTGAAGACCTCTTAAAGGTATAAGAAAGAACTTAGTCCTCCTTTGTTAGAGCAGTCTTTCCTGTGTCAAACCTCAGACCAATTTAGGGTTGATTCTCATCCCTTAAAACACTTGCCTCCTCTTGGGCATCATACAAAGATAAACTCTTCCATACTAGTAGACTTGGATAGTCTAATCCCCTCTTGAGTCTTAAAGACATTCTCAAGTTCCCCATAAACATAGGAGAAACCCCGGTCTTTTTGGATCAATCTCCAGCAGAGTTAAAACCCATGGGTTCTAAAACCCAGTCTCTCTCCTAAAATTCCCCTGCCAGGGTCAGGTTATCATCAGTATAACACTATCAGAACCTCAAGGTCTCTGATACATCAACTCTTCTGTAATCCTCAGCAAGAGTTTATTCCCCGTTTAGACCTGCCTCGGGATCTCAATAATCCCTAGCAGAAGATAGCCTCCTCTTAGGCTTTGTATAATAATCCTTCCTTTCCTCAACATAGTCAGCCTCCTCTTGGGCTTTGTACAATGATTCTCCCCAGCAGAGCTCACCTTTTTAGACTCTCTTGTTGAGTCAATCACCCTCTTCGGACTCTCTTGTTGAGTCAATCACCTTTCAGCACTCTCTTGTTGACTCAATCACCTTTCAACACTCTCTTATTAAGTCAACCCTTTTAGCCTCAATCTTGGGCTTTGTACAAGACAGATAAAAACCATTCTCTTGTTGAGACAATCTTCCAGCCTCCTCTTAGGCTTGATATAATGATTTCCCCTAGCAAAAGTCAGCCTCCTCTTAGGCTTTGTATAATGATTTCTCCAGCTTGTTCAGCCACAATCCTGGGCTTCGTACAGGACGGATAAAAGCACTCTCTTGTTGAGTCAAACCCCGTTAGCATCAATCTTGGGCTTTGTACAAGACATAAATCTTCATAACCTTCTCTTAAGCTTTGGACAAATATCTCCCCCAGCGGAGTCAATTCCTCTCAGCCTACTTTTAGGCTTTGAGAAATAAATTTCCTAAGCAGAGTCAAACTCATTTCCGCCTCAATCTTGGGCTTTATACAAGACACCTATAATACCCTCAGCTGAGTCAGTAAAGTCTCATTTTAGCCTCAATCTTGGGCTTTGTACAAGACAGATAAAGATTTCTTTCCCATAGAGTCAGTCTTCTTTTCAGCCTTAATCTTGGGCTTTGTACAAGACAGATAAAATCCCTCCCCAGCAGAGTCAAAATCCCTTTTAGCCTCAATCTTGGGCTTCGTACAAGACAGACAAAGTATTTCCCCGGAAAAATCTCTTTTAGCCTCCTCTTAGGCTTTGTATAATGATGTCCCCAAGAGAGCCAAAACTCTTTTAGCCTCCTCTTAGGCTTTGTATAAGGACTTCCCCAGTGGAGTCAATCAACCTCTTAGCTTCAACATTGGGCTTTGATCGAGGCACACAAAAATCAACATCCCCTCAGAGGAAATCAAAATATCTTTGTAGGAAGTCATCTCTCTGTTTATCATTTTTCAAAACAGACATTCAAATCAAAACCTAATCCCAGATAACTGTTGTAAGTGGCACACTTGTTGATTCAAATATCCAAGCTATTGTCCATATGTTATCCTGGTAAATCCCATCTTTCATCTAATTGATGTAAGCGGCAAGCCTCTGGATTATTTACATCCATGCCACTGTCCCTCTCTTAGCATGAGAAATTCCTAAGGAAAAATGGCATTGCTCTACACTGAGTTAAAGTTTTCCCCTTTAGGACAAATCCCTCATAAAGGAAATTATGGCATTGCTGGATTTTCTTACTTGAGCATCAGAGTGCCTTGCAGGTACACCCCCTCCTCCTCTCCATACGCCCAACATCTCAGACATACTTGGTGGCCCACTTCAACAGGATCTGATCCAGCCTTCAGGATCAAGACTTATCAAAAGTAACGTGTACCGACTCTTCAATAATACGTAACCTCTTATTATAAATCCTATATGCTTTACTTGACTGAGAGTATCCAAGAAAAATACCCTCGTCGGCCTTGGCATCAAACTTACCAAGTGTCTCTTTACCATTGTTCAACACGAAACATTTGCAAACAAAAACGTAAAGGTGAGAGATGTTAGGCTTTCGCCCTTTTAAAAGCTCATACGGTGTCATGTTTAGAATAGGCCGGATAAGCACCCTATTCAAAATGTAACAAGCCGTACTTATGGCGTCGACCCAAAAGTATTTTGGAAGTCCACTTTCATTGATTATAGTCCTTCATAATTCTTCCAAAATTCTATTTTTACGTTCCACAACCCCGTTTTGTTGAGGGGTACGTGGTGCGGAAAAGTTATGATCAATTCCATGGGATTCACAAAATGTTTCAAACAAATGATTTTCAAACTCACCCCCATGATCACTTCTAATTGACACAATGTTCGTGTTTAACTTGTTTTGAGACAACTTAGCAAATCTTTCAAAGGCTGAAAAGGTATCACTCTTGTTTGCTAAGAAAATAGTCCAGCAAAACCGAGAAAAGGAAACATATCTCTTTTCATCGACTTTGTGGCGAAGAAAAATGGGTTTGTTACCTACGGAGACAACAACAAGGGACAGATTCTCGACAAAGGTAGTGTAGGTAACCCCTCATCTACTACTATCTCTGATGTTCTTCTTGTGGAAGGTCTTAAACATAACCTTTTAAGCATTAGTCAACTATGTGACAAGAATTATAAAGTATCTTTTTCAAAGGATTGTTGCATAGTTGAAGATAGTGACAAAAAAGATGTGTTTAAGGGCTTGAGGGTGAATAATGTCTATATGCTAGACTTAAATGAGGTATCGTTGAATGGAGACAAGTGTCTAGTCACTATGAATGAGGATTCATGGTTATGGCATAGACGGTTGGCTCATATCAATTTTGATTTGCTTAACAAAATAGTCTCTAAAGACCTAGTCATCGGTTTGCCCAAAATCAACTATGAGACCCCTTGAGCTCCCCCATATGGACCTCTTTGGACTATCTAGGATCAAAAGCCTAGGTGGTAGCTGTTATGGTTTTGTAATAGTCAATGACTTTTCTCGGTTTTGCTGGACTATTTTCTTAGCAAACAAGAGTGATACCTTTTCAGCCTTTGAAAGATTTGCTAAGTTATCTCAAAACAAGTTAAACACGAACATTGTGTCAATTAGAAGTGATCATGGGGGTGAGTTTGAAAATCATTTGTTTGAAACATTTTGTGAATCCCATGGAATTGATCATAACTTTTCCGCACCACGTACCCCTCAACAAAACGGGGTTGTGTAACGTAAAAATAGAATTTTGGAAGAATTATGAAGGACTATAATCAATGAAAGTGGACTTCCAAAATACTTTTGGGTCGACGCCATAAGTACGGCTTGTTACATTTTGAATAGGGTGCTCATCCGGCCTATTCTAAACAAGACACCGTATGAGCTTTTAAAAGGGCGAAAGCCTAACATCTTTCACCTTCACGTTTTTGTTTGCAAATGTTTCGTGTTGAACAATGGTAAAGAGACACTTGGTAAGTTTGATGCCAAGGCCGACGAGGGTATTTTTCTTGGATACTCTCAGTCAAGTAAAGCATATAGGATTTATAATAAGAGGTTACGTATTATTGAAGAGTCGGTACACGTTACTTTTGATGAGTCTTGATCGTGAAGGCTGGATCAGATCCTGTTGAAGTGGGCCACCAAGTATGTATGAGATGTTGGGCGTATGGAGAGGAGGAGGGGGTGTACCTGCAAGGCACTCTGATGCTCAAGTAAGAAAATGTCAGAGAAAAGGGGCAAGTATAAAGTATTAGTTCGTAGGGTGAATATTTGATACCTGTCCCTCTCAAGTGAGAGGGTTTATATAGTGCCCCCAGCGCGTGGCCAACAATCCTATTTTCGGGGCGAAATAACCGTTTTCCCGAAGAATAGGTAACAACCTAAACTAGCTATTATGCCGGGCAGGGTGCCCAAAACTAGCTGTTATGTCGGGCATAGGCATAGTTTTGGGCACATGCCCTTAGCTGTTCGGGGAGTGAAGAATTCGTGCGGAACGGGCAGCTGTTCCAGGGATGAGTGATTCATTCCTTGCCCGGTTGGAGGGGCGGAAAGGTAACTTTTTCCCTTGGTGGATTGAACTTAGGCAATTGGGTCGTTCTGGGAGCAGAAGTGGATTAGGCCGTGCCTGGCAATCGGTCCAGTCCAGAACATGAGCCCCCTAAGTCGTTGCTCCTGAGTGTAGCGAGGGATTTTGGACGCGGTTCTTAAGCGTTGTCGCTCTTTGGGGTTTACTACAGGTCGATTCATTTTTTATCCTATTGTGAGCTGACTAAGGAAGGGAAATAGATGTCTCCAATTAACCCTGCTTGCATACTGAGTTTAAACAGCGGTCTGTTAGGTTACGGATGCTATATGGTAATGGGGCCTTTCTTTCTTCTTACTTTATTAAGGTGGAAAACTGGGACTATTCATGGGGAATTTGTCAGATTGGGTGGAGATAGTGGACTTTAGGTTTTTTGATTAGTGTGCTCGCTAAGATTTTTCTTTCAATCTTATGCCTACGTATTCTCGTTTACTGAAACAGGGAAATTAGAGCGTTTGTAGTTCCTCCTATTCTATGGGAGGAAATGGGTGTTTTGGTGTCTTGTTCAAATCCCAAGACGTGAAGCGAAAGGTGATCTATATCTTGTTCAAAGCCCAAGATGTGAAGCTGAAGGTGGTTTGTATCTTGTTCAAAGCCCAAGATGTGAAGCTAAGGGGTCTATTTGTATCTTGTTCGAAGCCCAAGATGTGAAGCTAAAATGTGTTGTCTTTAGAGAGAATTTATCATCTCTAAAGAGGGTCTGTTTGTCACAACTGTTTATAAAGGAGAATTACTTTAACTGGGATATGTGAATCCGACAATGCCATAATTTCCTTTATAGGGGGGTTCCAACCTGAAGGAGAGGACTTTAACTCAGTGTAGAGCAATGCCATCATTCCTTAGGAATTTCTCATGCTAAAAGATGGACAGTGGCGTGGATGTAAATGATCTAGAGGCTTGCCGCTTACAGCAATTAGATGAAGGAGTTGTTGATGTTTGTGTACTGTGAACGAGGCACAGCTTTGATGCTAAAAGGTTGATTGGCTCAACCTGGGTTTTCTTATACAAAACCTAAGAGGAGGCTATTGGCCCAACAAGAGGGAGTTTTTATGTGTCTCGTACGAAGCCCGAGAGAGAGAGGCTAAAAGGGTTGACTCAATAGGAGAATCTTTTATACTCAACAAGAGAGTGTTTTTGTATCTCGTACGAAGCCCGAGATGGAGGCTAAAGATGGTGACTCACCAAAAGAATCTTTTATACTCAACAAGAGAGTGATTTTGTATCTCGTACGAAGCCCGAGATGGAGGCTAAAAGGTGATTGGCTCAACAAGAGAGCCTTTTATACTCAACAAGAGAGTGTTTTGGTATCTCGTACGAAGCCCGAGATGGAGGCTAAAAGGTTTGACTCAACAAGAGAGCCTTTGTATCTCGTACGAAGCCCGAGATGGAGGCTAAAAGGTTACTGTTTCAGTTGAGTGACAGGTCCAGTATGTTGGTTCAACGAGAAAATCAGTTCTTATATGAGTAACACTGTACTCATGGATTTGATCTGAGAATCAGGATTGTTTCCTGTTCTCTAAGGAAACGGGGAATCCAAAGGGTATTTGAGACTGTCCAAGTCTGCGGATGTCTTCCTATTTTTGAAAGGGACTTGAGAATGTCTTTGAGACTCAAGGAAATTAGACTGTCCAAGTCTAGAGTTTTATCTTTTGTACTATGCTTAAAGAAACAGTAGTAGTACGTTCACGGTAGAAAGATCTAGACTCTTTGAAAGATTGTTCTATTAAGATGACTAATTTCTGTTCCTATACCTCTAGGAGGTCGTCGGGACAATTTGTACGAAGCCCAAGAGGAGGCTGGAAACTTTTAAGAAGCCGAGGGACAATTTGTACGAAGCCTAAGAGGAGGCTATCATTCCTGGAGGAAGAAATCATTTATACGAAGCCTAAGAGGAGGCTGTGAATACTTCTAAGAAGCCGACGGGTCCTTGTACAAAGCCCAAGAGGAGGCGGGATGCTTTTAGGAAGCCTGTGGGTCCCCAAACCCCGAGAAATTCAAGATAGGCTATTCACAGAGAATAAATCAAGCCAGGAAAGTTCGAGAATTTGGAAGAAACTCAAGGGATGTAATTCACGGAGAAGAGATCATCTCTGGGGAGTAGAGTTTCTTGACAATTCCTAAGGAGGACAGCCGAAGAGAAGACTGTATCTGGTGCTCCTATGGGGGATCTAGTATTGTCTATTTCTAAGAATGATAGAAACGGCTTTACCTAGTGCTAGACGTAGTTGCCGGGGAAACTCTAAATATCTATACTATTATTACACAGTCGATATGAGTTTATGAAAGAAGACTTATAGCGAAACAACCCCACAATACGGTTATATGTATATGAAAGCGGTAAATGAAAGCATATAAACACTTACCCGGTTGTAGAGCTTCCATGTTGTTTGGTTAGTTGTTCAACAAAGAAAGATTGAAAACAACAGTATATTTCAAAATCAAAGGAGAAAGTGCTTTGAAAGGAAAGATTGGGGCTTACAACTCAAGGAGAGGCCCAGGGTTTTAGTAGTGATTGCACTGTGATATGAGTTTGTACAGTGGACTTATACAAGTGACTGAGGCCTGAAAAAGGTTTTCTGTACAAAGGGATAGGTCTTACACTCTCTCAAGAGGCCCAAGTGAGTTTTAAGAAAAGAAATGGGTCTTACTACTCGAGGGTAGGCCCAATGGTTAATTTTGAAAAGGGCGACGATCGCGCCGAGGTTTTGGAATTACCGTGGGACTTATACAAGTGATTGAGGCCCAAAATTTTGGTATTTACAAAGGAATTGGGTCTTACACTCTATTAGAGGCCCAAAGGTTTAAAAATGAAAATAAATGGGACTTATAACTCAAGGAGAAGCCCAATGGTCTTTTTTGTTAAAAGGCGACGATCGCGCCGAACTTTGTAAATGTACAGAGGGACTTATACAATATCTGAGGCCCAAAATATTTTATTTACAAAAGGGGTGGGACTTACATTCTATTAGAGGCCCAAAGTGTATTTTAGGAAAAGAAATGGGGCTTACAACACGAGGGGAGGCCCAGATGATTTTCAGTTTGAAAATGGCGATCGCGCCGAGATTTTTAACGTATCGGGACTTATACAATAACTGAGGCCCAAAGATAATTTGGTTTTCAAAGGGGTTGGGTCTTACACTCTAATAGAGGCCCAAAATATTTTGATTGGGTCTTATAGCTCGAGGAGAGGCCCAAATGGTTTATTTTAAATGGGCGATGATCGCACCGAACTTTTGAAATACAACGGGACTTATACAATAAGTGAGACCCAAGATAGATTTGTATTTACAAAGGATTGGGTCTTACACTCTATTAGAGGCCCAAAGAGTGTTTGAAAATGATTTGTGAGGGTGAAAATCAAAGAAACCCCAATTTCATTTTTTAAAGGGCATTTTTCAAAGAAAAATCAAGTAAAAAATGATAAAAATATCAAATAAAATCATTAATCATGTTATAAACAATGATTAAGGTTTATGAAAAAGTATTTTATCCACATGAATATTTAAAATCATTTTGGTTTTAAAAATCAAGAAAAAGAAAACATTTTAAAAGCATTTAAAACAATTTAAAACAATATTTTTGAATATATTAAAAATATATCAAATAATAATATTTTTTTTGTGATTTTTTGTGGATTAAAATATTATGGAGTATGAATAAGAAGTGTGTAAAACAGAATTGGAAAATGATGATTTTTGCTATGTAAAAGAATTGGTTGAGTTTTGAAGATAAACTAAGAAAAAGAGGAAAGATGTTACAACTCACATTCGACATCTTTCATGATTTTTGAAGATAAGAGAAAAAGGGAAGATGTCACAACATCACATTCGACATCTTAAAAAACCAGAACTGCGCCTTGGTTTTCAACATCTTTGCTATCAAACTTCAAACATTCATAACTCTCTCAATTTTTAACGAAATTAAAATCCGTAAGAACCTATCTTGACCGATTTTTCGCAAGGAATCCAATGGTATCACACATATATACTGAAACTTAATGTACAGCACACACAAGGCAAAAAACCAGAACTGCATGTTGATTTTAAACATCTTTGCTTATCAAACTTTCAACACTCATAACTCTCTCAATTTTTAACGAAATTAAAATCCGTAAGAACCTATCTTGACCAATTTTCGCAAGGAATCCAATGGTATCACTCATACATACTGAAACTTAATGTACAACACACACAAGGCAAAAAACCAGATATGCACCTTAAGTTTAAAACAACATAAACTCCACATATAAACATGTTAAAGTGCAAACAGTAGGAGGATCATAACATACACATTAAGGACTACATTTTTGCTTCAAGAATTGTTCAATATAATGCATGTATGTGGACATCAAAGAAAAGCATGATTCAAAGAATTCAAGTTGTGAATTTTACCTCTTTTTTGGAGATTTTGTGCAACCTACCAAGTGCTTTGTTCCAGAAATGATTTGATGCTTTGGACACCCTCAAATGACCTCTTAGAAGCTTTTAGGATGAGTGGAATCATCTGGAACCTGCAAAAACACAAACTGGCCCTTTCTTCCAAAAAGGGTTAAAGTGGCCAAAATAGCAACTCTCTCAAATGGTGTTCCAGATGTGTGGCACCATTTGGAACAGTTCAAGGATGATATTTGGAGTGTGTTTGAGGTTTTATCTGGTTTGGAAAGTGACCGAATCAAGACATGGCTTGAAAAATGTAAAAAAGTCCAATTTTGAGGTTTTGAGAGGTGGCTTTGTGATTTTGGTGTTACAGGTCAATTGTGATAGTTTGGATCACCTACATATGATGTTTATGAGGTGTTAGGATCATGATATTGATGGAAATGCTCTCTAACTCAAAAACTCATAATTACCTTACTAAAGAAGGCATTTTGGAGTGAAAGAAGTGATTTTGAGGAAAGCATCTATTTGATGGCTTTGGTGTACTCAAACTGAGCACAAATAAGCTCTATTTATAGTAGATCAAGTTTGTTTTGCAAGCAATAGTGAATGGTGGTTGCAGCAGAGATTTGGCAAATGTTGGCCAATGAAAATCCAAGTCTCCTCTAGCCATTGACTAGAGGTTAGAGCACAGGCCTTTGGTTCCCTAGTTGTTGGAGGAATCTTGATTGAATTCAGTTAGAGGAAGCTCAGTTCATGCCACCTCTAAGCATCCATTAAATGCTCCAAACCAAAATTGGAGTCTTGTCCCTCTTTTAGGGTTTTTTAGGTTTGGCATGCTACTTGTGGAATCTTGGACTTGGGAGGCTTATGGATCAGATCATCCCCCTTGGATTTGATCCTCAGATGTGTCCAAAATGATGACAAGGCTTGGAAATTCGTGTGGCACAAGAAATGTGCAAATCTATCCTGAAACATGTCTTAAAAATCAGCTGCAGCAAGCCTTGTTGTAAAATCCATAACTTCTTGCTCAAGAATGATAAATGGCTGTTCCAGGACTCTATGGAAAGCTGAGATGAAATTCTTCAACTTTGATGTTTGACCCTAGACTTGGTTCAACTTGGATCATGGAGAAAAACATCTTTGAAGTTGGGACATTCTTGCTGGAAAAATATTAATGATGTCCTATGAAATGTTGGAACATCTGACAACTTTGAACATTAATAAATCTTTTAATCCACTATGATATTTTGAGTTGAATTGAATTGCACCTTTGATGCTTGTCCTGCATGGTGACAAAGCTTGAAAATTGTGTGGCACAAGAAAAAGTGCACAAAATCTGTCCAAAAAAACAGCTACAACAAGCCTTCTTGTAAAGTCCATAACTTCCTGCTCGAGTATGATAAATGGACGTTCTACAACTTTCTGGAAAGTTGAGATGACGTACTTCAACTTTGATGTTCAAGGTTTATGAAGATAAGACTTGTAAAGTTGTCAAAATTGACCTTGAACTTGTGTGATCAAATCTGTCCTAAAAGCTGTCATGAAAATTCTGTTTTATCAATGCCTTTTGCAGAGACCATAACTTTCTGCTCAAGAATGATAAATGAGCTTTCCAGGACTTTCTGGAAAGGTGAGATGACGTACTTCAACTTTCATGCCCAGGGTTTTTCCTGAATCAACTTGGATCATGGAGAAAAACATCCTTGAAGTTGGGACATTCTTGCTAGAAAAATATTAATGATGTCCTATGAAATGTCAGAACATTGGACATTAAGAATTCGCAACTTTGATCACTTATATCTTTTAATCCTTATGATATTTTGAGTTGATTCCTTCTACAATGTTGAAGTATCAAATACCCTCTTTAAAAGTAGCTCTTACGCAAAATTAATGGATGCTTGGATCAATAGTTACAACCTTGAAAAGTTGTGCACTTGAACATGATTTTAACTTAGAAAAAAAATTCTAAGTTTCTTTCAATTTGATCAATTTTGCAATTTTGCATGATTTCTTGATTTAAATTTGATCAAATTAAATCATACATCATATTTTCTTGAGTAATGGCTTGTGAAGCTCAAAGTTGACCAAAAGTCAAACTTTGACTTTCTGCGTCAGTTGACTTTGTATTAGATGAACTTGAGGCTTGATCCACTTGAAATGTTGCACTCTTGTGCTTAATTCTTGATGTGGAAGTCCTCTTGCTCCTTTATGGGTATTTGAGAGGCTAGACAAGTTGAAGATCATGTTATTCCTTGATTGATCATTTGTCTAAAGGCTCTGAGAGGGCTTGAAACCCTAAGCTTGATTGTAGTGAATGTTCAACAATTCCTTGAGGAGATTGATGAGGCACAAAGGTACATCCATATTGTGATGATGATTTGCACCATGATGGGAAATCTTAGTGGTCAAAATTTGGGGTATGACAGATGCCCCTATTTAATCTTCTTGGACCTGAAGGTGTGAATGGCGAAGGTATTCGGGCATTCGGGGTGCAAGAGGATTAAATATCAGAATACCCGAAATTTTGATGGTGGTTATGAATGGTAGCTTACGCATTCATCTTCTTTAGCTAAGCGATGATGCTTAGAAAAGGTAAACTTCCCCTCGATCCTGGTCTTCAGCCAAGGAGCTGGTCTCAGTTTTCATTTGAAATAAACCTCCCATCGATCTTGGTTTCCTACCAAGGAACTGGTCTTAGTTTCTTTTGTCAACTTCCCCTCGATCCTGGTTTCCTACCAAGGAACTAGTCTTAGTTTCTGATTTGTGAACTTCCCCTCGATCCTGGTTTCCTACCAAGGAACTGGTCTTAGTTTCTGAAGTAAACTTCCCCTCGATCCTGGTTTCCTACCAAGGAACTGGTCTCAGTTTCTGATTTAAACTTCCCCTCGATCCTGGTTTCCTACCAAGGAACTGGTCTTAGTTTCTGAAGTAAACTTCCCCTTGATCCTGGTTTCCTACCAAGGAACTGGTCTTAGTTTCTGAAGTAAACTTCCCCTAGATCTTGGTTTCTTACCAAGGAACTAGTCTCAGTTTCCGAAATAAACTTCCCCTCGATCCTGGTTTCCCACCAAGGAACTGGTCTCAGTTTCTTTTTTCAATAAACTTTCTTGACAAGGGACGCTATTTGTAGCGGCTTTCCTTCAAACTTCTCGCCGAATTTTCCTGGGGAGATGCCATTTGAGTGGAAAAAATTTTTGATGTCAGACTTGCTGGGGAACCCATTCGTCTGAATTGTAGAGGTACACAAACTTCTCTGTTTGGAGACGCCATTTGTCGATTCTACTGGGGAAAGCGAGTCTCTTGAGAGACTGTTTCCATTTGGGGGTGTTACATCATACTTTTCCTGAGGTCTTTTCAGAGAAATGCCATACGATGTACCCCCAATTTTGAAGGGCTTTCTCTGGGGATTTTCCTTAATCCGGGAAAGCGAATATATCATCTTCATTGGCGAAGAGTGATATTTGTTAAAAATTTTCTTGTTTCTCAGAGGTTCAAGTTATCAAAGTGGTCAAGGACCGTCTCTAATCCAGATATAAACGGGAGAGAGATTACTTAGATGATTCACTTCCTAACGAGGAAAGATCTGACAACTCGATTGAGAGGACTTTTATCACTAGGGGATAAGACCGACTAGAGTGATAGTGATGCAATATGAATATGAATGTAGATCAATAATGCATGATGTATGTATGTATATGCTGACAAAACTGACGCAACATACAGACTAAAGGATGAACACGACTGGATACTCGGCCATAGTGGGGCATGTAGAAATATCGTTGGTTCAAAATAGCAATTCTGCCTTGCTTAGGAGAAACGGTCCCTGTTGGGAGTGACGCTGGTCGGGCTTAGGAGATGAGAACTCGGCCGAGGGCATTAGATGGGAAAGCCGCATCTGATACAGTTGATCCTTCGTTCAGGCGTACTGGTCTAGAAGGAGTACTTTGATTCTGCACTTTGAGGTTCGAACACCTTTGGAGAAGCGACCGATGTTCTTCTGATGTTCAACAATCAAAAGAAATTGCCATCTTTATTTTAAAAGCAGAAAAAGTTTGACAAGTAAATTCATTTTTGTTTTATTTTCAATAATCGTTAATCATGTTAAAAACATCATTCTGTAAAGCTAAAATAATTAATAATTACAAACAAAAGCACAAGGGCTCAAATTTTATTGATAGGATGGAAATCAGCTGAACGCGTGATTCCATAGAGTATTTACAAAGTTAGAAAATGGTAATTTACAGGGAAAAGGGCTACGTTGAAACATAACGACCACTATCCTTCTCCCAACTTTGAATTCGGGACATCCTGAGCTTCTGTCGAAGATGACCTTGACTGGAGTCTCTGATGGATGGCATGACTGCTGAGGAGCTGAACTGATCAGACGTAGTTACTTGCCATTAATCCCTAACTTTTGCCTGGATTGTACTTGGAGATTTCCAATCCACCGGGATGATTTTTGATCATGTCTCTAATTTTTTCCTGGATCGCCCTTTCGGGTTTTCAATCCACCGAGACGTTTTTTTTTTAGTTTAGGCGAAGTATTTCTTGACTACGTCAACATTCGTGGGGTAGGCAAATTCTTCTCCATCCATGGTTGCGAGTCTCAAGGCGTCTCCTGAGAAAGATTTCTTGACCACATAGGGGCCGTCATAATTCGGAGTCCATTTGCCCCGGGAATCAATGAGAAAAGATTGTATCTTCTTGAGGAGTTTGACGATTGGCGCGCATGTCGCGGTCATGAGGAATATGAATCTGGAGATGTAGTTCAAACGTCCCAGGAATCCCCTGACTTGTTTTTCAGTCTTTGAAGAAGGCATTTCTTGAATGGCCTTGACCTTGTCAGGATCAACCTCAATTCCTTTCTGGCTGACGATGAACCCTAAGAGTTTCCCCGAACGGACACCGAAAGTGCACTTGTTGGGATTCAAGCGGAGTTTGTACTTTCTCAACCGCTCGAATAGTTTTGACAGGTGGGTCACATGCTCCTCTTCTATTCTAGATTTAGCACTCATATCATCGACATATACCTCAATTTCTTTGTGTATCATGTCATGAAACAGAGTAGTCATGGCCCTTTGATAGGTTGCCCCGGCGTTCTTCAAACTGAATGGCATTACCTTGTAACAAAAGGTACCCCGTGGGGTAATGAACGAAGTTTTCTCCATGTCTTTCGGCGCCATTTTGATTTGATTATAGCCCGAGAATCCATCCATGAAGGAGAAAATTTTGAACTTTGCTGTACTGTCAACCAGCATGTCAATGTGTGGTAAAGGAAAATCGTCCTTTGGACTAGCCTTGTTTAGATCTCTGTAATCTACACACATTCTGACCTTTCCGTCCTTTTTCGGAACGGGTACGATATTAGCTAACCATTGAGGATATTCAGATGTAGCGAGGAAACCCGCGTCGATATGTTTCTGTACCTCCTCTTTGATTTTGATAGCCATGTCCGGGTGAGTCCTTCTCAACCTCTGCTTTACTGGCGGACATTCCGATTTCAACGGTAAGTGATGTTCCACGATGCTGGTATCCAACCCTGGCATATCCTGATAGGACCAAGCGAATACATCGGGGAATTCTTTGAGAAGCTTTATCAAACTCTCTTTGGCAGTTGGACTGAGTAGTGCCCCAATTCTAACTTCTTTTCTCTCTTTTTCCGAACCCAAGTTTACCATTTCCAACGGCTCTTTGTGAGGTTCAATGGACCTTTCCTCTTGTCTGAGTAATCGGGAGATCTCTTCTGGAATTTCGTCGGTAACTTCTTCTTCAGCCCCAAATACCGGGAACTCAAATTCGGGAGAAGGCATCAGATCGTATGTTTCAACGGGGTTTAAAACAAGCAATCTGCATGACGTGATGATTTGTGTTTAGAAGAGATAGAGAAAATGCAAGTGTGTGCAGTGTATTTTTCTTTTACTGCTTGTTATTATTGAGTTGTTTTTTAGGATTACCATTTTCTGAAAAAAGAAAAAAGAGAAAACAGCAACAGAATGCGGAAATTACAGAACAACGTTATTTTATTAATGAACAAGTCGATTCTTGAAACTACAACCCTATAAAACAAAACTCTGTCGCTTTGGGCAAAGCGAAGAGGGGAATTTACAGAAAGCGAGCCCTATCAAAACATCTGTTTCACCTGGGCAGGGTGAAAGGTTAAAGACGGCAATTACTTTGACTGATGAACGATCTTCGGAACATCAACAGCAACCCACTGGCGGCGAACTCCTCGGTGAATCACAAAGTCAGGCACCTTCCTCGATTTGTCTTCAGAAATAACGCTGATTTCTGGTGGAGCAGGATCATTGGAAACTGTCTCCCAGGCAGAGTTGTCGTAGGAGAATTCCTCTGTTGCATTTTGCATAGTATTTGTACTCTCAGGTAGATCTCCCCATCTAGTAGGCTGGATGTCTTTGAGCCTGATGCGAGAGCTTTCGGGAGCAGTGTACTTGACCATATAGTCGTATTTTCCACTTGGTTGTCCCAGGGTGTCCCACACTTCTTTGGAACTGGAGGAGTCATCCTTCTTGATGACGTTGACCTCGGGGAAAGTATAGTTGATGAACTCTAGTCCTGCAAACGTTGCAAATTCATTGTCGTGCTGGGTATTTTCAGGATAATCTGGGTGTTGATCCCATGACATGGTGGGGATGCAGGTATTTTGTTCAATGATACCCAGTTGATTTTCATTATTCGGCTGACTTTCTTGCCCCAAGTCTCCTGGGCACGGCTGCCAGATAAGCAGGTCATCCATCGGGCCATAATAGTCGTGGTCAAAGTTGTCTTTCATCAGAGTGTCTTCCTCTAATGAGTTTGGCGGAGCACGGCATCCTTCTGGATCACAATCTCCGTATATCGTTTCGATGTCTGACCTGGGTATAAATCTCAGACTCTGTGTGGGAAAGCAGAACGGGGTCTGTGTTTCGTCCATATAGATTGGAAGCCACCAGTGGTTCAACAAGTGCTGAAGTGTTTCCTGGACAAGGGCACAACCTTGATCGTTTTCACAACCCGCTTTACAGCTCTGATAATCATGTGATACCAGGAATCCGAGACGGACCTGTTCTGCGTGTAACTCCACCAGGCTGGTATTCATCAGACGAATATCGAAGATTTGCATCATGTTGATCTGATAAGGATTCCTATCATGGTAGTCCTGGATCCATCCAAGATCCATCTGACGCTGGAGGGCCTCTTGTATGAAAGAGCATCCCTGTTTATTTACCGAGCAAGTCAGACAAGAATTGTAATCGTGCCGCGGCAGATTATGATACTGGCTTTGCCTTGAGTGCATTGCCACCAGGTTGACATTCATCGCATAAATATCGTGGTTTTGTATAATGTTGGAATTCGCATAAACCATGTTAACTCCACGAACTCGGTGCTCTTGGATCCATCTGAGATCCATCTGTTCCTGTAGAGCTGATTGCACCATAGAACATCCCTGATTGTTTTTAGAGCATATATCACACTGGTGATAATTATGAGGTGGCACATGGCCATATCCACTATGTCTACAATGCATCTTGACCAGATTGGTCCTTAACAAGAGTACATCATGAATTTGATAGACGTTGTTAAACTTTCCCTCTATCAGGTTGACTGCAGCTTTCTCGTGTTGAGGCAGCGGGTTCGTGAGAACATTGGGATTCATATCTTTGAAAGATAAGAGCCTGCTCCTAACAAGCTTTTGCACGTCAGATTTGAAATTGAGACAGTTTTCTATGTTATGCCCTGGTCCTCCTTGATGATAAGGGCAAGTCTGATCCGCTTTGAACCAAAAAGGCGGATTTTCCGTACTGTAAGAGGAGCCTTGGTCTGGACGTGCCCTTTGACCAGTAATAACAGAAATAGTTCCGCGTACGATACGGTTATAGGATCAAATCCTGGTGGCCGCGTTGTACGGTTGTTATTATATGGAGGACGAGCCTGCTGAAGAGGCTGTTGTGTCCTTTGCTTATTAGGTTGATTCTGCGCAACCTGAGGTTGATACGTAGAAACAGGCGCAGGGTTGATAGCAGGAGTTACAGCTGCTACTGGTTGATAATGTCGCCTTTGCTTTCCGAGAGAGATATTCCCAATATCCTGCTCTTTTTTCTTAGGGAGAGCACTACCGTATCGTTTTGCACTACTTGATGATCCAGTGTCTTTAACTAGACGTCCTTCTCGGACGGCTTCCTTAAGACGAACTCCCATGCCTACCATCTCGGTGAAGTCACTGGGTGCACTGGCAACCATTCTGTCGTAGTAAAATGAGCTCAAGGTCTTTAAGAAGATCTTTGTCATCTCTTTTTCCTCAAGAGGTGGACAAATTTGAGCGGCAATTTCATGCCATCTCTGAGCGTACTCCTTAAAGGTTTCCTTGTCCTTTTGTGACATTGATCTGATTTGATCTCTGTCGGGTGCCATGTCCAAATTATACTTGTATTGTTGGACGAAGGCAGTGCCAAGATCTCTGAAAGTGCTGATCGTGGCACGGTTTAAACCCATGTACCATTTTAATGCGGCACCGGTTAAACTATCCTGAAAGTAGTGAATCAATAGGTCCTGATTCTCTGTCTGAGCTGACATTCGTCGAGTGTACATCACCAAGTGACTCTGAGGGCAAGAGTTACCCTTGTATTTTTCAAAGTCGGGCACCTGGAATTTGTGCGGAACTTTCACATTGCGGACCAGACAAAGGTCTGCGGCGTCCTTTCCAAATAAATCCTGACCGCGAATAGCTTGCAATTCCTTTTGCATTTCCAGGAACTATTCCTGGAACTCGTTCATTCTTTTGAACATGCTTTCGTTTCCACCAGAAGGTATATGCGAAATCTGTCCTTCCGGGACAGTGTGTACCACGGGTTGTGGTATAGTCATTACGGCCAAGACTCTCGGTGTCTCCCGAAGTTTGTAACCTTCAGGAGTTGCTGTCATGCCCCTGGCATCTTCGCTTTCCTGAAGTTTGTAACCTTCAGGCCCAGCGGTTCCTGAAGTGATTTCATAATCTTCAGTGATCGGCAGAACATATCCTTCCGGGATACAGTTAAAAAGCATGCCCCAGGGACAATCTTTCGGTATTTGATACCTAGGATCATACTTCTCCACTATGGGCATTGAGGTGATCTATGAGATCACGATTCTTTGTAGCTGAGCTTCTGCCATGGCTTGCATGTCGTTACGAAGCTTTCTCATATCCTCTCTTAGAGCGTCGATCTCTTCTTTCAACTCTATGTTCTCTTCCTCGAGATCATCCATCTTTTTCTGACGATTGGCCCGAGTATTGTACGAATGAGACAGTTTGACTCTAGAACCAAGACACAAACGTGAGATTCGTAGGTAAGAAGAATACGTGACATGAGAATGATGAATGCAATGATTATATTAATTATTTTTTGGTTTAATCAAAATAAACTTCGACAATTAGATTGCAAATATCAAACAGTGGGGAAACCCCGTTTTATTGAAATTCAAAGGATTGCGGAAATGGAAATACAGTAAATTACAAGGCGCGGAAACAGAAACCTAAGCTAATGGGTCCCGAGTCCTCTCTGAGGAGAAACCGGGTGCTGATTCTGGTACTTTCCTTTTCTTTGACCGGGGCTCTTGAGCCGTTGTCGGGTTGTCATTCTTTTGCCAAGTGAAAGGAGCGAGCAAATTCCTTTGGTCATCCTGATTATCCACAGCATGTTGATCTAAAATCTCGATCATAGCATCCTTTTCTTTCAGTAGCTGCTGTATTTTGGTACACTCCACGTTGAGAATGCGGTACTTGTTCTTCCAAGACCCCCTCTCCTGTTGAACTTTGTTGAGAGTAACCTGAAGCTTTTCAGTTTCCGTTAGGAAGTACATGACAGATTCCCTTGGCAGAAGAACTCCGTGACGAGGATACGGCATCTTTAGCTTGAGAGCTCTAGTTTGTACCCAGTGGAGATAAGGCTCCACCGAGACACAGTCCGGTTTTCCTAGAGACTCCCGTCCTTTCTTATGAACATGTTTCCAAGCGTGCACTATTTCCATTTTTAGTGCTCTGTCATTTTCTCCTTCCTTGAAGAAAAGACCTTCCAGATGAGCATTACGCGGGACATGCCTCATCGGGTATCCAAATTGACGACGAACTAAAACTGGATGGTAATTGATTCCTCCCTTAGTTCCTATAAGGGGTACGTTGGGGAAGTTTCCACAACGATCAATTATCCTGATCCTGTCATAAATCCTATTGCACCAATCAATGTTAGAGTTGGTGAGAGACATGATTTTCTGCGACCAGCGTAAGGCACTCTTATGATCCCAAAAAGTAGCAGACTTAGGCAAATGGGAGATAAACCATTTGTATAGTAGGGGCACACATCACGTGATCTCTCCTCCGCTGTACAAATTCCCTAAGTGTACAGAATGATACGCATGTGCGAGCAAAGTCGGTACAGGGTTTCCAATGAGAAAAACCTTAATGGCATCGATATCGACAAAATTATTAATGTTGGGAAACAAAAATAACCCGTAGGTGAGTAAAACAAATATGCTTTCAAAAGCGGCCACGTTCCCTATACTGGAAAAGTACAGGGCCTTCTTTATCAAGAACTGGGCTGGCAAACCTTGTATGCCACCCTTAATGGTCATGTGAGTCTTGACTTCTGACTCATCCAAATAGATTACTCTTGCAATGATTTGTTCCTTTAGAATTTCTTCCAGTCCAGAAAATGGAGCTTGATCAGTAATGTGTAGATCAGTCAGGTGAGAGTACTCCTCCAGCGTTGGTGCTAGCTGGTAATCCGGGAATGTGAAACAGTCATAGACCGGATCGTAAAACTGAACGAGTGCATCCATGATTCCTTTAATCACATGGATTCTTAACAGAGGTAGCAGACCTCCGTACTTGGCTCTGAAAGCCTCAGGGTTAGTGATCATCCTCGCTAACCTTCTCAAATCCTCAAGTTTTGGAACCTTGAAGGTGTACTTATGAGTTCTCCTTCTACCGAAATCCATGAGCGCAATCTTTTTCTCTGACATTTGCAATCATTGTCTCAGTTTAATTTGAAAAAGAGAGACTAGGAGAGAAATTTTTTCTTTGTTTTAATGTTTTTTTTAGATGAATGCATGAATGCAGCACACAAAAACATAGAAAAAACATGGGGTCAAAGGGTCGTTGTCATGAAATCAAGGCTCTACCCATCCCCAAAGGTTTATACTAGTGATTTTTGAACCTGTCTCTCAAAATCATCAGTTCTTGTCGAGAAAACACCAGCGGGCCGGGAACCGTGCTAGGTGATGTTTTTTTGAAGAACCTTCAGAAGAGGGTGGTATCGTGTGACAACCATTTCCGATAGTTTCCGCACCACTAAAAGAGGTTTTTCCTAGGTGTATACTCAATCTTTCCACATGCGGCATCACACGCATTCCCATTGGTAGAAAAATAAACACATATATCAATTAGGAAAAGTAGTATATATATTTGCCCTAATGTCCTAGACTTTAAAGCTATGAATCTTATGTTCCTGACAGAAAATGGCTCCCCGGCAGAGTCGCCATTCTGTGGTTCCTTCCCAACTTAAAGGTTTTGACCTAAGATCCTAGTGAAGTCAACAAAAGTATCATTCCCAGTGAAATCCCCAGTGAAGGTTTTGTCCAAGGCTTTCACCTTGAGTTTCCAAAGACATGCCCCACGGTGGGCGCCACTTTTCTGTAGCCAATTTTGGACGCGGTTCTTAAGCGCTGTCGCTCTTTGGGGTTTACTACAGGTCGATTCATTTTTTATCCTATTGTGAGTTGACTAAGGAAGGGAAATAGATGTCTCCAATTAACCCTGCTTGCATACTGAGTTTAAACAGCGGTCTGTTAGGTTACAGATGCTATATGGTAATGGGGCCTTTCTTTCTTCTTACTTTATTAAGGTGGAAAACTGGGACTATTCATGGGGAATTTGTCAGATTGGGTGGAGATAGGGGACTTTAGGTTTTTTTATTAGTGTGCTCACTGAGATTTTTCTTTCAATCTTATGCCTACGTATTCCCGTTTACCGAAACAGGGAAATTAGAGCGTTCGTAGTTCCTCCTATTCTATGGGAGGAAATGGGTGTTTTGGTGTCTTGTTCAAATCCCAAGACGTGAAGCGAAAGGTGATCTATATCTTGTTCAAAGCCCAAGATGTGAAGCTGAAGGTGGTTTGTATCTTGTTCAAAGCCCAAGATGTGAAGCTGAAGGGTCTATTTGTATCTTGTTCGAAGCCCAAGATGTGAAGCTAAAAGGTGTTGTCTTTAGAGAGAATTTGTCATCTCTAAAGAGGGTCTGTTTGTCACAACTGTTTATAAAGGAGAATTACTTTAACCGGGATATGTGAATCCGGCAATGCCATAATTTCCTTTATAGGGGGGTTCCAACCTGAAGGAGAAGACTTTAACTCAGTGTAGAGCAATTCCATCTTTCCTTAGGAATTTCTCATGCTAAAAGAGGGACAGTGGCGTGGATGTAGATGATCCAGAGGTTTGCCGCTTACAGCAATTAGATGAAGGAGTTGTTGATGTTTGTGTACTGTGAACGAGGCACAACTTTAATGCTAAAAGGTTGATTGGCTCAACCTGGGTTTTCTTATACAAAGCCTAAGAGGAGGTTATTGGCCCAACAGGAGGGAGTTTTTATGTGTCTCGTACGAAGCCTGAGAGAGAGAGGCTAAAAGGGTTGACTCAATAGGAGAATCTTTTATACTCAACAAGAGAGTGTTTTTGTATCTCGTACGAAGCCCGAGATGGAGGCTAAAGATGGTGACTCACCAAGAGAATCTTTTATACTCAACAAGAGAGTGATTTTGTATCTCGTACGAAGCCCGAGATGGAGGCTAAACGGTGATTGGCTCAACAAGAGAGCCTTTCATACTCAACAAGAGAGTGTTTTGGTATCTCGTACGAAGCCCGAGATGGAGGCTAAAAGGTTTGACTCAACAAGAGAGTCTTTGTATCTCGTACGAAGCCCGAGATGGAGGCTAAAAGGTTTGACTCAACAAGAGAGTCTTTGTATCTCGTACGAAGCCCGAGATGGAGGCTAAAAGGTTACTGTTTCAGTTGAGTGACAGGTCCAGTATGTTGGTTCAACGAGAAAATCAGTTCTTATATGAGTAACACTGTACTCATCGATTTGATCTGAGAATCGGGATTATTTCCTGTTCTCTAAGGAAACGGGGAATCCAAAGGGTATTTGAGACTGTCCAAGTCTGCGGGTGTCTTCCTATTTTTGAAAGGGACTTGAGAATGTCTTTGAGACTCAAGGAAATTAGACTGTCCAAGTCTAGAGTTTTATCTTTTGTACTATGCTTAAAGAAACAGTAGTAGTACGTTCACGGTAGAAAGATCTAGACTCTTTGAAAGACTATTCTATTAAGATGACTAATTTCTGTTCCTATACCTCTAGGAGGTCGTCGGGATATTTTGTACGAAGCCCAATAGGAGGCTGGAAACTTTTAAGAAGCCGAGGGACAATTTGTACGAAGCCCAAGAGGAGGCTATCATTCCCGGAGGAAGAAATCATTTATACGAAGCCTAAGAGGAGGCTGTGAATACTTCTAAGAAGCCAACGGGTCCTTGTACAACGCCCAAGAGGAGGCGGGAATGCTTTTAGGAAGCCTGTTGGTCCCCAAACCCCGAGAAATTCAAGACAGGCTATTCACATAGAATAGATCAAGCCAGGAAAGTTCGAGAATTTGGAAGAAACTCAAGGGATGCAATTCACGAAGAAGAGATCATCTCTGGGGAGTAGAGTTTCTTGACAATTCCTAAGGAGGACAGCCGAAGAGAAGACTGTATCTGGTGCTCCTATGGGGGATCGAGTATTGTCTATTTCTAAGAATGATCGAAACGGCTTTACCTAGTGCTAGACGTAGTTGCCGGGGAAACTCTAAATATCTATACTATTATTACACAGTCGATATGAGTTTATGAAAGAAGACTTACAGTGAAACAACCCCACAATACAGTTATATGTATATGAAAGGGTGAATGAAAGCATATAAACACTTACTCGGTTGTAGGGCTTCCATGTTGTTTGGTTAGTTGTTCAATAAAGAAAGATTGAAAACAACAGTATATTTCAAAATCAAAGGAGAAAGTGCTTTGAAAGGAAAGATTGGGGCTTACAGCTCAAGGAGAGGCCCAGGGTTTTAGTAGTGATTGCACTGTGATATGAGTTTGTACAGTGGGACTTATACAAGTGACTGAGGCCTGAAAAAGGTTTTCTGTACAAAGGGATAGGTCTTACACTCTCTCAAGAGGCCCAAGTGAGTTTTAAGAAAAGAAATGGGTCTTACTACTCGAGGGTAGGACCAATGGTTAATTTTGAAAAGGGCGACGATTGCGCCGAGGTTTTGGAAACACCGTGGGACTTATATAAGTGATTGAGGCCCAAAATTTTGGTATTTACAAAGGAATTGGGTCTTACACTCTATTAGAGGCCCAAAGGTTTAAAAATGAAAAGAAATGGGACTTATAGCTCAAGGAGAAGCCCAATGGTCTTTTTTGTTAAAAGGCGACGATCGCGCCTAACTTTGTAAATGTACAGAGGCACTTATACAATATCTGAGGCCCAAAATATTTTATTTACAAAAGGGGTGGGACTTACACTCTATTAGAGGCCCAAAGTGTATTTTAGGAAAAGAAATGGGGCTTACAACACGAGGGGAGGCCCAAATGATTTTCAGTTTGAAAATGGCGATCGCGCCGAGATTTTTAACGTATTGGGACTTATACAATAACTGAGGCCCAAAGATAATTTTGTTTTCAAAGGGGTTGGGTCTTACACTCTAATAGAGGCCCAAAATATTTTGAATGGGTCTTATAGCTCGAGGAGAGGCCCAAATGGTTTATTTTAAACGGGTGATGATCGCGCCGAACTTTTGAAAAACAACGGGACTTATACAATAAGTGAGGCCCAAGATAGGTTTGTATTTACAAAGGATTGAGTCTTACACTCTATTAGAGGCCCAAAGAGTGTTTGAAAATGATTTGTGAGGGTGAAAATCAAAGAAACCCCAATTTCATTTTTTAAAGGGCATTTTTCAAAGAAAAATCAAGTAAATAATGATAAAAATATCAAATAAAATCATTAATCATGTTATAAACAATGATTAAGGTTTATGAAAAAGTATTTTATCCACATGAATATTTAAAATCATTTTGGTTTTAAAAATCAAGAAAAAGAAATCATTTTAAAAGCATTTAAAACAATTTAAAACAATATTTTTGAATATATTAAAAATATATCAAATAATAATGTTTTTTTTGTGATTTTTTGTGGATTAAAATATTATGGAGTATGAATAAGAAGTGATTAAAACAGAATTGGAAAATTATGATTTTTGCTATGTAAAAGAATTGGTTGAGTTTTGAAGATAAACTAAGAAAAAGAGGAAAGATGTCACAACATCACATTCGACATCTTTCATGAGTTTTGAAGATAAGAAAAAGGGAAGATGTCACAACATCACATTCGACATCTTAAAAAACTAGAACTGCACCTTGGTTTTCAACATCTTTGCTATCAAACTTCAAACATTCATAACTCTCTCAATTTTTAACGAAATTAAAATCCGTAAGAACCTATCTTGACCGATTTTTCACAAGGAATCCAATGGTATCACACATACATACTGAAACTTAATGTACAGCACACACAAGTCAAAAAACCAGAACTGCATGTTGATTTTAAACATCTTTGCTTATCAAACTTTCAACACTCATAACTCTCTCAATTTTTAACGAAATTATAATCCGTAAGAACCTATCTTGACCAATTTTTCGCAAGGAATCCAATGGTGTCACTCATACATACTGAAACTTAATGTACATCACACCCAAGGCAAAAAACCAGATCTGCACCTTAAGTTTAAAACAACATAAACTCCACATATAAACATGTTAAAGTGCAAACAGTAGGAGGATCATAACATACACATTAAGGACTACATTTTTGCTTCAAGAATTGTTCAATATGATGCATGTATGTGGACATCAAAGGAAAGGATGATTCAAAGAATTCAAGTTGTGAATTTTACCTCTTTTTTGGAGATTTTGTGCAACCTACCAAGTGCTTTGTTCCAGAAATGATTTGATGCTTAAGACACCCTCAAATGACCTCTTAGAAGCTTTTAGGATGAGTGGAATCATCTGGAACCTGCAAAAACACAAACTGGACCTTTCTTGCAAAAGGGGTTAAAGTGGCCAAAATAGCAACTCTCTCAAATGGTGTTCCAGATGTGTGGCACCATTTGGGACAGTTCAAGGATGATATTTGGAGTGTGTTTGAGGTTTTATCTGGTTTGGAAAGTGACTGAATCAAGACATGGCTTGAAAAATGCAAAAAAGTCCAATTTTGAGGTTTTGAGAGGTGACTTTGTGATTTTGGTGCTACAGGTCACTTGTGATAGTTTGGATCACCTATATATGATGTTTATGAGGTGTTAGGATCATGAGATGTGATGGAAATGCTCTCTAACTCAAAAACTCATAATTACCTTACTAAAGAAGGCATTTTGGAGTGAAAGAAGTGATTTTGAGGAAAGCATCTATTTGATGGCTTTGGTGTACTCAAACTGAGCACAAATGAGCTCTATTTATAGTAGAGCAAGTTTGTTTTGCAAGCAATAGTGAATGGTGGCTGCACCAGAGATTTGGCAAATGTTGGCCAATGAAAATCCAAGTCTCCTCTAGCCATTGACTAGAGGTTAGAGCACAGGCCTTTGGTTCCCTAGTTGTTGGAGGAATCTTGACTGAATTCAGTTAGAGGAAGCTCAGTTCATGCCACCTCTAAGCATCCATTAAATTCTCCAAACCAAAATTGGAGTCTTGTCCCTCTTTTAGGGTTTTTTAGGTTTGGCATGCTACTTGTGGTATCTTGGACTTGGGAGGCTTATGGATCAGATCATCCCCCTTGGATTTGATCCTCAAATGTGTCCAAAATGATGACAAGGCTTGAAAATTCGTGTGGCACAAGAAATGTGCAAATCTGTCCTGAAACATGTCTTAAAAATCAGCTGCAGCAAGCCTTGTTGTAAAATCCATAACTTCTTGCTCAAGAATGATAAATGGCTGTTCCAGGACTCTATGGAAAGCTGAGATGACATACTTCAACTTTGATGTTTGACCCTAGACTTGGTTCAACTTGGATCATGGAGAAAAACATCCTTGAAGTTGGGACATTCTTGCTGGAAAAATATTAATGATGTCCTATGAAATGTCAGAACATTGGACATTAAGAATTCCCAACTTTGATCACTTATATCTTTTAATCCTTATGATATTTTGAGTTGATTCCTTCTACAATGTTGAAGTATCAAATACCCTCTTTAAAAGTAGCTCTTACGCAAAATCAATGGATGCTTGGATCAATAGTTACAACCTTGAAAAGTTGTGCACTTGAACATGATTTTAACTTTGAAAAAAATTTCTAAGTTTCTTTCAATTTGATCAATTTTGCAATTTTGCATGATTTCTTGATTTAAATTTGATCAAATTAAATCATCCATCATATTTTCTTGAGTAATGGCTTGTGAAGCTCAAAGTTGACCAAAAGTCAAACTTTGACTTTCTGCGTCAGTTGACTTTGTATTAGATGAACTTGAGGCTTGATCCACTTGAAATGTTGCACTCTTGTGCTTAATTCTTGATGTGGGAGTCCTCTTGCTCCTTCATGGGTATTTGAGAGGCTAGACAAGTTGAAGATCATGTCATTCCTTGATTGATCATTTGTCTAAAGGCTTTGAGAGGGCTTGAAACCCTAAGCTTGATTGTACTGAATGCTTAACAATTCCTTGAGGAGATTGATGAGGCACAAAGGTACATCCATATTGTGATGATGATTTGCACCATGATGGGAAATCTTAGTGGTCAAAATTTGGGGTATGACACCGAGCATGAGAGTGATGACTTAAGGACAGCTTGTGGCTCCGGGCAGCTAGCGTGAAGTCGTCGTTTGGTGACGGAGAAAGTTGTCTCGTGGTGCCCGTGACCCCTGGTGTTCGTAAGATCCTTGGTCGTGACTAGACTGCCCGTCGTACGGGGAGACTAACGGTTAGGAGGAATTGAAACGTTAGAGGCCCCGTGTGCCTCGAGCCTTGTGTAGCAGTTACTAGGCAATGATGGCTAGTTAATAGCCATCATGACCTACGAGGGCGTGCCTCCGCACGTGCCCCTTAGTATAAAAGGGGAAGACTCGGTTCATTCTGAACTTTTCGCTTCTCTTTTCTCTTCGTCTTCCTCAGAGCATCTGTCTGTCACCGCCGTTTGCTGTTCCGGCCGCTGTACCTAGTTCCGAGCAACCGTTTTTCATCATTTTAATCAAGTAAGTTTGCTGATTTCGTGCTCCTTTACTCTTTTTTATGGTTATTTGTAGATTGCATGCGGTTAGGTTTAGGTTTAGAAGATGAATTGCTCCATTTTCGGCGGTTGTTGGGGGTGGACGGTGGTTAGGCTATTTTCCGCTGCTGACGAGACCGCCGGGTTAGTAGGATATCTCTTGAATAGGTCGGTTTTCGGCATCGTCGGGATGATGATGCATGTGTAACCGGCGCGATTGCTCAGATTCCGGTGTAATGATGAAGTTTCTGGTTGAGCGTTTCCAGTTTCCGGTGAGGCTTCAAAAGTTTCCGGTGAGGCTTCAAACGAAAACTGGGAAGTGGCTCGAGGAAGTTCCTCGTACAGAAGTGGTTCGTCCTGGGCATCTCCTCATGGGAGACTCTTGTGTTTTTTGTTTGACGTTAGGGCTTAGGCCGGGGACGTCGTCCTCAGCCCTTTGCGCGCCCTTTCACTTGACTAGCGGTGGAAGAGTGGATTTGATTCTTCGTCGAATTCACTTTTTTTCCTGCTTTTCAGGTGATTGACATGGCGACAGGGCCAGACGGGGAGATGATAATAGATTTGTCCGAGGAGGAAGCGAGCTCCTCGAAAAGCAGCAGTTTGGAATCCTCGAGTGTCCCCAGCGCAGCCGGAGAGGAGGAGGAAATAAAATAGGATACTGTTGAAGGCTCCATAGAGGAGTGGATGGCGGCTGAGCCAGCCGAGCATGTATCCACCTTCGCGATGTATCTGGGGGATGTCTTCACGGTCGTCGGGCTAGAGGGGGAGTGGAAGGTGCACTTTCCCTCCGAGGACGATATGGTCTGCACAAATTTCAAGGAGCATTTCGCTATATACGAGTACGCTTTCAAGGAACTGGAACTGAGGTTGCCGTTCACTAATTTCCAGCAGTCAGTGTTCGTGCATCTGGATTTGGCCCCGACGCAGCTGCATCTGAACTCGCTGGCCTTCATCCGGGCATTTGAGCTAACGTGCAAGTACTAGAGGATAGGGGCTACTCTCCGCTTATTTTTCACTGTATTTCATCTTCAACGGCGGCTGACGGGGAGGAGGTACGGTTGGGTTTCATTGAAACAACCTCGCAAGCTGTTCAAGCCCTTTTCAGAATCGATACGGACGTTCAAGGAGAGGTTTTACATTATAGAGGCCGTATCGGAAGCTTCCCAGGATAGCACGTATGTCTGGGAGATTGAAGTTGATGAGGAGGGTAACGACCTACGCGATGAGGCTGGGAGGTTTATCGGGGAGAGACAGTTCAAGTTCCCCTTTCACTGGGGACCTGGCCACTTTACCAAGGAGCCTAACGAGTATGTCCTCCAGCCGCACAACCTAGATGGGCAGGATGCCGCTGCTTACGATACACTGGTGAAGTATGTCAACTCCTTCCGGCTTGCTGAATACTGGACGAAGAAGGGTGACCCCATCTTCGAGGAGGATGGAAGCCAGAGGGTGGAGTATCGTTTCATCAACACCAAGGCGCTTTTGGAGTGCAAGACTCCCGTGGAAGCTTATAAATTGCTCAGTAGTCTTAGTTGTTTTAATTATCCGACTTATGTTTCCTTCCTCGTCTAACATGTCGTATTTTGTTTGTGCAGGTGAGATGCCCCTTGCTCACGAAAGGATGGTAAAGAATGCTCTCGCGAGGAACAAGTCCGGGGCGGCTGCTCCCAAGACCCGATTCTCCCAGCGTGCTCCCACTCCTCCTCAACCTGCTGTGGGGACCTCTTCTCCCACTCCTACCCCCCAGGGATCTCCCTTGCCTCTGGCCTCACGGCCCAAGCGGTTTAGGGCCACCGAAGGGGTGGATCTCACCCGGGTGCCAGAAAAAGGGAAGTTCGAACTTCCTCCTTGCATTCATGATAGACGGTTCTTCGAGGGAACATCGTTGGTCGTGCCGCGGGCAGAGTCTCTCCGGCTAGAGGGCATGGACCGTCCGAGCAAAAGGGCGCTGGTGGCCCAAGATGCCTCCACACTGGTCAGAGTTTTGGAGATGGCGGTCATCTACGCTGAAGGGGACTCTGCCACTGAGTCTGAATTGACGGATGCCCGGGCTACCATAGCATCTCTTGAAGAGACGGCGAGAAAAGACAAGGAGGAGGCCACGAGCGCTGAGGATGCCCGGAAGAAGGCGGGCGAGGAGGTGACCAAGCTAAAGAGGAAGAATTCTACGTGGGCTGCAGAGAAGAAGGCGGCTGAGGAGCTGGTCGAGCAACTGAGGGCGGCCAATGCTCTGGGCAAAGATGAACCCGAGGATGTGAAGGAGCTAAAGACAAGGTCTGAGCTGGTTGCCCGTATGTTGGCGGCCGAGGATGACAACATCGTCATTCGGACGAATCCTTCAGGAATGTCGTGTCTCAACTACGGGTGGTGAACCCCAAATTTGACATTTCCACCGAGGGTACCCACTACCTGGCGCATGTCGAAGACGGCCGGATAATTAGACCGGACTTCCTCCTCAAAGAGCACGCCGATGATATGCCCGTGGAAAGCCAGGACCCCCAGCCTAACGCCGAGCAGACTGACCAGATGAATGAGTGAAGGTTTTTGTTGTTGTTGTAATTTGTCCGGCCTACGTGCCGTGTAATTTATTGTAACTTATTTTGAATGGGGGGCATGGCCCCTAGTTTATGTAATCAAGCACAATTGTGGTCCTTGAGGCCACCTACTACTTTTAATTATGTGCCTGGTCCTCGTGGCCGGTTTTGTGACTTGTATGGCTTTATCTGCTTTAAATTTCGCTAAGTGTTGTACTTATGCTCGTTTGTGCATGTATGCCCGCAATAAGGATTACTTTGTTTTTCTTTAAGTTTTGGGGGATTGCTCATTGTAGATGTGTTCGTCAGTGAGGGGTACTGGACGAACGGTTGGGGAATATCTGAGTGAGGATCCGGAGCTCAGGTCGCGTTTGAGGCCTGAGTTCGCAACGTGAACCTCCCATAACGAGCTGGGTGTTCTACATGTCCTGGTACTTTGATGACGGCGGTGCTCGATTAAGGGACCGTTGTCGAGCAGAGACCTGGCTCGTTCTTGAGCGGGGTTCTGCTTCACTGGCATGCGACGTTTGTACCTAGGCGTGCATCACGGTCGGTAGGTGATGCTCGTCGTTGTGACGGATCGAACCGATAGTTAAAGCCTTAGCTGTAGTATTGTTTTAGCTTTTCGGCGTTCCATGGTCGAGCAAGTTCTTCCCCATTGAGACGTTCTAGGTAATAGGCCCCATTCTCCATTTTTGCTCGGACACGATAGGGTCCTTCCTAGTTGGCGGCTAGTTTTCCTTTGCGAGAGCCTTTATGGTTTCTCCTTAGGACAAAGCTGCCCACGTCGAACTCCGCCGTATGACTTTGGCGTTGTGTCTGATGGCAATATTTTGTTTTAATGAGGCTTCGCGGAGGGTTTCCCCTATTCGGATTTCCTCGACGAGATCGAGTTCCTCCCTTAGTGCCTCGTCGTTCATATCTTCGTCTAGGGGCGATTCTGTCCGCCTGGAGGGTACGTGAACTTCGATTGGGATCACAACTTCGGTCCCGTAAGCCAGGCGAAAGGGGGTCTCTCCGATTGATGAGTGTGGAGTTGTACGATATGCCCATAAGATGCTGTGCAGCTCCTCGACCCAAGCCTTCTTCATTTCGTTCAGCCTCCGTTTGAGGCCTCGAAGGATGGCCCGGTTCGCCACCTCAGCTTGCCCGTTTGTTTGAGGATGTTCAACGGATGTGAAGCGTTGCTTCGTGCCTAGCTGGGCGACGAAGTCTTGGAACATCATGTTCGTGAACTGTGTCCCATTGTCTGTGACTATCACCTAGGGGATACCAAAACGCGCGAGGATGTTTTGTTTGTAGAAACGCAGTATGTTAAGGGCAGTTATCTTGGCTAGAGCCTCCGCTTCTATCCATTTTGTGAATTAGTACATGCCTACTATTAAGTATTTGTTCTAGTTTGATCCTACCACGAATGGTCCCAGGATGTCCAAGCCCCACCAGGGGAATGGCCACGGGGAGGACATAGATTTGAGCTCGTTAGGTGGAGCTAGGTGCGTGTCCCCGTGCCATTGGCATTTATCGCATTTCTTCACATGCTCTTTAGCGTCATGTTGCATGGTTGGCCAGTAATAGCCTGCTCAGAGGGCCTTTCGGGCAAGGGACCTTCCTCCGAGATGTTGGGCTTTGATTCCTTCATGGATTTCGCATAAGATATTGGCGACCATTTCTTCCTCGACACATTTGAGCAGCGGGATGGTGAATCCTCGTCTGTAGAGTTTATTTTCGACCAGGACGTAGGAGCAGGCTCTTGGCCTGGCTACGCTGGCTTCTTTAGGGTCGGACGGGAGTTCGTCTCTAGCGAGGTAGTTGTAAACAGGGGTCATCCAGCAATTGCTGTCGTCGATAACTTGTACGTCGAACATCGGGGAAGCTTTCTCAATGCTGGGTCGAGGAAGTACTTCTTGTATTACGGACTTGTTTTCGCCTTTCTTCTTCGTGCTGGCTTGTTTGGACAAAACGTCTGCCCGAACATTGTGTTCGTGGGGGACATGCTTTACCTCTACCACTGCGAACTTCGTCATCTTCTTCTTGACCAGGGCTAAGTATTCGGTCAGGTTGTCATTCTTGGCTTGATATTCTCCTCGGACTTGAAGGGCCACGAGTTGTGAATCTGTGCAAATAGCGACTTCTTCTGCGCCAAGGTCTTCGGCCAAGCGTAACCCGGCAAGGAAGGCTTCTGTTGATTCCAGAATAGGGCAAGCAGCAAAAATATTTATTTTCGAAAAGAATTCCCTCCGGGATTTATGTCATGTCCACAGAGATCGGTTCGAGGGAAAGAATGTCGTTCGACAATCTCTCGTGTTAATGAGTTTGGATTAAAATGGTTTAAAACAAGAAAACAGAAAAGTAAATATTAAAACAAAATGAACTCATTCCTCAGAGAGAGAAACTTGTCCGGCAATGCACATAATCGACCCCTCACAAACTTAAACTTATCGACCAGTTATACTCAACCTACAATACTCCTCAATATCATCCGGTATCGTTCACAGCACATGTCCAACTCTGGCACACTCAATCATGCTACCCTCATCGGCACTCTCGCACTCGACTCAAGACACGGAGGCATTAAGTTTCGACACCCATACGGATTGTTAGCCCTAAATATATCTCTAGCATCCAGAAACTAATAGATAATCATCCCTAATCGAAGTTTGTGAAGTTTTTCTCTAACACGACCCAAACCCCACGCATAAAGCAAAAATCAGAGACAATCACCAATAGAGATTTGTAAAGCAGATATCATATAACGTCATGGGCGAAAAATATACATGAGGTCGGAATAAATACATATACACAACCCAACATAAAAGAAAAACACAAAGAAGAAAAGAGATAAACCAAATATCTCGCGGTTTGTCAACGCCGATCGACGATCAATCCACCCCGGTTCATCCGTATGCAAGCTTCCGTGTTGTTTTCTAAGCTAATCTACCAAAGAATGAGGTTGATGAAGTTGGGAGAGAAGAAAACACCCCCAAACAACATCACCTCCAAAAAATGAAGTAAAATGAACTGTTATTTCCTTGGTTTTATGGTTGGCATTATTTTGCTAAAACTCATGTAGCAGCAGATGTTGAATGAAGATGTCTAAAAATATGTTTCATTACTCTTTGTTCAACATGTCGTATGAAGATGTTCCATGGCAGCTCATAGGACATCGCGTTGTGAAGTCAGTTTTTAATGCAAATTCTGTTACTATGATTTGTAACTGAATATTCTGTGAATATTTGGTTATCCTATGTGGCATCCAAAGCATTTTTGGATTAGGGTTACTTGTTGGTTTTATGATTTGCTGCTGTTTCTAATTATGGAGACATAATAGGAAACTTTGGATTGAAGACCTATTTTATTGGAGTTAATTTTGCAGATTTGTGAGCAGCCTAATTGCTGCGTTTTTAAAGCCCAATTCAGTCCAGATTATAAGCTATAAATAGACTGATGTAAACCTAGTTTTAGGTGTCGAACTTACATGTATTTTTAGGGTTGTGTGCTTGTGTTTTGTGAGCCTAACTGGTATCTTATGATAACCGTATAAGGACTGTAGTGTAAGTTGTGTAAGGTTGCTCATAAGCTTTTAAGCATTGAGTAGCTGTGTGTTAATTTTCATAAGCTGCGAAGTATTGAGAATTTGTGTTTCGACCATTGTTACTTGTCTTGTAAGGAACCAGTCACGGGTTGTGATTGAAGAGGGATTTGAGGAGGGCCTCATACCTAGGGGAGTCTTAGGTAGAAGTCATAGGAAGGGTAGTGATTAAGTGAGCTGATTGAACCGGGTGTGGTTATCAGTGAATTGATACTATCGAATATTGATTTCATCCCTAGCTTGGTAGCCCCCAGATGTAGGATAGTTAGATCCGAACTGGGTTAACAATTTCTGGTGTTCTTTAAATTTTCTGCACACGTTTATTTTGAACTTGTTCATTATTGTAAATCAGTGTCTCGACATCTCGATAGGACATCTGATATATAGGCCAGAATTTCAATTGGCATCAAGAGCAGGCACCCTTTGTTGTTTCTGGGTGAGATTCAGGGAAGGTACTTTCTGGTACAATGGACAAGGATGAAGGAGCTCTGAATAAACCACCTCTGCTGGATGGTTCTAACTATGAGTATTGGAAACCTAGGATGATAGCTTTCATCAAGTCCATGGACGATCAAGCATGGAAAGCTGTTCTCAAAGGTTGGGAGCCTCCAAAGGTAAGAGATGGAGAAGGAAATCTTACTGATGTTCTGAAGGAAGAAGAGGACTGGGATGATGCTGACTATAAAGGATCTATTGGAAATTCTAAAGCCATGAATGCATTGGTCAATGGTGTCAATAGAAATATCTTCAGGCTGATTGAACATTGTACTATTGCCAAAGAGGCTTGGCAGGTCTTGAAAGTTGCTCATGAAGGGACCTCAAAGGTGAAAATGTCAAAGCTCCAGCTTCTCACTAGCAAGTTTGAGAGTTTGAAGATGAAAGAGGATGAGAGCATTCATGATTTTCATATGAACATTATTGAGATAGCTAATGCCTCTAGTGCCTTAGGAGAAAAGATGTCTGACAGTAAGCTGGTCAGGAAGATTCTCAGGTCTCTTCCTAGGAGATTTGATATGAAGGTTACTGCTATAGAGGAAGCTCAGGACATTGACAGGATGAAGGTGGATGAGCTTATGGGATCACTCCAAACTTTTAAGCTAGGATTCAGTGAAAAAGCTGAAAAGAAGAAGAGTATAGCATTTGTGTCGAATGCTGATGACTCAGATGATGAAGGAGAACTGGTCAAAGATGAAGATATGTCCAAAGAGCTGGTGTTGCTTGGAAGACAATTTAATAAAGTGTTGAAAAGGATGGACTGGAAGTCAAGAGAAAATGTTCGGAACAAGTTTCTTGACATCAACAAAGACCAGGATGGAGGCAGAAGAGCCAGAAATGAAGAAGACTCTAATCAAGGGAAGAGAGTTCAATGCTATGAATGTGAAGGATTTGGGCACGTAAAAACTGAGTGTCCCACTTATCTCAAAAGACAGAAGAAGGGATTATCTGTGACATGGTCAGAAGATGATTCTGAAACTGATGCTGATGAGAAATCTGCAAAGTTGGTGACAGCATTAACATGAGTATGTGAATCAGATGAAGAATCTGAAGAGCTTACTTTTGAAGAGCTGGCTATCTCTTATAAGAAGTTGTTCATTGAACATGAAGAAGTATGTCAGCAGAAAGAAGAACAAGCATGTGCCATTGTTCATTTAGAAGCTGAGAATACTGAGTATATGTCTACTATAGCTGATCTACAAAGTGAAGTAAATGTGTTGAATTCAAAACTGGACAACATGATCAAAAATGTCAGAATGTTGAATAGGAGCTCGGATGTACTTGATGAAATTCTGAAGTCAGGAAGAGATGCTGGAAATGTCAGTGGTATTGGATTTAAAGGTACAAATGAATTAGATAAAGGAAATAAATCTGAGGAAGTACCCGTTCAAGATAAGAGAAGTTTGAAGATGTTGAATAACATGCTGCAACATCCTCCCAAGCATCAGAAGAAGTTCATAAAGAAAAAGAATCAAAGATGGACATGCTACCATTGTGGGAAGGTTGGTCATATAAAAGCTTTTTGCTACAAGCTACATGGTTATCCCAAACCCATGCAACAGTATAATAAGAAGAAGAGCAGGGTTGAAACAAAAAGGATATGGACTTCAAAGGATTTTGTAAAGGAACATAGGGGCTACAAGTCTTTCAGAGTCTCTACAGATGAAAAATGGTTCTTTGATAGTGGGTGTTCTCGACATATGACTGGTGTTAGTAGATATATGTCACATGTTAAGTATCATGCTCCTAATGAGGTGATTTTTGGTAATGGATCGAAAGGAAAAGTGCTTGGTGTTGGAAGAGTGGATTGTCCAGGACAGCCTATTCTGGAAGAAGTATTGCTTGTTGAAGGGTTAGATACTAACCTAATAAGCATAAGCCAGTTGTGTGATCAAGGCCTTAAGGTCATTTTTACAACCCACGAATGTTTAATAATGGATGAAAAGAATGTTGTTGTTATGAGAGGTGAAAGAACCTCAGAAAATTGCTATTTGTGGAAAGACGAAAGCACAATTGTGGAAGTGTTAAACCAAAGAACTTGTGAATGGCACGTGTATAAGGACCCATTTCCAAAACTTATAAACAGCCCAGCTAACACATTCCAACTTCAATCCTACAGTGCAAAAACTTCATCTGACCTATTCTCTCAAAACTCTTCTGCGCTAGGGTTTGCTCTTACTCTCTTCAATACTGCATTTTGTGAGCAACGAAAAATGTCTCAACATCATGATCCTCCTGCTGATTCAAGAACTTCTCAAGTCAATGACGAAGACTATGATCCTCACCGAATGATCAAACTCACAGACCTTGTTCTTGACATCGCCCCGTTGAATGTTGTTCATTCTGACACTAGAGGTGAGCAACCAGTTTCCCACTCTGTGAATGAAAGTATGTCAAGTAAGAAGTCTAAACCCCTTTCATCTAGAAAAAAAGACAAAATGATTACTAGGTTTTATTTTGATAAGTTAAACCCTAGAAAAAATGTCACTGAAAAGAATTCAAATAGGAGGGTGGATGAAACTAAGAATGATAGTAGGACTCTTGATGATGATGTTTTCAGTAGAGATCAGAATCTTAGAAGATTTGCCACCTTTGCTGTTAGTGAAGCTGATAAAGATGTCTGGTCTGACGTCCCAACATCCATGGCTGGGAATACAAATAATAGTTCAAAGAATCTATCAGGAGAGATACCAGTTCAGGTGGCTAGGGAAAGAAGAAGCAAGAAGAGGGCTGAGATGTGTAGTAATGTTGCTGAGAAAAACTCTGATGAGGAACCAATAGCTGACATACTACAAAGAATCAAGAGTAGAAAAGAGTATACCATTGTGGCTGAGAATTCAAAGGATGCAGAAATGATTAGGAAATCTGCTAATGTGGAGAGTAACAAAAGAAAGGCAGGAGCAGGTCCCTCTAAGCAATGGAGTAAAGTTGTGGTTCCAATCAAGAAAAGAAGGGTCACAGGCCTGAATGAGTCAAATGCTGGAACTGATGTCTAGGACATCAGTGGGAGAAGGGAGGATCAAACTGTCAGGCAAACTGATAGGTGGAAAATTGTCAGCCAAAGAAGGGTAGCTTTAGAGAGAAAACTGGGAAAAGACTTCAACAAATATAAGGAAGTGGTTGATCTTATTGAAGCTGCTGGGTTGATGAAGACTGTGTCTGACATATGACCATGTTATGAGAAGTTGCTTAAGGAGTTTGTTGTGAGTATCCCTGAAGACTGTAATAGCAAACTCAGAAAAGTCTATGTAAGAGGCAAAGCTGTGAAATTTTCTCCCAAAGTGATTAATAACCTTCTGGGGAGACCTACGGACCATCATGATGAGTTAGGAGCAACTGATGATGAAATCAGTGAGGAGATAACTGGTGGTTGCATCAAAGTTTGGCCAAATAAAGGAAAGCTCTCTTCTAGGAAGCTAAGTGTCAAATATGCTATCCTTCACAGAATTGCAGTGGTAAACTGGGTTTCTACCAACCATACTTCCACCATCTCATCCATGCTTGGAAAATTCATTTATGCTATTGGAAAGAAGATCCCTTTCAACTTTGGAGCATATATCTTTGAACAAGTTTTGTAGCAAGCTAGCTCATCCGCTGTTAAGCTACCCATATGTTTTCCATCCTTAATCTGTGGAATAATCCTGAACCAATTTCCTGACTGCTTAGTAAGAAGTGACAAAGTCAGCAAGAGAAAACCTCCAATGACTTTGCATTATAGGCTGCTAGGTGGAGTTCATGTATCTAATGTTGTTGGGACATCTACACAGACTCCTGGTCCTGCTAATCTTGATGATGAAGCACTTGCTCAGTTGTAAGAAACCTGCAAGGAGCTGGAAGAATCCATCAGGAGAGATACAGCAAGGAAGACAAAGCTCGAGCAGCTGATTAAAGCCTTGGTTGAAAAGAGAAATGTTGCTAAAGAGCAAGAGCTGACTGAAGATGATGGACAAGGTGAATCTACTGAGTCTGATAGAAGGAGTGTCCAGCAGTCTGATGATTCTGGTTCTGAGAAGGGTGCTTCTGAATCTGAAGGTGAAAGTGATGAGGTTGCTGATGAAGAGGACAGTGCTGATTAACTAGGCTTTCTGCAAGTTTATCTTCTGTTTTTATCTGTTTTGTTTTTTTCTTCTGCAAGTTTTTCTTTCTTCTTAGACAACTTATTTCTGGTTTGGTGTTGAACAATATACTGCTATGTGATTTGGTTACATTTGTCTACGACCTCTCTTTGTCATATTTGTGGCTAAAAAGGGGGAGCAGTAAGTGTGAGGGGGAGCAGTAAGTGTGAGGGGGAGCAGCATTGTTATGTGCTTGTGTTGGTGCAGGAAGATTCTGTGTTGCTGCTGTTGAGGGGGAGTTTTGCCAGTTTACTATGATGAGTGTTCTTGTGGTGCTGTGTGTTGTTGATGGGGAGTTTTGCCAGTTTACTATGATGAGTGTTCTTGTGGTACTATGTGCAGCTGAGGGGGAGTTTTGCCAGTTTACTATGATGAGTGTTCTTGTGGTACTGTGTGCAGCTGAGGGGGAGTTTTTTTTTTTGCTGCTATTAATGGTGTTTTTTTTTCGCTGCTGATACTGATGGTGTTTAAGTGTGTGTGGAGTTTTAGCCAAAAATAAGCCAAAGGGGGAGATTGTTATTTCCTTGGTTTTATGGTTGGCATTATTTTGCTAAAACTCATGTAGCAGCAGATGTTGAATGAAGATGTCTAAAAATATGTTTCATTACTCTTTGTTCAACATGTCGTATGAAGATGTTCCATGGAAGCTCATAGGACATCGCGTTGCGAAGTCAGTTTTTAATGCAAATTCTGTTACTATGATTTGTAACTGAATATTCTGTGAATATTTGGTTATCCTATGTGGCATCCAAAGCATTTTTGGATTAGGGTTACTTGTTGGTTTTCGGATTTGCTGCTGTTTCTAATTATGGAGACATAATAGGAAACTTTGGATTGAAGACCTATTTTATTGGAGTTAATTTTGCAGATTTGTGAGCAGCCTAATTGCTGCATTTTTGAAGCCCAATTCAGTCCAGATTAGAAGCTATAAATAGACTGATGTAAACCTAGTTTTAGGTGTCGAACTTACATGTATTTTTAGGGTTGTGTGCTTGTGTTTTGTGAGCCTAACTGGTATCTTATGATAACAGTATAAGGACTGTAGTGTAAGTTGTGTAAGGTTGCTCATAAGCTTTTAAGCATTGAGTAGCTGTGTGTTAATTCTCATAAGCTGTGAAGTATTGAGAATTTGTGTTTCGACCATTGTTACTTGTCTTGTAAGGAACCAGTCACGGGTTGTGATTGAAGAGGGATTTGAGGAAGGCCTCATACCTAGGGGAGTCTTAGGTAGAAGTCATAGGAAGGGTAGTGATTAAGTGAGCTGATTGAACCGGGTGTGGTTATCAGTGAATTGATACTATCGAATATTGATTTCATCCCTAGCTTGGTAGCCCCCAGATGTAGGATAGTTAGATCCGAACTGGGTTAACAATTTCTGGTGTTCTTTACATTTTCTGCACACGTTTATTTTGAACTTGTTCATTGTTGTATATCAGTGTCTCGGCATCTCGATAGGACATCTTATATATAGGCCAGAATTTCATGAACTAAATACAAAATTCAGTTTCAGACCCACCGCCCGGCGCTAGAATGCACCGCCTGGCGGAGCCCATTATTCTAGTCACACCAGCTGTGTACGTAAACAGCCTGGCAATAAATATCTAGCACCGCCCGGTGCTAGAAATACCGTCCGGCGCTAGTAAAAGATATGGAACGCTCCTGTAAGTCTCTTATTTCCTCCGCCGCAGCACCGCCTGGCGCTCAAAATGTACCGCCCGGCCCTGCAGAGGCGCAGCTGACAGTATCAGCAAAAATCCTGCATTGTTTTATTTGTAACTTTTGAACCGTAACTCCGTTTTTCGCCCGATTTGAAGCGCTGGAAAGTTTATTCAATGCTCTATACAACAATGGCAAGACATCCTTGATTGGATACCTGTAAAAAATGAGAAAAAATCAATTAAACTCAATGATATTTACACTATACGCAATATATACACTAAAAAGTAAAGTAAACGTATTTATAAACAAATTGGGATTTATTCAAACGATATCAACAAAAAGTATCGATGAGTGCAACAAAACTTATATACAAAAATAGCTACAATTTGCACTTATCAGCTTCGTACTCAGCCTGGTTGTTAGAGGTGGGGAAGGACAGGGTGAGTGATACTTCAACGATGATTCCCTCGTCGCTTTCCAGTATGATGCCCGCTCCGCTTTCAGCCGAACTGGAGGCCCCATCCACAAAAATGGTCCATTTGTATGCTCCGCGAGCGGGGGAGTCTGCGAACGTCATTTCTGCAACAAAGTCGGCCAGAGCCTGGGCCTTGAGGGCTTTCCTGCTCTCATACTCTATGTCGAATTCGGACAGTTCGAGCGACCATTTGAGCATTCTACCGGCCATGTCTGGTCGTCCCAGTAGCTGCTTTATGGGTTGATCTATTCGAACCACAATTATGTGGGCTAGAATGTAGTGTCTCAGTCTTCTAGCTGCGTTGAAGAGGGCCAGCGCCACTTTTCCTATTTGCTGGTATCTCAACTCTGGCCCCTATAGTGCTTTACTCGTAAAACATATGGGCTTCTGCCCGTCAGGCGTCTCGCGGATAAGAGCGGCGCTTACCGCCTCGGTTGCTACGACAATATACAGGTATGAAGTTTCGCTGTTGTCCGGGCGAGAGAGAACGGGTGGTTCTGAGAGTGCTCGTTTTAGGTGGAGAAGAGCCTTATCACATTCCTTGGTTCTTTCAAACGCCGCCTCCTTGCGGAGGAGTTTAAAGAATGGTAAGGCGTGTTGGGCAGACTTGGTCACGAAACGGGACAATGACGTGAGCATCCCGTCGAGGGACTGGATGGATTTCTTTGACTTGGGCGTCAGAAACTCGGAGAATGCTCGACACTTATCGGGGTTGGCTTCGATTCCTTGTTCCGTTAAGTAGAAGCATAGGAACTTGCTTGCCCAGACACCGAACGTGCACTTCTCCGGGTTGAAACACATTTTTTACTTTCTGGCCTGTTCGAAGACCTTCCTTAGATGGGCAGTGTGATCGGTTTCCTCGTGGGATTTTACGATCATGTCGTCCATATAGACTTCGAGCATGTCGCATATCTCTCCCCGGAAGACCTTGTTCATCATTCTTTGATAGGTCGCGCCGGCGTTCTTCAGGCCAAAGGGCATGACATTGTAGTAATACTTGCCCGATTCGGTCATGAAGGCCGTGTATTTTTTATCGCTCATTGCCATTGGAATTTGATTATAGCCCGAATAGGCGTCCATGAATGATAAAAGTTTAAAACCGGCAGAATTATCAACAAGTTTATCAATATTGGGGAGGGGGTAGGCATCCTTCGGGCATGCCTTATTAAGATCGGTGTAGTCAATGCACATTCGCCATTTGCCATTAGATTTTTTCACAAGTACAACGTTGGACAGCCAAGTGGTGTACTTGGCCTCCGAGATGAATTTGGCCCCGAGGAGGTCCTTTACAGCTTTTTCTGCAGCCTCTGTTTTCTCCAGAGACTGCTTTCTCCTATGTTGTGCTACTGTTTTGACGGTCGGGTCAATCGTGAGTTGATGGCAGGCGACGGACGAGTCTAAGTCGGGCATCTCGGCGGCGCTCCAGGCGAAGAGATCGGCGTTCTCACGGAGGCAGGCCATGAGTTGCTTCCTCGCGATGTCGGGGAGGTCCTCTCCAATCTTTACTCCCTGCTAGGGGTCGTCGTCGAACAAAACGAGCTCAAAGTTGCCATCCGGGATTGGGCGCATCGGATGGGAGCTGCTGCTGGACAGGGTAGATGAGCTGGTTGAAGCTGCTTGGTCCTCCTGCTGGTCTTCTTCGGGGAAGCGGCTGTCGAGGTCAATGGAGTCGACCTGAGGCAAAGGCTTGGCTTCCTCGGAACTGCTGGGCAGGGCTGGCTTGCTCGATACCTTTGGCTTGGAGGTGATGGCGTTGAGTCCCTTCGTGGCTGCTTCGAAACATCGTCGTGAGGCTTCGATGTCGCCGTGGAGGGTGGCGACCATCCCCTTTGAGGTGTAATACTTCATCTTGAGGTGGACGGTTGAAGGCACAACTACCAACTCGGCCAATGTTGGTCTTCTGAAGATACACTGGTACAGTGACGGGCAATCTATCACCAGAAACTGCACTCTGACGGACCTGGCCGTCTCTGCCGATCCAAAGGTTATGATCAGTTCGATGTACCCCCAAGGTTTGGTCACTGATCCATTGAATCCTTGCAAATCAGACCCCGCATAGGGGGTGAGGTGTGATTCGTCCAGCTGAAGTGTCGAAAACACTTGGGAGTACATAATGTCGACCGAGCTACCTTGGTCGATGAGGATTCTGCGAACGTCGAATTTCGCCATTCGAGCTCTGGCGAGTAAGGGTATGCTCGAGTTTGGAGATCCTCCGAGGAGCTCTTCCCGGTAGAAGGAGATGGGGACGAAGCCCTTCTGGGTTTAGTCGAGCGTGGTTATCTTGCTGGAGCTCGTGCTGATTAGGTGCTCGAATTTCCTTTTCACGGAGCCCACCGTGACTTTATTGAAGCCCCCGCCCGAGATGACCATGGCGGAGGGGAATGTTTCCCACGGGCTGTGGGCCGCGAAGTAGGCAAGAGCGCTGAGCTCATCTGGGACGTAGAAGTCCTCTGGTCGTGATACGGATATGGCGACCTGGATGTTGGCCTCTTCCGAGGAAGGCACCTCTTCCTCTACCTTTTTGGACTCCTAGGCGTCCTGTCGGGGAGCGTCTTTCTTTCTCGTGAACTGTTTCAAGTGGCCATCCCTGATCAGTATCTCGATAGTATCCTTCAAATGCATGCAGTCTTCGGTAGTGTGGCCGTGACTCTTATGGAAACGGAAGTACTTTGATTTGTCGGCGTTGGGTTTGCCCGGTATTTGCTTGGGAAAGCGGACCCCTGCTTGCTTGAATTCTGAATTCGCGCATTCGGATAGTATCTTCTCCCTGGAGACGGTCAGGGGGGTATAGTCGTGGAATCGTCAGGAGGGTCCCTTGTTGTCGCGAGAGTCCCGTGGATGGGCTTCGCGCTTCCTTTCTCCTTGATGGGATGTCGAGGCTTCTTCGCCTCTGGAGGCCCGAGCGTTCTCTTGGTGGCGGGAAGCTCGGACGGAGTTGGCCGTTTCCTTCTCCTCGTACAGGATGTGCGACTGTACCTTGAGGAGGAGGGCATCCAGATTCCTCGGAGGTGCGAGGCCAATGGCTTTAGAGAATTCTGAGCCTGGGCGGAGCCCTTGCTCGAGCAGAAATTTTTTCATCTCGTCCGTTGTAGGGACCTGTACCTCTTCTTTGTTGAACCTCTCAATGTATGCCCGGAGAGGTTCGCCATTTCCTTGGATTATGGCCCCAAGGGAGGCTTCAGTCTTGGGGTGACGCCGCGATGTAGTGAAATGCCGGGAGAACATCCTCCCCCAGTTGCTTCCACGACGTAATAGATTCTTCGGGCAACTGCTTGTACCACGTCATTGCCCCCTTTTTAGAGCGTGGTTAGAAATAGCCAGCACTTGATGGCGCCCCGGACGCCACGGTAATCCAACAACGCATCGATATTTTCGATGTGCTCGTCAGGGTCAGTCATGCCGTCGTACGTGCCCAGTGTTGGGGGCTTCTCCAGGCCCTTGGGGAGGCGTGTTGCCAAGATCTCTTGGGATAATGGGTCATGAGGCTCATCATCGCTGGTGGAACTGGTTGGTGCTGGGGACCGGATGACTCGCTCGTGTCGACGACTTCTTCGGGGAAAGGTGAACGGGCCCAACCCTTTGACCTGACTGGAGGTGACTGCTTGTCTCTTCGGGTCCTCTTGTGGCCGGGAGAGTGCTGGTTCTGCGGGGAAACCTGGTCGCGTTTCCGAACAGCACAAGATTTTGGTTCTTGGCGTAGTTGTCGGTCGACTTCTCGCCGAGGTTGCGGGCTCTTGGATCATTGATGGTTCTTCCTCGGAGGTGGGGATCTTGGACGGGCGGATTCCTCCAAAGCCCTGATACTTTCTTTCTGCTGAAGGATCAGGAGGTTGGTCTTGTTGAGCGCCTCTAGAAGGGCCACCACGACCGGGTCGGCATTGGGTGGAGCATGAATGGGCTGGATGGCCAGCGAGGGTTGGTCATCTTTGCGATTAGCAGGAGTAGGGGAAGGAGAGGTTGTGGCCCCGTCTCTCAGAAAACGGGGATCTCCGAGGAGAGAAGATAGACCGTCAATGTCAGTCTTGTTGACGGGAAGGACAACGGATTGGAGAACACCTTTGGTGTGATCTTGAGAGGCCATGATGATGATCTTGAAAATTTAATTTGATCTTTGGTTTCTGGGGAAAGAAAGAAGGGGAGAACAAGATTCCCACAGACGGCGCCACTGATCGTGAAGGCTGGATCAGATCCTATTGAAGTGGGCCACCAAGTACGTCTGAGATGTTGGGCGTATGGAGAGGAGGAGGGGGGTGTACCTGCAAGGCACTCTGACGCTCAAGTAAGAAAAGGTCAGAGAAAAGGGGCAAGTACAAAGTATTAGTTCATTGGGTGAATATTTGATACCTGACCCTCTTAAGTGAGAGGGTTTATATAGTGCCCCAGCACTTGGCCAACGGTCCTATTTTCGGGGCGAAATAACTGTTTTCCCAAAGAATAGGTAACTACCCAAAGTAGCCGTTATGTCGAGCAGGGTGCCCAAAACTAGCCGTTATGTCGGGCATAGGCATAATTTCGGGCACATGCCCTTAGCTGTTCGGGGAGTGAAGAAGCCGTGCGGAACGGGCAGCTGTTCTGGGGAGGAGTGATTCATCCCTTGCCCGGTTGGAGTGGCAGAAAGGTAACTTTTGCCCTTTGTGGATTGGACTTAGGCAATTGGGCCGTTATGGGAGCAGAAGTGGATTGGGATGTGCCTATCCATCGGTCCAATCCAGAACAAGTCTTATCTGAAAAATGTCGGAGAAGGTAGTTCTTTTCATGGTGTAGGTGTATCTTCAGAAGACATACTCAAGGATACTGATAAAGGAATTGATCAGCCTGAAGCAGTGCGTTTTGAGGAGGAAAAGGATCACTAACCTATGAAGAGTGAGGAGGATCATCCAACTAATAAAGATGACCTTCCTCCAGCATGGAAGTCTTCCAAAGACCATCCCATCGACAACATCATTGGTGACATCTCTAAGGGAGTAACCACCCGCTCTAAACTTAGTAACTTCTGTTATTACTCCACTTTTGTGTCACAAGTTAAACCTAAAAACACAAAGGAGGCGTTACTCGATGAGCATTGGTTTTTATCAATGCAAGATGAACTAAATCAATTCAGGAGAAATGAGGTTTGGGACCTTATCCCCTCTCCGCAAGGTCATCGAGTAATCGGCACCCGATGGGTGTTTAGGAATAAACTTGATGAAAATGGAGTTATAACTCGAAACAAAGTGTGGCTTGTAGCGCAAGGGTATAACCAAGAGGAAGGAATCGACTATAAGGAAACTTATGCGCCGGTTGCCCGACTCGAGGCTATACTCCTTTTACTTGTTTATGCTTGCACTAAAAATTTCAAACTGTTTCAGATGGATGTTAAAAGTGTTTTCTTTAATGGATATATCAATGAAGAGGTTTATGTAACCCAACCTCCGGGGTTTGAATCCCATGAATATCCCGATCATGTCTACAAACTTAAACATGGTTTGTACGGGCTTAAACATGCTAAGCAAATTTTTACTTGATCAAGGGCATTCAAGAGGCAAGATTGACACAACCCTCTTTATTAAACGTCAAGGAAAACACTTAATTTTGGTACAAATTTATGTTGACGATATCATCTTCGGGTCTACTAACATGTCCTTGGTCAAGGAGTTTTCTAGTTTGATGTAGGGGGAGTTTGAAATGAGCATGATGGGGGGGCTCAACTATTTCCTCGGATTGCAAATCAAACAACTCGAAGAGGGCACATTTGTGAGTCAAACAAAATATTGTCTTGAGCTTCTCAAACATTTTGACATGGTAAACTGCAAGGTAATAAATACTCCGATGCCTACTTGTGCTAATCTTGATCGTGACGAAAATGGTAAGGATGTAGAGGTAAAGAAGTATAGAGGTATGATTGGATCTCTTCTTTATCTTACCGCATCACGACCCGACATTATGTTCAGTGTATGCATGTGTGCGAGGTATCAAGCACGTCCCAAGGAATCTCAATTAAAAGCTGTTAAGCTCTACTTCGATACCTCTCCGGTACTCTAAAGTATGGGCTTTGGTATTCCAAGGGTAGCGTTTGTTCCTTAGTTGGCTATTCCGATTTCGACTTTGTCGGGTGCAAATCGGATAGGAAAAGCACTAGTGGCACGTGTCACTTTTTCGCAAATTCCTTGGCGAGTTGGCATAGCAAAAACAAGTTTTTGTTGCCTTGTCAACAGCCGAGACGGAATACGTTGCCGCCGGCAGTTGTTGTGCTCAAGTCTTATGGCTTAAGCAACAATTGCTCGATTTCAATTTAAAACTTGAGCGTATTCCTATTCTATGCGACAACACTAGTGCTATTAGCCTGACTAAGAACCCCGTATTGCATTCACGCACCAAGCATATCGAAATACATCATCACTTCCTTAGGGATCATGTAGAGAAAGGTGACGTGGTCTTTGAGCATGTTGATACTAAAAATCAACTTGCTGATATCTTTACAAAACCACTAGCTACAGAGCCTTTCTTTCACATCCGTAGGGAACTAGGCGTTCTCGACATCTCGGACCGTGTTTGATAATTCTTCAATATACTTGCTCTTCACACACACACACACACAAAAAAAAATATATATATATATATATATATATGTATGTATATATATATATATTTATATATATATATATATATATATACACACACACACACACACATATATATATATATGTGTGTGTGTGTGTGTGTGTGTGTATATATATATATATATATATATATGCTTGCTTATGTTTTTGACTAACAATGCAAAAAGTTATTGAGCTATATGTGAGGGCTCTCATCGTTAATCATGATTACGGTAATATCGTTCCTCTTCATAAGTTTCTCTTAAATATATGTACCATGTTAAGTGTTAAAAATGATGTTTATTACACATTTAAGCATATCTTATTCATTTGAATGTTTGATTTGTGTGTTAGCATGTTTATTTATCTTGTATTGGTGCATATGTATGTAAAAACATGATTTTTTCCATTTTTTACTTGGTTGAGTCGACCAAAGCGTGTCATGGGTTGACTCAAGATCAGTCCAATTTGTCAAGAAAAGGCGCGGGTAAGCGCGCACCTACCCATGGTCGACGCATCCCTAATTTTTCAATTTTTTAAAATTTCGTTCAGCGTGCGCCGACGCATGACAGACTTCGGTCGACGCATCGCTAACGAACCCTGTTTTTCACTTTATTGGGAAGTCGCGCGCCGCTTCAGATGTCTTGAAAAGTTACTACCTCACATTAATTTCTTTTATTTCCCATTTGCATGTCATAAAATCAGATCTTACTGTCTTCTCCTATCTTCTCTTTTCAAACTTCCTCCATTAAAACTCCATTATTCCCAAATTCTTCAAAACCCACAAAATTCCATTCAACAAAATCTTTAAAAATGGGGTTCTCACTATACATTAGAATCAAGACTCTCTCTCAATCCTTTCATCATCATCATCTGCGCATTGTTCATCATCTGTGCACTGTTCATCCGTTCGTCATTGTTCATCTGTTCTCATCAAGTTGCTCAACAATGGCTTCTCAAAGAGTAATTGGAAAAATGTCTACCAAAGCATCAACATCAAGGGCTGAACCTTCTTCAACACCGGTAAATGCTCTATCTTTGCTCTCTGATGCATTATCTGAGACTTTCAACGGTGACTTCCGAAATCACTCCGTTATTAGACAGTATGCATACTACCCTCTGAGAGCGCTAGATTATGATATCACAGAAGTCATTGAAATGCTGAATGTTCAGAAATTTAATGAATTTCTGGAATGTGACGATAATTATAATGGTGATTTGGTTCGATTGTTCTATACCAGAATTCTGGATAAGTTCACAAGTACGGATTATAAGTACTCTCTGGTTAAAAAAACCTATTCTATGGATGTTGATGTATGGAATAGCTTGTTTAAGTTGGAAACTAAAGATCTTCCTGAAGTGACTGATACTAAGTTTGTCAACAACTATGAGTTTAAATCTGCATTGAATTCAATGTTGTGTGAACCTTATCCGGACAGTATTGTGAGCAGTGATCTATTTCCCAAATCTGTCACAACGGGTCACCTAAAACTTGTTGATCGTGTGTTGCAATGGATTGTCACTCACATCTTGCGGCCCAAGAAAGGAGGATTTTCTAGGGTCGATCAAGCAGAGGTTCATTTGATTTATATACTGAAGAACAAAATCCGTATCAACTGGCCATACTACTTTACGTCTAGAATGTTCACACAACGGGATTCTACAAGAGGTACCTCTTGATGTTATGCGTCGTGTATTTAGTGCATTTTGAATAAGGTTGGGATAAAGGTTCTGGGGATTCGCTATATCTCTATTTCATCTGGGCATGAGTTCCAACAAAAGACCCTGACTATGATGGGATACTTTTGGGATCCTGTCGCTCAGGAGTACAAATTCAGACCCAAAGTAACTCACCCTCAGTATGATGTTCCTGAGGACCAAGCTGTCGCAGAAGACAATGTGCAGGAGGATCAAGCTAGCAACAACATACCCACTGACGTCAACATGATGGATGAAGACAATGTGGAATAGATGGGTTCCTTTCCACAGCGTGATCCTTATGAAAATCAAGGTTGGGGAGAATGGCAACACACTGGTTGGACATCTCTTGGTGCTACCTATGTTCCTCCCACCTATGGCTGGCACCAACAAGATGAATACGAATGGCAGCAGACTGAGTATTCGATTCCTCAAACCCCACAGCCACAACAACAAGACACTGAATAAATCCTTGCCATGTTGAATCAGATGCAGTTGGAACAAGAGGAATTCATGAACTTACAAGAAGAGGGGTATACAGCTCAGGAGGAGAGGTTCACTTCTCTTTCAAATCAGTTAGACACACACACTTAGAACTTCGACCGGTTTGCGGATTCTACAATGAACAAGTTTACAGCTTTGGATAATACACTTGAACTTCAAACTCGGAATCTGACCAACAGTTTAGGAGTTCTCAATCGGGTTGTGATTGAACTTAATCAGTACTTAGAGGAACAGCCGCTACCTCCACCACAAGGACAACACTTTCGAGGCAGAGGTCACCCATTTAGGGGGAGGAGACCATGAGACTTAGGATCATCTTTAGTTCATATTATATTTTGTGTTTAATTGTATGCTCTGTTCTTTTCTTGCATGATGTTTTATTTTGCTTTCAATTTGGACTATGTTACTCTATTTTGCACTATTATGGAATGAATTATGTTTGCATCTCGTGTGCCGTATTTATCCGCTTTTATTCTCGCATTAACTTCATTATATGTGGATGAATGTTAGTGTATCTGTTTTACAAATTGTTGAGTGGATCTTTACATTTTATGATGCTCTATCTTTGACCACCTTCTACTTCTCTTTTTGATGTTGTCAAAGGGGGAGAAGGATACATCTATACTAATAGCACAAATTGGATTTTTAAAGACCACACAAAGACAGGGGGAGTAGTCTTCAAATTATAAATCACGACAAAGACAGAAAATGTTGCCATCATCAAAAAGGGGGAGTATGTGACGGCAAGGTGCTTCTCATCTAGTTTGTGTTTTAATGATGTCAACAAGTTGGATAGTCTTTAGTTTGTAATTTGGACGCTATCACTTCGTTGTCGGTCATATTGCATACAACCATTGATAATCATGTGTCTAAACATATATGAAGGGTTCTATACAATTTCTACATGTGCATAATCAGGGTACTAGTGTTTGGTGTGCATGGCTCGAGTCTCAGTTGGTCAAAACGTGCAGAAAAATAAATTTCTAGGATTTTACAGGTCTTGAGTCGACCTAACCTATGCATGAGTCGACTCATGCATAGTTGACAATTTCTTGTGAAACCACCAGGAAAGCGCACGCTGACCTTTCTGATGCATGCGGTCGACGCATACTTTCGGGTTTGTTATTATTCAGTTTCAGCGTCTATGCGTCGATGCAAGGTCATGAGCGGTCGACGCATGCTTAGTCATTTTGTGTAGACATTTCCACAGGTTAGCTCCCGTCGACCCTCATCCAGCGAGCGGTCGACTCTTCGCTGGTCTGAGTCATTTTTCTGCATTCTGTTATTTATGTGTTTGCTGTTATTTCATTTAGTTGGTTATTCTTGCATTATATATAGTTTGTTCATCTCATTTTCATGGACAACAAGAAACGTGAAAATATATACTGATATTTCTCTTCATCTTCATCTTCAACCTTGTGTCCTCTAACAACTACACATAATCATTTTTGTTAGTGTCGTGCATTGTGTGAAGTGATAACGTTCAGACTTAGGTGTGTTGTATCCTTTGTTCTGGGTTGAGAATCAGTAGGTGTTTCTTGAATAAAACCTCTGGTTTTATCCTCCAAGAATCCGGGTGATTTTGGGGGTTTTTGCACAAATCGGTTTCTCTACAAGGATTCAGCCGTGCAAAGGTAACTGAAGAACAGAGGGTTCGTTCAGTTTAGTAGCTATAGTCAGAGGATCGTACGAGAAAGATTTGGGTTCGAATTGTGGAAGATCAAAATCGACCGAGTGAAGGTGATTAAAGAGCGGTGAGTTCTTTCAATCTAGTAGCGTGAGACGATGATTTGTTCGACCAAATTCGAAGCACTTGATTCATCTTGAATCAAGGGGAGAGAAGACTTTGCATCGACATCAAAGACGTTTGAGGGTTTGATTGTTCAGTTTTCTCTTGTACAAAAATTTGTAAACAGAAATATATATATATATATATATATATATATATATATATATATATATATATATATATATATATCTCAATTCCATGTTCGGAATTGGGGCAGAGGTACCCTTAGCGAGGACGGTGGGGGAACTGCCTAAACAAATCGTGTTTGTTCTCTCTTTCCCTACTCTTTTACGTTTTGACATTAATCGAACTTGTGAAATATCAATTGATCAAAAATTTATGATATAGTGTAATATAGAGCTGAAAATAAACTTTTAAAAAATAATTCAATCCCTTGGATTGCATTTGGCATTAACTTTACATTCATATTAATTAGAAATTCACACTTGGAGTGTCGCACACCCCAAGTGTTCAATAAATTGATTAAGCACAAGCTCTAAAGCACTTTGTGATTAAATTTTGTCATCCTATCTCGTTGGTAATTGGATAAACTTCAAGTAAATAAAATTTGGTTGATTGCATTGTGTTTAGTTTATTCATATATTTTTCTCTTTCGTCGCATCATTCTTAGCAATATTACGCATATCCGATCTTTTCTGTAGTGGTTCGTTGTAGACGAGTGATTCAGTGGTTACTTCCATAATAATTTTTAAAACCAATTTTGGAACACCATTAGTGTGTAAAAACTTGTAGGATCTATTCAACCCCCCTTCTAGATCCTAGCCATCATCTAACATCTCCGATGTTATGTTAGTTGAAGGTCTTAAACACAATCTTCTTAGCATTAGCCAACTATATGACAATGGATTTAAAGTAACTTTTACAAAAACATGTTGCATGTTTGAACATAATGAAAAGAATGATTATATGTTTAAGGGCTTGAGGGTTAACAACACCTATATTGTTAATCTAGATTACGTATCTATGACCGGAACTAAAGTGTCTTATTACTATGAGTGAAGACTTTTGGTTATGGCATAGACGCCCAGCTCATGTCAACTTTGATTTACTTAACAAAGTGACTTCAAAAGATTTAATAATCAGTCTACCAAAAAAAAGTTTTCAAAAGACCATCTAAGTGATGCATGCCAAATGGAAAAGCAAACAAGAGTCTCATTTAATTCGAAAAAAACATTGTTTCAACTTCGAGACCTCTTGAACTTATTCATATGGATCTCCTGGGTCCCTCAAGGACCAAAAGCATAGGTGGTAACTACTATGGTTTTGTGATAGTAGACGATTACTCGAGATTTTTTTGGGTCATGTTTTTCATAGTAAAGATGAGACTTTTTCAGCTTTCACTCAATTTGCAAGGTTATCCCAAAACAAGATGAATTTAAAAATTGTTGCTATCCAAAGCGATCATGTAGGTGAATTTGAAAAACACCTCTTTGATAATTATTGTGATAAACACGACATTAAGCATAATCTACCTAAGTATTTCTGCGCCGGTGACATTAGAACGACATGTTATGTCTTAAATAGGATATTAATACGTCATATCTTTGACAAAACTCCCTATGAACTACTAAAGGGTAGGAAACCTAATTCATTGCATCTTCATGTTTTCGGATTCAAATGCTTTATTTTAAATAATGGAAAGGATAATCTTGGAAAGTTTGATGCGAAAGTCGATGAAGGTATCTTCCTTGGATACTCTCAATCGAGCAAAGCTTATAGGGTCTATAACAAAAGATTACTTATTATTGAAGAGTCGGTACACGTCACTTTTGATGAATCTTATAAAAAAATGGGAAAGGTGTCACTTTTCATGATGTAGGTGTATCTTCATAAGATATTCTCAAAAACCTCGAAGAAGGAATTGATCATCCTACAGCGGTGGAACCTGAGAAAGAAAAAGATAACGATTATGAAAAGGAGAAGGAGGAAAGTCAAGATGTAGTGGACGACCTTCCTTTGGCTTGGAGAACCTCCAAGGATCATCCAATCGTCAACATACTTGGAGACATCACCAAAGGCGTGACAACACGCTCCAAGATAAGTAACTTTTGTTATTACTTTGCATTCGTTTAGCAAGTTGAACCTAAAAATGCGAAAGATGCCCTACTTGATGAGCATTGGCTTATGACCATTCAAGATGAATTAAACCAGTTTAAAAGGACTTATGTATGGGATCTTGTCCTTCATCTGCGATATCATCAAGTTATTGGCACTAGGTGGGTTTTTAGGAATAAACTTGATGAAAATAGAGTGATAGCTAGGAACAAAGTTTGGCTAGTGGATCAAGGTTATAACCAAGAGGAGGGCATTGACTATGAGGAAACTTATGCTCCGGTTGCTCGCCTCGAGGCTATACGCCTTCTACTAGCATATGCTTGCTCCAAAGATTTCAAGTTAAATCAAATGGACATAAATAGTGCTTTCCTTAATGGATATATTAATGAGGAAGTGTATGTTTCACAACCTCCCGATTTTGAAAATTATGAGTATCCTAATCATGTTTATAAACTAAAAAGAGCTTTATATGGCCTCAAACAAGCCCCTAGGGCTTGGTATGAGAGACTTAGTAAGTTCTTAATCAATCAAGGATACTCTAGAGGGAAGGTAGATATTGTTTCATTAAGCATCAAAGAAAACATATTCTTTTATTTCAGGTTTATGTTGATAATATCATTTTTGGATCCACAAACATGAAATTAGTCAAGGAGTTTTCTAAGCTTATGCAGAGTGAGTTTGAGATGAGTCTCATGGGAGAGTTGAACTACTTTCTCGGCCTTCAAATCAAACAACTCAACGAAGGGACATTTGTATGTCAAACAAAATATTGCAATGAATTGCTAAAGAAATTTGGTGTGGAAGATGCAAAATCGATTGACACTCCAATGGCTACAAATGGAAACTTGGACAAAGATGAAAATGGTAAGGATGTTGATGTGAAGAAGTATGGAGGTATGATTGATTCTCTTATATATCTTATTGGATCTAGGCCGAACATTATGTTTAGCGTATGTATGTGCGCTCGTTATCAACCGGCTCTTAAGGAATCTCATTTAAAAGCGGTAAAGCGCATCCTTAGATGCCTTCATGGTACATCTAAGTGTGGGCTTTGGTATTCCAAGGGAATTTGGTTGGTTATACTAATTCCAATTTTTTCGGTTGTAAATCGGATAGGAAAAGTACCAGTGGGACTTGCCACATGTTTTCAAACTCCTTAGTAAGTTGGAATAGAAAGAAACAGGTTTTCGGTGCTTTTCCAAATGCCGAGGAAGAATACGTCACAGTCGGTAGTTGTTGTGCTTAAATTTTGTGGCTCAAACAATAACTACTTGATTTTGACATTAAACTACAACATATTCCTATTAGGTGCGACAAAACTAGTGATATTAATCTAACTAAAAATCTGGTGCTACATTCTCCCACTAAACATATTGAGATACGTCACCACTTCCTCCATGACCATGCTGAAAAAGGTTGTCGTATTTGAGCATGTTGATAGCAAAAATCAACTTGAGGATATTTTTTGAAACCCTCTTGTAACTGAACTATTTTTCAACATTTGAAGGAAATTAGGGATACTTGATTCTAAAATCTTGCCTAAATATGATTTGTTGCATGCACTTTATATTCTTTTGCTCTAACCTTTCTTGGAAGTTCAATTACATACAAGTGCATCCCTCATCAATTCCTAAGCAAGGTAATATTGTTGCATTTTTAATTTTGCATATTATCTATGTTCCAAATGCTTGATATACTTGATTTATGAAATATATCATGAATGTATATCTAGAATAATACTATACAAGCATTTTATTTGGTACTGACACCATCACAAGTGCCAATTGGCATAATTCACATACTTGACCATTACTAAACACAAATACAATCTATGGTGCAAGACATGGAAATTAGCCAAAACAATAAAATCTAAGATCAATATACAATATCCTCAATTGTATACAACAATTACACAGCGGAAATACTAAAGTCAAGCTTCTCTTGAAACATCCAAGCATAGCTCCACTTGTAAATCAAACCTGTAATCAACACTTGAAAAATAACAACAATAATGGGGTGAGATATTAATCTCGGTGAGTTCCCCTATCTTATGGATTCTCTCAACTTTACATGGTTCTAGCCAATCCTAACTCAAGTCAAAAGGGAAGGGAAATGACCTTGAGTTCATAATCTCACACTATATGGAAACATGTTCATGAGTTCACCAACTCAAAATATCACAAATCGATAACCTTACCAAGGCATCCTCTCTTCCCGTCCGCTTCTACGTCTAGAAGGCGACCTGAGTCATGGATCCTTGTAATTTAATTGACATACGAAATGGATTCGGGTTCTACGGGCCATTAACCGTTATGAACCGTCACTTCACACGGGCCATAAACCGTCACAAGTCTCTTTACCCGTAGGCTCCATTCGTACTATAACATTGGGAATCAAACCTGCCAAGTAATCGTGCATTCATTCCAGAGGAGCTCGTTACTCATGAAACGACACATATTGGGGAATGGTTACGATTTCGTGATTTCACATATAACCATAATTATATTCGACAATCACAAGGCTACATTCTCCTTAAGGCCCTTTCGCCTTTCACAACCTACAAGGTTCGCACATGTTTCATACTAGTGTTTCACTGTCTCCTAGACCATTACTCATCACGGATGCACCTTTCTACATCGAATGCATGAGCATCGTCATCTAGGTTATCTACTTTAGACCATTACTCGTCAAGGATGCACCTTTCTACATCGAATGCACGAGTATCGCCATCTAGAGTTTCTATCAATTCCTAGCCATTACTAGGTTCCACTATCTTAAAATATGCCATTTTGTTTTGGGGTAAAGTTTCCTCACTCTTCCTAATTCATATTTTAAACATGCATATTTTCTCATTCATACTTAACAATGATTAGTTAGACATGGTATAACACAATTTGTAATGAATTACATGTAATAATTCAACTCATAAAATTAACATAAATTCTCGGGTTCCCTCCGATTCATTTAATCAGGTATCAAAATCAATATTTCTCACTTTCATCCCGTAGGATATTTTCGCAGCTTTCCATCGACTATTACCATGCCTCGATCAGATTTACGATCCAAAAGATATGGATTTTCAACATATCACATAAACACACATGATAACATAACATGTCAAACATAATCTACATAGTAGTTCACACACATTTTAAGGCATACAAGCCACTACTATCCTCTACCAAGCATCCTTGGTTAAATCATAGTCTAACATTACCATTTAATAGCACATTGGATTCTTTTTCCAAGGCTTCAAGTCCCATCTCAATCGGGTTCTCGATTCATGAATTTCGGTGGAAACACAAACCACACTTTTCACATTCACTTCAATATTCATCTCTATCCTATCAATCCATGACATATACCTATGTTTCTACTTCACCATCACATATAGAATTGAAGTAGCTTTCCAACGCTTCTGACCGTGCGTCAAACGGAGTTACGAAACTCAAGTTACGACGAAAACAAGAGGCGCATTACTTTTCTCTGCGCAGGGGACTTTGCTATGCGAACCTGACTTCGCGATGCGAACTAAGTCAGTAGAAGAATCCCCTGTTTTTTGATACGGCTCGCATAGCGAGCTGTATCAATGTCTGGACGTATTTTTATGAAGAAAACACCAAAATTTATCATTTTAAGGTCCCCAATGACCCAAAACATCAAGAAAACAAAGGTAGTACCAATAATGACAATAGAAACAACATCAAGAAAGATTTCATGGTTCAATACCCAAAACCCTAACTTTCCAAACTTTCAACCAATTTCTACCGCAAAGTTCCTAACTAATGGAACTCACCTCTTTGAAGAAGAAGAAGATGAAATGATGAAGCCATGAACTCCTCTTTCCCTTCCAAGAGTTTCTTTTTTTCTTTCCCCTTCTCTTCTCTTCTTTCTCTCTTTCTCTTCTTTTTCCCTTTTACTACCTTTTTCTTCTTCTTACAAATATATATATATATATATATATATATATATATATATATATATATATATATATATATATATATATATATATATATATATATATATATATATATACTTATTATATAATATAATCCAATAGAATAAAATATCTCCAATTGATATTTTATCATCTAACACCAAATGATCAATTATTAGCGTTACCATAAAGTGTTCTCTTGGACTAATAATTATTGATCCGTCTCTTTATTAAATCATTGATCTCTTCATAGTTCATTAGTTGCTCTATTGATCCCAAATGTCAATACTTAAAGTACTTAGAGGATTCCATAAATCTAATGAACCAAAAATAGAGCACACAAAAGCTCATCTGATCTCATCTAATATCCAATTGAGCGTTTAAATAATATGGGGTATTACAAAACCTCTTGCAACTGAACCATTTTTCAACATTTGAAGGAAATTAGGAATACTTGATTCTAAAATCTTGCCTAAATATGATTTGTTGCATGCACTTTATATTCTTTTGCTCTAACCTTCCTTGGAAGTTCAATTACATACAAGTGCATCCCTCATCAATTCCTAAGCAAGGTAATATTGTTCCATTTTTAATTTTGCATATTATCTATGTTCCAAATGCTTAATATACTTGATTTATGAAATATATCATGAATGTTCACTTCCAAAAATTCTTAATTTATGTCTTTCAATTTAAATTCTTATAGCTACCTCATGTTATTCTATTTCTATACTTGAAATATGATGCTTGTGTTTGAGCATGTTCTCTATTACTAGCTCTTTCATGATATATGTGATGGTATTATTTATCTGCTCCAGCATGAAATAAGGTTGAACATGATGTAATGCCAACAAAATTTGTGTTATATGTCATTAATATAATGGCATTTCTGTTTTTGGTTTGAGTGGTGATTAATCTATAAAATCGCCTTGCTAGAGCACATGCAGATGCAGCATTCCGGAACACCAAAAGTATAAGTCACGTAAAGGTGTCGCTTTTGAAGCAACTCCAAAGTTTGTGATTACATTGCATCCTTCATCTCTCATGTTTATTATGTATGTTATTTGGCATAAGTTGTGGCAACCATGGTATAATGTTGCTTTAAAAGCTTTTATTTATGTTTAGGCATTATTTTACAATATGTACATCATTCTATGTGAGTGATGTGGTATTGATGATCTTACATTTGCAAACGTCTCTGTGTGTTATATTGGTTTATGTGTGATATAAGATACTTCTCATGGCTTGCTTTGTCTCTTTTTAATGTTATCAAAGGGGCAGAAGCATCTGCATAATGATGAAGTTCAGATGCATACATTCATGGGGAGTTTTCATGAAGACACGAAACACATCGTCTCAAGTTTTTCCATCATCAAAAAAGGGGAGTATGTGAGGGTAGATTTCGGTAAGATGTATTTTGCATAATGTTAAAACTAGGATACTTTAGCATTGATGTATATTGGACAGTATCCTCTGATTCTCAATGTGCATCTTAGCATTAGGAAGCATAAAAACGTTTTGGAAAAGGTTCATGCATCAAAAAAAAGTTTCATGGAAAAATAATATATGTGTCGACACATACATGTTTCGGGTCGGCACATAGATGAAAATTGTTTCTATGTGTCGACACATCCGTTCTTCAGGTCGGCACATGTACTGCATTTTCAAAGTCTGTAGGTTCTGTTAGATGTCCCGCCTCTACAAGTCGACACATAAACTATACAGGTCGACACATGACATGTTCAGGTCAGCACATGACCTTTAAAGGTTGGCTTATGACTTACACAGGTCAGCTCTTGCAACGCATTTTTCCAAAAATTCACAAATTTTTCAATTCTTTTGCACTCTTTTTGCTTCTAAACATGCATACGTATAAATACTTCATACATACATCATTCCTTTTTTCAACGATTATGGTAAAATCATAAATGAAACCTAGAGCATACAAAGAATCTTCTTCATCTTCAGCCTTGATTTTATGCATACACACAAACAAAGTACACACAATCATTCATTGTTTGGGTGCCATCTAGAATCAAGTTGATAAGGTCCAATTTAGCTTATGGTATTGTAAATTGGGTTGAGATCTTTGGGGGTTTCAAATAAGAAAACCAAGGTAAGGTTTTCCTTCAAGATCAAAGTAGGGATTTGAAGGTTTTGGACAAGATTACTCATATTTGGATTCAATCGAGTGAAGGCTTTGAAGAGATGAGGGTTCTTGCAAAGGAGTAGCATGAGACGGTGAATCAAATTGGTAAATATTGGATTACAACAATTCACAATTTGGATTCTATCGAGTGAAGGCTTTGAAGAACGGTGGTTCTTGCAAAGGAGTAGTGTGAGACAGTGAATCAAATTGGTATTGGTGGGTGACTTGATCAAGCTCGGATCAAGGGAACAAAAATTGTTACGATCAACATCAAACATAGGATGTATAGGGTTGCATTGCTACATTTATCTTGTAAACTACAACTTGCAAAGTAAGGTTAATTTCACTATCTCAATTCAAGCTCGAATTTAGGGTAGACGTACCCATAACGAGGTCGATTAGGGAAATGTCTAAACAAATCCTTGTGTACTCTCTCTCCCTCTCTCTCTCTCTCTCTCTCTCTCTCTCTCTTACATTTCATTTGCAAATTGTTGAGTTCATCATTTGTGCGATTAATTCGTTTGGTAAATTCTTTTGAAAACCATTTGAAAAACATTTTGTTGAGTTGATCACAATCCTTTTGATTGTGGTTGGAGTTTAAGATCGAGAAAACTATACAAATTTCCAAACAAAATTGATTGCACAAAAGGTGTTTGAAATTTTGCCTCATAGTATTTTTTATGTGATTCATCATTGGATATAGCATTGCTTGTTGAGTATATTTCAAGGGATTATGATTGAAACATATTGATTGATTTTCTTATCATTATCTTCGATTGGTTTTCATATACGCATATCCGAGCTTTTCGATAGCGGTTCGATCCAAGTCACTTCCGCTAGCCATTATTTTTTAAAACAGTTTTGGTAAAAAATAATTATTGGGGATCTATTCACTGTGAGAGCAAGAATTGTCTCTACAAGTCGATCTATGTTTTGATGATAACAATACGTATTTGTGAAAGAACCATTTTATGTTCTAACGTGTGTTGTGTGCAGATCATAATTATAGAAAATATCATATCCAACAAGCACCAGCCAGATGAGCGTAATTGATAATATGCGAAGTTACTATGTGTGACACAAGTCACAAGAAGCAAGAACGCTTCTGTATCTGATCGTGATCAGTCAGATCCAAGGATGCTGATATTGCTGATGTAATGCTCTTGTTGATGCTCTCTGAAAGTGGTCGAGGTTCTGAAGATTGCGAAGCTTCTGAAGAAGAGAACCGAAGTGCTGAAGACTCTCATGACTTGAAGTTCTGAATGCGGAAGGCTCTAAAGACCAAGTGCAGAAAGACTCTGAAGACTTATGTGTTCTGAAGATTAAGGTTCTAAAGATTAAGTATTGAAGACTCTGAAGACAGATTCCTAATGGACAAGTTCTGAAGTTTCGGAAGACTTGAAGAAGTAAAGGATAACATGCTCAAAGACAAGTGCTGAAGTTATGAAGACTGATTCCTAGTGGACTTCTTTAAATAACTAAAGACTTGGCGTATCAGATGTCCTGTTAAGAAGACTCTACTCATGCTTCATTAATTAACCATTAGAAGCCTCTGAAGTTCAGAAGTCACATGTTACCGTTGTGAGTAACTGTACACGGCGCCCAAGAAAGATATATCCCGTCACTTCTCCCACAGTAAAAAGGAGATGTGTCAGTACAGCTAGTTATTACGCAACGTCTCTTTTCCAACAGCCAACAATATTTCAAACGGCTATATTTCTACTAGGCTATTTAAAGGGAAGAGTACTCGCTTCTAAATGACGACGAAGTCCACCAATCAATTTACTCCCACAAAAGATGAATTGATTAAGTCATTGTGTGAAGATAGCAACAACGATGAGTTATCGTTGTAACACTTAGAATATTCAAAGCTGTCATCAATTTACACATGGCCATTATTGTTGAAGCTTAAAGATTAAATCAATACAACAATAATCAATTGGTATAGAAGCTGTTGATAAAGAAGACAACATTGCAAATCAGTCAAGTCATCAACCACCTTCTCGTCAGCGCTACATTGAAGATCTGAAGCAATGAGTTGTTGCTCAAAGCTTGCTCACCCAAGAAAAGGAAGAAGAAAAAGATCTACAAGATGTCAACAACTATCAAATCATTATACATCTATGTAGTTTCTTAGAACAGCAATGAGTTGTTGCTTGTATCTTGCTTGAACACTTGTGTGTTCTTTGTACTTAAACTTAGGAGTAATCTGCTTGTTAAGAAGCATCTTTGTAACCTCGTGTTAAACTAATTCTTGGTGAATTAGGATTCCTTGAGTGGTCAGTGTGACCGGAGACCCGAGAAGACAATGGCGAGTTGTCATTGTGGGAAAAGCCTGAAATAGGGTCAGTAGCGTTATATTCATTGCGATGAATCCCTGAACGTCTAGTTGTGAAAGCCTAGCAGTAGAACTTGCGAGATTGGAACCTGCAGGTCAATGTTCGTTATATTCATTAAGTTGAATCCCTGAACGATTCATTGCATGTTAGTCATAGTGCGGCTGTGCAAGTGGTTAGTCACCGGCTGTTGCTCGTGCATCTGTAATCGAGATTGATTATAGTGGATTAAGACCTTATGTTCAAGGCGAAATCACCTGAGGAGGGTGGACTGGATTAGCCTTTGTGGTGAACCAGGATATATCATGTGTTCTTTACTCTTATGTTTAATGTCTTTATTTATCCTTCTATATTGAGTATCAGAACCCTACACAACCAAGTCAGAACCTTGCAGCTTAACTCTGATAAGCTTCCGCACTGCAAGTTCTAAGGAGTGTAGTTCATGTTCAGACTCATGATGGTTCTTAAGCTTTATACCTATAGAGTCTGAATATAATTGTGCCAGTCAGAGTCTCTCAACAAACTCTGACGTTATCCTAAGAGCCTTTAATGACAAGAATCGAAAAGTTGTCAAAAGAGTAAATACACAATTCAAACCCCCCTTTCTTGTGTCTTTCTCGCACCTTCATTCACCCTCCTCTAGATAAGTCACCTTCGTCTAACAGGAGGTTGGAGGTTGGAGATGAGAGAAAAAAATGGAGGTTGAAGATGGAGGTTGGAGGTTGGAGATGAGAAAAAATGGAGGTTAGAGGTTGGAAGTGAGAAAAAATGGAGCTTGGAGGTAAGAGATAGATTGAGGAAGAAGAAGATGAATTTGTAAAATTATTTTTTTTGGATTTCTTCCTCTAAGACCACGTCACTAGTTTCACATCAGCATTGTTTTCAACGTTGCCTTTTTTGTAGTGGAATGTTAATGTCAGGAACTAAAATCAAATGGATGTCAATATTCAAGGACTTTTTCCGCACAAAAAAAAGATACATGGACGAAAACAAAAAAAAAGTCAACTTATACATCGAGCTAAATTATGACCTGACTGACAACTACTAGCTGTATTTGTGTGTGTGTGTGTTGACTAAGTGTGTGCTTGACTGATTATGAGAGCATCATTGTGTGACTGACTGACTAATGTGTAGCAACCACTTGACTACTAATGTTTGCTACTTATGATGTTGTTGTTGATGATAGTTATTCTGATTATTGTAATTTTTTGTTGTTGTTGTTTGCTCTGTGTGCTTGTGTGTGGTGTGCTTAATGTTTAACTTATGTTACACATCTGTATGTTTTTGAAAGTGTTGTTTTGCCAAAATTTAACAAAGAAGGAGATTGTTGTTCCTTTTTGGATTGACTGCATTATGCAAAACAACATGGTATGTTCAATCTATTTTTGCAAAGAAATGACACATGTAGGATATGATGTTCTAACAGGTGTGGCACGTATGGCCCCTGCTGCTGCTGATGCACTGACGTATTTTCTAGTTGTATTTTGAATGCATTTTTGGATGTGTTTCCGATTGATTTGTTGCTATTTGTTAGAAACATAATTTATTATATTTGTTTGATGGTTTATTAAGATAAAATTTAAAGATTATAAATTTTAAATTTGAATTCAAATCATATCTTGTTGTGGAGCTATTTTGAAAAAGAAATTTTTTAACCAAATCTCCACTTTATCTGCTGATCAATTCTTAAGTCCATTGAAGAAAAGCCCAGCAGAAAATTCTATTTAAAGAGATTCAATTTCATCATTGAAGAGGACGAGTAAGTATTAAAGATACATAATATTTGGGTTTAGGGTTTTATTTTAGTCCTTTGTTATTGTTATTTGTACACCACGTTAGTGCCCTCATTCTTATCAAAATGCATAGTGTTGGTTGATTTAGTTTAGTTGTAATTCAATGTTCTATAAGGTGTTTATTAAAGGAGTAATCACTTGGAATTAGTGATCGAAAGAAAGTGAAAGAGATTCTCATATTTAGGGGGAGACTGTTAAGTGCAAATTTTGACTTAAATTGAACCATCTTTCTTGGCACTTTTCAACTCAATTCTCATGTTTTCATAGATTTAATTCATGTTCTTGTGTTATTCTTCAATTATATTGAAAATACCTTTGGATTCTTTGATGTGTGTGTTATTGTGCAGAAATTAGGCATAAAACATCAATGAGTAAGACACAAAAGATTGGACAAGGATTGCCAAAGGAAGAGAAGAATTTCAGTAAGTTTGTTGGCCGAACTTGCTAGCGAACGTTCGCTGGGCGAACAACTAGCGAAGAACCAGCGAATGCTCCCAGACTTGAGACAGTAGCAAAAGGCCTGTAAGTTCTCTAGGCGAACAAGCCAACGAAGGTTCGTTGTGGCAACGCATCAGCGAAGAGCTAGCGAAGCATCCCAGACTTGAGGCAGTAGCTAAAGGGTCATAAGGTCGTTGTGCAAACTTGTAGGCGAAGTAATTCGCTAGGCGAATAATCATTCGCACGGCGAACTTCAGATTTGTCTCAGAGGCGGTTTAACTGTGCAGAGGCACATCAGGTGCCTAATTTGATGTTCGCTAGGCGAATAATCTGTTCGTAGTGCGAACATGACAGATTCTGAATGTATTATATAAGTACTTTTCATCATTTTTTAGAGATAACTTGTAATTTTGGGGATCAAAACTCTATCTCTCTTCAATTCCAAATATATTCTAGTGAGAGAAACTCAAACCCTAAGAGAGAGAAGGTAAGATATTTGATCTCTTGTTGGGGTTTGGATGTAATCTTTTGATACCTTATGTATTTCATCTAATATATGTTTGTGAACTAGTTTTGATTCTCTATTGTTGATTGTCTTTGATTTCTTATTTGTGGGTCTTGACAAAACTCTTTTCAAACCTTTGATTTAATATTTTCATCTATCAATGAGTAAACTTTTGACATGGTTTTGTGAGTTGATATTCACTTGTATCTTTTAATTTATTGTGTTGATTAGTAGCATGAGTAAGATCAATACGGTATTGTGAGGATGCGTGATAATAAATATGAGTAATTTGTTCACATACATTTGGCAAATTAGTTGAATACATGTAAAAAGGGTTAAGCGTATGTAAGTATTCTGATCATTGCATTTTATGTGAAGCAATCATTTATCTGATATGGGTGTCATCTTTGTTTACCTGTTTATCTTTAATTTGAACCGTTATAGACATATACTCTTCAGATCTGGATCTAGGATAATTACATGTTAGGTTCTAAACTCTAGACATAGATTCAGGCTTAACATTTGCGTGATTATCAATTCTTAATGCTATGTGTTGTTGAGTTGTGTGAGACATCACTAATGAGACATAACCTCTATTATGGGTGATACGTGAAGATATTAGACGAATGATTGATTTGTGTTTACTTAATTAGAAGAATGCACGTGTTATCAATTGATGAGATCCAATCCCAACAAGGCTCCGTTTATAATTCAGTCTTTACTTTATATTTTATGTCTTTATATTTTATGCCTTTAATTTTGGTGCCTTAAATCTTTTGAACCAAAACTTTTGCACCACAAGCTTAGAAATGTAGAGACAGTTGAACGACAATTCTTTCCCTCGCACCGATCCCTGTGGAGACTCTATAAATCCCCGAGGGAATTCCTTCAAAACTAAATTTTTGCTTCTTGCTGCTTTACTGCTGTTTGAACAGAGACCTAAATAGAAAGTCACTAGGATTAGGAAGAGACATTGAAAAACATGGGGTGGTTGTTGTTCCTATTAAACTAATTGTACCAATTCAAGATAGTGAATTTTCTTTCTTGGATAAAGTGTCCCTAGACATAGGTGTAATTTTACCGAACTGGGCTAACAATTTCTTATGTCCTTTTATTGTTTTCTGCATTGATCATCTTGTTTATCTATTGTTTGTTCATTTTAATGTAAGATGTTGAACACATTTGCTTAAGCATCTGCTCTAACATCTGTCCCCTTAAAAATAGAATTTCAATGACCATTAATTCTTGTTTTATTTATATTTTATTATTTAAAAAATTTACTTTTAAAGTATGCTACTGAGATATTTTTATCGTTACAACAGGTTGAGATGCGAATGATGAATGAGGAGAAATTTTGTTTTCTGTTAATGTCGTTGGCATTTTCTCTTTGATTGGGTATAAAACGCGTGCCAATATTAGCATTTTACTATTTCTAAATACATATAAAATAGAATCCTAAAATATTTTTTTACTATCTCTAATAATCACACAAAGAGAAAAACTAAAAATTAGAAAATTAAGGCGTAATATATGCATGATTGCTACAATTGTTCTTTGAGTATCAATAAATATTACGCCTTAATTTCTTAATTTTTTGTTTCTCTCTTCCCGAGAGAGTTACCTTAGATGTCTGGTTCGTATGCGTATGACCGTAGCCATATAGTGATTAAAATGTCAAATCTCAATTTTATAGCCAATTTTTTATAATCCGTGAGTCATTTTCTCCTATCTCTCTTTGTTGAAACATGAAAATGAAATATTTATTGAGTTTTATTTGCATGTTGTTTGATATATATAAGAAGATGATTTTGATGTTGTCATTTTGTTCAGCTTTTGAAAGATCTCTGCAATTTCATGGCTTTTTTGGGATTTATATTTTTTTCTTTAAAATTATTTCATCTTGTTAATTTCTTATGGGGTCATTATTTTTTTTATTTGATATAGATTCTCCATAAACAAATGGGTTGTGTATCCTCTAGAGTAAGAACATATCCAGGACATGAAAATCCATTCATCCTTGCATCAGAAACAACTTGTAAGTTTATTATTATATAATCAACATTGGTATTTTTCTCTTTATTCATAAAATTTTATAACTATATACATTTATCATGTATATATTAATGTTAATATCTACTAGCTTGAACTTGTTTGTTTATTTATTATTTCAGTTAGTGTCAGTGAAGTTGAAGCCTTGTTTGAACTTTTTAAGAGCATAAGTCAGTCTGTCATTGATGATGGACTAATAAGCAAGGTAACATCTTTATAAAATGTTTCATTTCTATTTTTTTTAAGAAATCGAGTATCTTTTGTGTGCAATTGCAGAGATTAATCTCTCGAGACGAATAGAATCATAATGGGTGATAAATCTCTCCTTCAAAAAAATTTAACACTATTACATATTCAAAATTAGATTCAAACCCAGAACTTCTTGTTAAGCTGGAAAAGACCTCTCACCATCTCATACCACAATTATAATATGATTTCTAATTTATTTTGCACAATCCCGACACTTCACATTAAAAGTGTTTTTGGTTTCTAGCGTATGTCTGTGTCCAATACCGAACAGTAACACAATACTGAGATATGTGTTAATGAACATTCTTTTGTAGGAAGAATTTCAATTGGCAATTTTCAATAAAAGAGCAAAGGAAAATCTCTTTGCAAGTCGGGTACTATACAACATATTTTTTTCTTTTTCAATAATGTTTTATTTAAAGTGTATATTTATTTACAAGTTTTCATAAACTACATAAATTCACTCTATGCATGTAGATCTTTGATCTATTTGATGTCAAAGGGAGAGGAGCAATTGACTTTGGTGATTTTGTGAGAGCACTCAATGTCTTTCACCCAAATGCATCACGAGAAGTTAAGATAGATTGTAAGTTGAAGATTCAATACATAATTTATAATATTTAGTTCATTTTTAAAAAGTGGATGTGCGGTTGCGGGACAGACGACCCGGTCAGATCAGTTAGACAACTCGAAGTGACATCCGACTCCTTCTTATTTTTCTTTTCTGACGATCACTCATGTACTCTTTGAACTTCTCTGACGATCACTCATGTACTCTTTGAACGACTTATTTTTAGATCTAATAAAATTATCACAATACATAAAATAACATACATGTTTTAATTGATTTAATAAATTATTTTTTTCTTTATTCTTGATTTCATATAATAACATGGTTGAGTTTTGAATTTTTTTTCTTCAGTTTCCTTCAGGCTTTATGATTTGGACAATTCAGGATTTATAGAGCGTCATGAAGTAAGATGCTAATTGAAGTGTCTGTTTATAATATGGTCTTATATTGAATATGACTTTTTCCTAATGTAATAATTTGATTAAATACTTTGCAATTTGTTTAGTTTTTCTTGTATTATTTTTTGTTGTGCCAATCATTCTCATGTATATTTGGTTATTTTTAATAGGTCAAAAAAATGATAAATGCAATTTTATGTGAATCTGAAATTAAGCTAAGTGATGATATGGTAGAAACAATTATTGAGAAGGTGAGTTGTTTTTTATTCCAAAAGTCCTATATAATATAAATTATTAAACAAATGAATAATGTAAATTAGAAGATTAAATATTGACATATTTTTTCATTTTTATGACTAGACATTCTTGGATGCTGACCCAAACCATGATGGGAAAATAGATAAATCCGAGTGGGAAAAATTTGTTTCTAAAAACATATCACTGCTAAAAATCATGACACTGCCCTATCTAAAGTATGTGTGATATTATTTATTTAATCATTTTCATTTTATCTAGATATTGTGAATATTATATAATTAACTATTTTATTTGAAATTAATGCAGGGATGTAACAACAAGTTTTCCTAGTTTTGTATTTAACTCAAAGTTGGATGATGATATTGTTCCTTAAAAACATATATGTTTGGCTACATGGTTATTAATAAAAAAGTTGGGGTTTTTATTTTATTTTATAAACATATGAGTGAGAAACTTAGCAATAGATACAACTAAATATTTTTCTTAATTATATCGATAATATCATAAATCATATCAATCTCATTTAAATGTTATGTCAACTTTCATGTAGATGTAGATATTTGGGTGCCTCATTATTGTCAAATGTCATTATTAATTAGTATTTTAAATTATATATTTTTCTGCTCAAAACAAAAACTTGGTATGAGCATATGGCAACCTTGTCAGGCTAGAAGAACAAGGTTAACATGTTTGGTGTTTAGATAGGTGGAACAGTTTAGTTTAGGTCGATTTTAAATTAAAAATAAAATTTAAATTGATGATTTTTTTTTTGGAGAAATAGGATTTTATTAAATCCAAAAAATATATAATACAAAGCGGCCAGAAGGTCCTGTTAAAAAACAAAGAAAACAAGCAAACCAAAGATGAGCTACTGCTAAGCCATCATCAATTTAGCTACTACTAAGCCATCATCAATTTAGCAACGTGCTCTCGGAGTTTAGGCTTAATTCAAGTTCTATTCACCACTATATCTATAATTTTTCTATATCTTTCTATGCACGTAATATGCACTTTATTATCCGTGTCGCTATACACAGTATCGTTCCTGTACATCCAGCACTCATACACCGTCTCCGCAAAGGCAATTCTAATAATTTTAGATCTCCAACTTTTATCTTTGCTGATCCAAATCATCCAATTAATTTCGTTGTCCCAATTTTGGGGTTCGTGTATTACATTAATCCACTGTAGAACACCCCTCCAGATTTTTCGCATTTCCTCGCATTCAAACATCAGGTGGTTCTGAGTCTCTCTCTATGTGCATAGAGCGCAACCATCATCATCAATCATACCAAATTTTTTTAGTCTACTTTTCGTTGCCAACCTATTGTGACACACCATCCACAAGGTAAATATCGCGCGTGGTCTCGCCTCATTATCAAAAAGAATTTTCCTCCAAGGCACTTTTTCAGTTTGATCAAGTAAAACATAGTAGAAATCCTTTGTTTTGAACACCCCTGCCATACTCAGATCCTGCCACTTCCTCATACTTTGCACCACCTCACGCTGGCTCATGATGGCTTTGAGAATCCAAGTCCAAGAAGCTCTGGCGGGGACATTCATGATCTGTTCCTCTTTGATGTAGCACGCATGAATCCAACGCACCCAAAGGCTGTCCGCTTTCCTGCATAAATTCCATAGTAATTTTATCAAACACACTCTATTCCAGACTTGTATATTTACCACATTCATACCACCCTGGTTTTTAGGTTCACAGGTTTTACTCCACGAGATGGGGGCCTTTCTACTGATTTCGTTTTTGCCCGTCCATAGGAACGTTCGACATATATTCTCAATTCTTTTCACAACACCCAGCGGGATGGGAATGCATTGGAGCCAGTAGTTTGTGATACCAAATATCATACTATTGATCAATTGAATATGCCCCGCATAGCTTAGGTAGTGGGCACTCCAGTGCCGTATTCGGTTGCAAATTTTATCCACCAGCGCTGCACACTGACTGTTGGTCAGTTTTTTACTTGTCACAGGTACACCCAAGTACCTGAAAGGTAGAGATCCACAAGAAAAACCAGTCCAGCTTTTTATTTTTTCCTCTGTCACAGACAGAAAATCCCCCTAGTGAAAAGAAGTAAGTCGTCGGCAAAGCTAACATCAATAATATTTAGTTTTCACATTTGCTGTGGAAGTTAAAGTTGGGGATACAATGTAGTTCGTCAAGCTTTCTATGGAGATACTTCATCACAATGACAAAAAGAAGTGGAGAGATCGAATCCCCCTGCCTTAGACCTCGACGAGCTTGCATCACATCCGTATATCTACCATTAATATTGAATTGGTAACTTACTGTGGAGACAGCAACCATAATCCAGCCAATAAATCTTCGAGGAAACCCCAGCTCAGCCATGATAACTTGCAGTGCTTGCCAATCCACGGTGTCGTACGCCTTCTGAATATCCATTTGGATCATACATTTCGGTACCCATGTTTTTCTGCTATAACCTTTCAGAAGTTCAAATGCTAGCAAGACGTGATCGTGAATATTCTGTCCAGGAACAAACGGAGCCTAATTTCTGCTAATAATATTAGGGAGAATGTTGCTCAGCCTTGCAGCAATAATTTTCGAAATAATCTTATACACCGTAGTACAACACGAGATGGGCCTATAATCCCTTATAGAAATGACACGATCATGTTTAGGTATTAAAGTCACCAAGGTCCTATTAAAATTCTTCTTCATCTCACTGCTTTCAAAGAAATCCATCACCACTTTAGTTACATCATCTTTAATAGTGTTCCATGATGCTTTGAAATTTTTTGATCCAAATCCATCTACTCCAGGTGCTTTTGAATCTCCAATGCTATGCAGAGCTTTTCCAATTTTAGAGATAGTTACAGGTTGAACAGGCATAGTCCTTTGAGCCATTGTTACTTGGGCTCCCTTTCTCAAAACCTTTATGTCTACACCTTCTAGATTGTCCTGCTTGGCCCCCAGAAGTTTACCATAGAAATTCATGATTTCCATAGCAATTTCATCGTGTGTTTCCGCCACTGTATTGTCCTCTCGATGGATCTTAGTAATTCTCCCCCATTTTCCTTCTACATCTCACAGTTGCGTGGAAATATGCATTATTACCGTCACCTAGCTTAAGCCAATTTGTCTTAGCTCTTTGACTCATAACCTGTTCATCAATGTCAATTAGTTCCACCAGTTTATCACTCCAATATTTCTCTTGTTTTATTACCTGTTCATTCATTCTGTCCATTTGTAACTGACCTTGAGTATCCTGCAAACAGCTCCGAGCTTTTTCAACCTGTTGGTGAGTTCTAATTAAGTCCTTGCTCATCCTCCTAATAACATATTGAAGCCTCATTAATTTTTTCCACAATCTATTACCACTGCCTCCTTTAACAAGTTTATTCCAGCTATCCTGAATGTTCTTTTTATACCCTTCCATGTCTACCACCTTGTTGATAAATTTGAACTCTGATTTTTGGATCCTTTGTTCATCATCACTTCTAATGCATAACATACAATGGTCAGATATGCCAGCCTCCATCACATACAAAGTCCTCCCAATATTCTCATGAATCCATTCAACATTAGCAATGCTCGATCTATTCGAGAATAAATAGCACCTTGGGCATGTTTATTGAACCATGTAAACTGATATCCTCTATTTTCAATTTCAAACATACCTACTGTCTCCATCATTTTCTGTAAGTCTTTAAATTCATATTCCTGAACAGGTTTTCCACCAATTCTATCTTGAGTATATAAGACATTATTGAAGTCTCCTATTGCCATCCAAGCACCTGGGTGATTTACTCCAATGTTTACCATGTCATCCCACAACTTTTTCATGTCATCAAGATGATTAGGAGCATAGATAGCTGTCATCCAGTTCTTAAACTTACCATCCACACCATATATGCTACAATGTATAAGCTGTGCAGTACTACTACTTCTTCTCACATCTACTTTACTTTCATCCCACATAATCCACACCCTACCATTATCATGATCTTGGTAATTATCTATAAACTTCCAGTTATTCCCAAATATCTTACGAATATTCTCAGCATTCATCTTTTTCACTCTAGTTTCCACCATAATGGTTATCTCAGGTTTTAGCCTAGAGAGACGGGAGCTAATCTCTCTGCTTCTGGCTTTTTTTTTCAGCCCCCTCACATTCCATGAGATGATCATGGGGCTCCCTCAGGATTTACTTGAGGGTCTTCCCAAACACCAAAAGCACTAAAACCATTTGAACAAAAGATGTCTCTATCAGGAGTATCAATGATTACCTTTTTTCCTGTGTCTCTTCTCCTCTTGTTTACTTCAGTCTATGTGTTGGCATCTGAGATTTTTGATTGTCCGCAACAACCTTTGGTGTGGTTGGTTCCCCCACTATATCATGTCCTTTCTCTTGAGTCTCCTTGTTCTGACTAGTTGAAGGCACAGTCTGGATTTGTTTTGGCATCCATCTTTTGATCGGGATCTTCCTCTCCTTACTACAAACATGTCCCACTTTTTGGCATTGTTCACAAAACTTTGGCCTCCATTCGTATTCAAACTTTTGCTTCCTTTTGGTTCCTTTATGATCTTTTATCGTGATTTTTCACACAATTTCTGAGTAACATCAACCTCCACCAATATATGGCCGTATGTAACTCTTAGTTTCCCAACCGTACATTCATCTGTGAACATAGGGTTTCCTATCGCGCTTCCAATTTTTCCCAAACTGTTCGCCCCTCATAGATGTAACGGAAGTTGCGGGAGTTTGACCCAAATGGGGACCGTTCTCAGCATATCTCTTTCCATTGAGAAATCCTGTCTCCACTCCATAATCACCATCGGCATGTTGTGGATAGTATATGGCTCGTTCATCATCACCTTATCCATATCATTTCCAGATTTGAATTTGAGGATAAAATAACCTTCATCGTTGTAGAACATTTCCGGAAGTGCAACAAAATTCCATTCCCTTGTCATATAGTTCTTAACCGCGTGCATACTCAGACTGGCTCCAATGACATACATTATCAGAGATGTATCCCAGAATCTTACCTCTGCTTCGACATCTTCTTCTGCGATTTCAATCTCTAGTTGACCATCGACCATTTTGGGTGCAACATATTGGATTACCATTCCATTTGTTGTGTTACGATTGCCCCTGATTATATCCACCCATAATGCGGTTTTGCCTTTATTTTCCTTTCCCACATCCTCACACTTTTTGTTTTTAGGGTTTGCAAAAATCTCAATTTCTTCACTTTGTTTTCCTTTCACACTTGCATTGCCATTTGATTGTGCTTCTATCTCAGTTTCCTTTGTAGTCTCCCTTTCTTCATCTACCTTTTTTCCACCATCGCTATTGGTGTTGCTAATTTCCGGTGGTGGAGACGCCTGTTTCTTCGGCCTTCCCCTCCCCCGTGACATCGCCGTATATTGTTTAAATTGATGAAATTTAATAGGTTAGTATGAATCGGTTTAAATGAAAACAAATTTTAAACTAATGCAATCTATTGGTTTTACTTTTAATGTTTTTTAAAAATGGAATTGAATATGACTAGTTGATTTAATTTGATTTGATTGACTTCAGTTTGATTGGTTTTAATAAACTTTTTTTTAACAATTATATTCCATTTTGTAATAATTATATTTCATGTTGTCATTTATTTTAAAATGGACATTTTTCAAATAAGCTTTTTTACGCTCTTTATTTTTTAAATAATTTTAAATTAAATTAAATAAGTTTATATAATATATTCAAAATTTAAAAAATTCATATATAATATAATGATGATAGGTCATCATCAAATACAAATACATTCCTCTTTAAATGAAATAAATTTATATAATATATTTAAAATAATGACAGTTCATCATCAAATACAAATAAATTATTAAAATGTTAATAGTTTACCATAACATACTAATATAATTGACAGGATACTAAGCTCATCGTCAAATTTTATATACAACTAAAATAAAATTCTAATTCATTTTTGAAGATGGAAAGAAAAGAAAAGGAGATATTAAGCTATTTTGATATGTCTTTAAACATCAAGTGACAAAAATAAAGAAAAAACAGGTTTAATATTGCTAGTTTTCCAACAAGCAGTGTGATGACAAAATTGGGCAACGACAACTCTAGAGATGATTTGAAAAAACGGTTACATAAAGGTATGGTAAGACAGAAGTGGTCGGGCAGCGTTTTGCGGGTATCAAGTTGGGTCGGTTTTGTTCTTGAATCTAATGGGTTGTGTTTTGGGCTAAATTTGGATCTCTAAAGTTTTTGCAGTTATAAATATGGTTCTCTTCTCCCTGATAAAAAGTATGAGTTGCATAAAGTATAAAAATTCTAGTAGGAAACAAGGGTAGAAATTCCTAAGATTTTATTCTTATAGTTTGAAAGCCTTTGAGATTATTAAAGGGGTTTGGAAAACATTTTAAGCATCTTGAATTTGTGTGATTCATAGATTGAGGGATGGAGAGATTGTGAAACACTTGAGGAAAAAATAGAGTTCGTTCATGAGAACTTTGAAGGTTATTTTCTCGTAACTCATATTGTAATCTCTTGTAACAATTTTGAAGTATAGTCAATCAGAGAGTTTATCTCACCCCTGTCGTAGCACAATTTTGTCCGGGCATTTTAAAAACTTTCATACATCTGACTTTACTTCACTTTGCATCGTCTGCATTGCAAAACATGTCTTTCATCATGTATAATAGCTAAAATATCAACCGTAATAATTTTCGGATCTACAAACAGACATGCCAAATTGATTATCAAATGTACATGAAATTAGCAGACAAAAAATTTTATAATCGAGCTTGCAGACGTCAGTATTATTGATCTAAGATTTGTGTAGTTTAACCTAACGTGCTTGTTTAAGTTTTTCGACTACTTTTTCGATCGCATTTTGATCAATTTGAGGCTTTTAACCAGTCATTTTTTATTTCAAATTTTGATCAAAATCTGTATGTTTCCAAGAAGTTTATTTCACGCTAATCATTTCAGCACATATCTCTTAATTTTTCGGGCACTTTTGCACTCGACTTTTATTTATTTTAATCCCTTTTATTTTAATTCTTGTGTCAATTTGTTTAGAAAAATTAAATAGGAATTTTCATGCTTTAATTTTAATTTTATCGTGTTTATTTAAAATAATGTGAATTTTATTTGATTTAATTGATTTAATCTCATTTAAATCACTTAAAACATCTAGAAGGAGCATTCTATACATTTTTAAATTGATTGACAATGTGTGTTTCTTTGTTTTAATCTCGGCTATTGAATATATTTACTCAAGGGTTCTTGATCAGTAAATTTCATTGCACTTGGGTCCTTATCCACCATTTTAATTTCTAACCAATCAAAAAAATTATTGAAAATATAATTAATAAATGAAATAGAGTTTGAATTGCTTCAGGATTTTTTCACATGAATTCCCCTTGAAGGACCTCTCTCACGCGCATGAGAAGAAAAATAAGGATGAGCTGGCAATCAAAGTGGGTTTTGAGGAATTATTTGTGAAGACCCAGGGGACACATGATACCAGTTGAAAAAAGGAAGCAAAGAAAACGGTTTTGAGAAGATATTTTCATCCAAACGCGACATGATGGGGAATCTCTCTCCGAGCAAAAGAAAACGAGGCCCATCGCATTTTAATACTATCTCTCTTTAACCAAAAAAGGACACAACCAAAAGAAATAAACACTGAGACTTCATTCTGAAAACGTTTTTGCTCAACGAGAGTTGATTGAGCGTTTTCTTCACAACCACATTTTTCCATAACAGAAATTTTTATACAAGATACTTTTTGAATCCCATTTTCATATCACATTCATAAAAGTACCATTTGAGCACTTAGAGATTCTATGCTATTGAATCTTCATACTTGAAAGAGAATAAGGATATGTTCTTTTAGAATAAGTCTTAAAGAATTCTACAAACTTCATCTACTTCTTTATACATTACTTTGTAGCAAATTCCTAAGTATCAAAGATGGTTTGATATTAGGTGTAATTACTTATCATCCATGATTGTTGGAAATAACGTTATTAGAAAAGGGAGGATTATTCTCTTTTCTTATTGAACAAGTTTCAAGAGGATTGTTCTTGATAACTTGGTTAGAATCTTGTTTAGGGAGATCTAACATTAATAAAATCTCTTTCATGTGGTAAGGGGACTGGAGTACTCTCGAATTGTGAGGGGAACCAGGATAACTCTCTGTACTCATTACTTTTCCACACTTTACCGTTTTCATTGCCTAACCTAACCAGAAAAGAAATAACATAGATTCATAAAAACCAGATAAATTTTAAAGTCCTAATTCACCCCTCTTAGGCACACTTCTAACTGACATTTTTTGCTAAGTGTTGTTTGTATATGAAATTTGTACTCTTTGAAAAGTAATAAAACGAGTATGCGCGTTTTTTGAATCGATCCATTCGTTTTCACTATTTCTTATGCCACCGTAAAAAAAATAAAAATCAATCAAAGCTTTTCCATTTCGTTCTTCACCATTAACAAACTTAGAAGGTGAATGATGTAATAAATAACTAAATTTTATGACTATGCTTTTAATAGTAAGACCTAGTTGACAATGTAAGACATTGTTTCACTTTCCAAATACTGGAGAAATAAGGAGATAATTTGTTGTTAATCCCCTCGAGTCAGAAGTTGGTGTTCCTTTTTCGAGTTATAAAAACCCTTAATTTTAACTAGGGTAAGGGTAGTTTTTCAATTAAGTCAATGATGCATTCTGATCTCAAGAGAATAATTTCATCTAATCACACGGTTAAGAGGTTCAAGCACATCCTCTTTATCGCGCACATATTCCAACAAAAATGAAGCAGATAAGAGATAAAATCCCACAATAGCTAACATGGCAGACGCAACTTTCGAAATCAAAAGAAAAATCACGCAAAAGTTGTTACAAAAAAGAGCCTGCTAAGTCCAAAAAAAAAGAAAAAATAATAATAATTAGAAAAATGTTGACTTAGGAAAAAGTTAGGGCATCATTTTTCAAAAAGAGTCTGTTAATTCAAAAACTAAAAAGGAGTGGACTTAGGTAAAATTTAGAGCATCCTGATGGACCACAAATTCAAAAGAATTGGTCCATGCAAAAATATGGATTTAAAAGCAAAAACAAAAACAAAAATAAGCTTGTAAGTGAAAGTAGGTGACTGTCACCTCAAGAATCCCATTAGTACTTGAACCACTCCACCTTCATCACCATCTACCTAAATTCTCTTGTAATCGAATGCAACCACTGAATTAATTGGATTTAGGAATAGAGATCATCAAGAAGAAGGGGTGGGTCTTAATCAAAATTTGAGCCTTATAATTATTTTGTTTCATAAACAGTGAACCAAGCCACATTACAACCTTTAAAAGTCATAATTGAAACTAGGTTCACTGTGAAAGCATACTCGGCAAAATCATTGTTAAAATGACTCTGAATGTTTGTTTCTAACCATCTTGTTCTACCACATCTTCATTTGTGCCAACCTCGTGGCCAAGTATCATCTATATACACCATATCCATCTTCCATAACAATTCTCGATTTCAAAAACTTGCATATGCATTGCATTAGAATTACTTTTCAAAAGGAAAATTTTACTTGCAAATCAATACTTAGCACCAAGGAAATATCAACGATGGTCTAATAAGGGGCATACCACTTCAAGACATTTCTAACTAGGGACAAGTCACCTAATGATCCTTCCAATCAGGGGCAAATCCTTATAATCATGTGCACATCATCTGAAGATCCTACTAATTATGGGCAAAACATTTCAAGATTTGACACACCTATGTCAAAACACCTTCATGAACCTAATGATTATGGCAGACTCTTTCAAAACTCTCAATGGCATAGTGAGGTCAATCACTTCGAAAGTCATCTAATTAAGGGCATACTTTTCAAAGATTCAAATACTGAGGCAATTCATATAACGGTCACGTCGCATCATTGTGAGACCCAAGTCCTTTATCATTCAATTCTTCCAAACCTCAATGATTAGGGGCATACTTTTCAAGATTTAAATACCGGGGCAGTTCGTATCAAGGTTATATCACAACATGACAGGATCCAAATTCTTTTTCAGGCAACTCCTTCAAAAGACCTACAAACAAGGGCCATACCCTCCAATGCTCAATCAATCTGGGGCAGACCGCTGCAAGGCTTGATCAAAAGAAACCGCTTTAAAAAATGGTTCATCTGGGGCATATCACTCCAATGGTCGATTAGTCAAGGGCAAATCTCTCCAAGGTTAATATAATGGCAGGCCGCCTTAAGCGTCTAGTATGGCCAAGCTTGTTCAAAACCCATATTGAGGTAAATCTCTTCAAAAACCCAACAGTCTGGGGCAAACATAAGCTACAGCAAGAGTAGAGCCCTCTCAATACTTTCAAGATGCACATGCAAGCTCTGCCGTACATCAGCAATCGTCAAGTTCGAAACGAGTATCGGTAAGTCATGTCAACGTAATACCCTACTACCTTTTTGACAAATATCATGGTTACACGAACAACCTCTCTAAGCCCTAATAGTCCACGACCCACCACAAGGGCACTTGTGGAAACATTAATCTTGTCGCTACGCTCTAACATCCAATCATGCATATCATCTCATTCGTCTAGCACATTCTCATAACATGAATCTAACATCTGCAAAAGTCCAATCTTACTTGGAACCACACGAAATCCCAACCTAATTGGCACCTTGCAAAATACCAACCTCATTTGGAACCTACATCCAAAAAGCCCAACCTCATTTGGCATTCACCCTAAAACCCCAACTTTGATTGACATCTCATAAAAGCCCAACCTTTCTTGGCACTCAATACCTACAAATGGCCCAATCTTCACCGACACAACCCAAGATTAATACATTGCATGCATCAGTCATCGCATTCATACATCATATCATCGCATTCATAAATCATATCACTAGTTGTAGAAGGCTGATCTGCCACTCCCTCTGTTAAAGTTGTAATTCGAGTGGGTAGAGGGGTCTGGAGCGCTACAACCATCATTTTGGCCTTTATCGTATTCATAAGACTCTTGATAGACATCATGGTATATATAAAAATAGAAAAATAATTAGTAGACATCTAGGAAATACCAAAATAAAGTATACAGTAAATCTCCTCTCCTTACCAAAGAGTTATTTCCTTCCTTGGGAGTTATTTGCATCCAATATAGCTCGTGTGTAGATTAGTCGTCTATGCTAAATAGAAGGCCCCACATCTTCGGGAACTTTACCTTCTTCGAAACCCAGATCCTATGTTTGTACTCCTGAAGTCCTTTTGGATGAGAATACCTGATTCTCAATCTACTGGCTCGTTGAAATCCATCAATGATAGGGCCACAATCATGCATGTCGCTAGTGGACGAGAAATGGTCGTGTATCCAACAATTCACAAGAAGAAGAAATTACATATACGAAATATATTTGAAAAATAAGAACTAAATAAATAAAACATAATAAATATTCTTACTTGAAATAGAATCATATAACTAGCAATCTGCCTGGTCTCAAAGAGAGTTACCTCTTCAAGTTCAGTTTATAATAACGTCAAAGCAACACATCCATATGCCTTATCGAGATGCCCAAGCTCAGAAAATAAAGATATGTATTTGGCATCAATGTATACACGAGACTTATCCACTAAAATAACGCATCCTATAAGATGCATCACGTATACCCTACCGAATGCCTCATGCATACAATGTTCCATCAGTGTCTTATACGTCTCTTATAGCCAATAGACCTAGAAGTGAGCACCCATGTTTACCCTGAACACCTTCACGAACGTCCCCACTATAAGAACTGCTCAGCTATAATACATGTAAGCTCATGGTTAATGGAAGAAGTTACATGCAAGGGGGACATGGAAGAGGCATGAGACATCATTCATGGTAATCGCCATCTCACCAAATGAAAGATGAAAGATGAATGTTTCCTTATACCATAGCTCAACAAAAGCGAACAACAATGGAGTCTTTAGCATGGTCAGCGAATATTCCACCAATGGAATTAGACCGACATCAGCGACAATCTGTCTGACCTCATCAAGCATCTATAGATTAGAGAATTTCTTCAACTTTGCCTCATAGGTGGGAACCTTAAATGGGCATGGTCCTCTAACAGTTAAAGTATAAATCATCTATTATTTTCAATTAAACAATAATAAATAAAAATAACTTAAAATAAAATATTTATACCTCTTTAACATAATCTAAATTCCACCTTATTGGCATACGTAGTGAGTAAGGTAAGGTCACTAGACCCTTTAGGGAACTCCTCACCTGTATGTATAGACGACTATATATTAGCTCGAGTCGTCACCTCCGTCTTAGTTTGAGTCGCAACCCCTGTGTCAGCCTGAGTCACCACCTCTCTGTCAGCCTCTATATGCTTATGAGATGTTTTCTCTACATCATTAATAACAACAACATTGAGCTCTGCATCAAGATATCGACCCAATCCAGCTCTACCTATTTTAGGCTAGAGAGTACGGGGTGCGCGAGACCATTGAATCCTTCTTACGATGAGAACTGGTGAGGGTTACTCTACCCACCCAGATGTGCAATTGCTCCCTGTCATCTTTGCTTGCACCAGAGCTCTCTATAACTGCTCTCTCTCATCCGTCAGTTAATATAAGAACAATATTGTCGTCTCTTCCTCTAGTCCTTATTAAAGCTAACAAAAAATGGAACTACTATATTTTTTAAAATATCTGAGCCTTACCAGATATATCGATAATTTTGAAAAGACCGATAAAATATAAGCATTTGTATCGACATTTTATAAAAATTTGGTACGTTTGCATGCATTTTTTATCGGAAATTTCAAAAATTCCAGTAAAAATATATGTAATTTACTAGATATTTCAAAAATAATAGTATAAATGCATGTATTTTATTGGATATTTTAAAATTGCCGATAAAAATGCATGATTTTCAATAAAAATCAAATATAAACTCAAAATAGAATTTTTTTTTTAAAGTAACATAGATTTTAAAAAATAATTCCAAAAAAAACCATTTTTCAGATTAATTACAGAAATGGCTGGGTTTGAAAAGCAATTATAAGGGTGGCGCCATTTGGAATGACGCCTCAGTTGGAGGCCACAAGCCATTCCAAATGGCGCCTCAGGCCATTTAGCTTTGCCCTAGAAATGTGCCTGAGGTCAAGCCATATGAAATGGCGCCTCAGGTCATTTCCTTTTTTTTTATGTTTAATTTATATTTTTTTAATATAATAAAAATTATATTATTTTATATGTTATGTTGTGCCTATAAATAATGGCTCTCCCTCACTTGTTTTTGCACAGCAATTGTCATCCAAACCCTAATTGCCTCCCTTCCCTCACCAATATCCCAAACTCTCCCTTACTCAACATGATGTCTTCATCCTCAAATAGCCGGCCCTCGTCGTCAGCAGTAAAGGAGAAAAAGTGGACAGAGTTTCCACTGATGAAACGAAATGCCCTAGTTATATATTCAGCTGTCAAGCCTCCGTTGGAGATGCTACTCTGGAACACCCAGACGTTGGAGCATTTGCACAGGGAACTTCGCCGATGGCTACCAGAAGAATTTCAGGCAGGTGAAAAGATCAGGAAGATAGAGAGGCGGTTTGAGAAGTCTGGTCCAGACGGAGTCACCCGGACTTGGAGGAAAGTGAAAAATGATGTTGGTGTCTTCATGATGATGATGTTACAAGATGAAATTAAGTTGATGGTTGTAATTGCCTAGATAAGCTGCTTTTATGTGTTGTTATTGTTATTGTTATTGTTATTGTTATTATTATTGTTATTGTTATTTTATGATTTGGTAATAGGTTTCGTTAAGTTATGCTTTGTTTAGGTTTGTTATGTTGTTGTATTGAGTTATGTAGGCCATCAATGAAATGAAATTTGTTCTTATTATAAATAGACAAGATTACATAAGTAATTATGCCGTTGTGCTAGGACCTAATACATTTGGACACTTAGTGCGATTGTGGCCTGGCTGGCGCCACAAACTACACAACCTCACCATTTTTTCACCAGTATCCATCTCCGTTTGAATCCGGCTGCTGATAGGGCGACCCTTTTTATTTCTTCGCATCAAGTCGTTATGCCACACAATTTCGCCTTCGTATGTAGGCCAGTAGTCCTCCTTTACGACTACTTGAAAGCTTTTACGGTACATATTACATAGAGTACTGACTTGGTGAAGAACATGGAGATAGTTGGTTGGGTCCAGTCGGACCTTGGAACAGGCTGCTATGACATGGGAGCAAGGCATACGAAATGCTTGAAACTTTCCACAGTCACACCAACTCCTATCTAGTTCCACTCGGTAAGATCCCCTAGGCAATCCTTCGTTGTGATCAATAGACTCTGCAATATTGAAGTGTCCTGCAAAACGGTCGAAGACCGTGACGACGTGTGTGTTAGCCTTTGCAGCCTCGTCCTTCATGAATGCCATGGAATAGTCACTAAACAGCTGCCCAGATTGTATCACCGAAACCCACTTAGTACGTCTGGTATCAAAGGGCACAGCGAGCCTAAAATAAGTTGATCTTACAAGAGCGGTTATCGGCAGGTTCCAGATGCCTTTGAATACTGAGTTCATAGACTCAACGAGGTTTGTTGTCATGTGGCCTCATCGCCGCCCATTGTCATACGCCCTTGTCCACTTCTCCCGTGGTATGTTATCAATCCAACTCAATGCTTCTGGGTTTGTTTGTCTGATCTCGTCCCGGTAGTATCTGAACGTAGGCTCTGTTAATGCATAGGATGTATAATTCATCAGTATTAATAGGCAGAAAAATATTTGATTGTCAATTGCTTCAGAAAAGCATTGCCAAATAGTCATGTGCTGCTCTGCATGCCTACACACTATCCTTGACATGACCACACAAGACTGCATGCCTACACTAAGCTTGACAAGACCACACAACTCTGCATGGCTATACTATTGACAAGATCACACTCTGCAATGCATGCCTACACTCTTTTCCTACTGTTCCTACCCATACCTCTGCACAAAATTAAAAACAAACATTAAACATAAAAAAAAAATTAAAAAAAAAAAAAAAAAAAAGGAAATGGCCTGAGGCGCCATTTCATATGGCTTGACCTCAGGCCTTTTTTTCTGAAATTCATTTGGCTTGAGGCGCCATTTCATATGGTGTCACCCTTGTACTGAGTTTCCAACCCCCGTCACTTCTGTAATTAATCTGAAAAATTAGTTTTTTTGGAATTTTTTTTTAAAAAATGTGTTATTTTAAAAAAAAATTCCTCAAAATATCTTGTATGAATACATAAAATTAAATGGAAAACACTTACTTGTAAAAAATATGGTAGAATCTTAAAAAAAATACGGTACAACTCAAAGCTTTTCCAAATGTCTGAAAAATGACAATGGTGCGAGGATGTTATACTAAAAGTAATACAAATATGGGGTGCTAAGTATATTTTAGTGGGTGTTAGGTTAAATTGTAATTTGTAATATAATTTGGGCCTTTGAAATAGAGCCCAATAAATAAGTGAGAAAGAAACAAAAAGCAAGAGAATAAAATAGAGAACATTGCGGTACACAAGAATACAGTGTAGAAGCAGCACCAACACCGAAAAAGAAAAACAAACGTTCATGAGAGACTCTGACATTTAACACAACACTGAAATGGATTTCACAGAGAAGGACCTTTTCGGCGAAGATTCCGACAACCAAAAAGACGGGACCCACTCTTCTTCCCCTTCTTCTTCCTCCTCCGCCGCCTCTTCTTCCTCCTCTTCCTCCTCTTCCTCTTCTTCCTCCCACAACAGCAAAGCTTCCGCTGATTCCTCTTCCGCTACCGGAACTGGCTCCGTCAGCGGCGGTGGCGGTGGAGATGACGACGAAGAAAACGGCGATGTCGTAGTAGATAGTCGTAATAAGTATGATTCGTATCATCGGGATGATTATGATGATAGAGATCTGTTTGGTTCTGATAATGAAGATTATTGCAAAACCCTCGCTAAAAGTCCTTTTCCTATTCCTGGTAATTGTTCTCTTTTTCTCTTCATTTTCTCAATTTTGGTTCATGTATTGGTAAATGCTAACAATTGCTGTGATACTATTAGTATTAACTTGTTACTTTGGAAAATTATAAAGCTTTTTATAGTGTTGGTTGGTTAAAAAATAGGTTATATTAGTGTTGATGAATCATGAATGTTGATTGTGTATGAAAGCATGAAACAACTTACAAGCTTGTTAGGTTATGATTCATGAATTTTTAGCATAGGAAGATGAGAGACTATGTGGTGATAACCTCTATAGCACTGACACCTCTGGAAAAAAAGTGTGTCAATGTCGGTGTAGTGTTTTCAGTGTCCGTGCTTCATAGTTGGTAACAACCGAACTCGTGTATTATAGGGTGGAACCCTGGGATATATTGTGCTAAAATGATGCTTCACTGGTTCTACAAGGAAATTTAGGACTGAATAGAAAAAGATTACCACTGTTTCCTTTACCGTTGGATTATAATAATAAAAAATCGCGGGTGGATATGATAAAACATTAGCATGGTTAAGCTCTATTATTAATTTTTTTTAAACATAAATCAACTGTCGAGGAAGGACTAGTGTCGTCTATTTAATAGGTTAGCGTTCTTGTCCTGCCTTGGTGCTTCTCGATTGTTGTAGCAGTTTAAAAAAATTAAATGAGTTAAAGAAAAATTATATTGTTGATTTTGTTTTCTTGATTCGTTTTTTTATGGCAAGATGTGATTTTCTCTGGCAGTATTGCCTCCCATCCGCAACAATCCTAGCAACCCGGGAAGAGGGGGTTTTGGACGTGGTCGTTGGCAGCAAGGGCATCATAATGACAGAGGAGCTGGCATTCTTCCGCGTCCCGGTCCTTATCCTCAGAGGCAGAATTTTGGGTATGGTAATAGGTTTCAGAATGGCCGCCATGACGAACGATTTGTCTCTGAGATGAAGCTCTCGAAGAGTGAAGAAACTCTGTCAAGAAAGGCCATTGCTTTTCAGGAGGTAGGGGATTGCCATTTTTCGCCAATTTGATTGTTGTTGCGTAGAGTAATTTGTTGGTCAATTTGCTTCAAGAATTCGACAAATTGTTATGAAGATCTGAGTTTGTATATTTCAATTTATAGCCTTATTCATTATGTTGAAACTAGGGAGGAAAACAAAAGGAAGAATGAGGTTTATATTGTAAAAAATCAAATGATTCTGTTTTACTCAAAGATTGATTAGGGATTTGTTGTCAATAGTGGCCATAGGCGCCACTATAGCAGCTTTGCGCAATGGTCTCTAGGAACTGTGTGAAATCCTCTCCATTATGCTTTTGATAAGTCGTCGTTGCAGCCAAATAGAAATATTGCGGCTGCTGCAACCGCTAAAACGAAGCAACTGTAAAGTCTCAAATATGCCCTAACCTTTTTCTGTTCTTTGGACTTTTTTGACATTTCACACAAAAATGTATTTACTTCATGCATATTGAGTTTAAAAACTGGTAAAGGTGAAATTTAATTATTAGTAATGAATATGTCTTTAATTTTGTGTTTTCTTCTATATCTGAGCTTTTGTATGTATATGGTACTTTATTTTAAATATTTTGTATGGCTACCCTTCTGCAAACTTCGATGTAGCAGCCATATGGCTATCCACTTTATCATTCTGGGGTCTGCCAATACATTTCTTCTATCCACCATTGACTACATTGCAGTGTTGTTAAATAGAAGCAGCTATAATGGTGCTATAGCTTAGAGGAATTTCGGCAAAACTGTTATTATTTTGCAATACACTATTTAATACAAAATGGTGTCAAATCGCTACTATAGCGGCACTATAGCACTAGTGCATTGAGGAAATTTAACTGTCCGCTATTTTCTGCTATCCGCAAATGCTACAAAGGATGATGATCCTTTTTTATTTGTCATAATTATGTTAAGACATTCAGTATTATTAAATTGCCATTCCAGATTTATATGTTCTGATTATGTTTTCTTGATTATCCTGATAGCCTTCTGAACTTGCCTGCTATAGTCGTGTAGAAGGCGGAGAAGTATTTTTTGATGATCGCAGCTTGGTAAGCTAGTTGGGCTCTTGATTTTTTTTTTCATTCTTTAAATTTGGTTCTATTTGCAATAGATTGTGATGATATTATACTCATTTAAGCACTTCTTATTTCTTGTTTATTAAGAGACTTTTCAAACGCCATATCACCGAGGATATTGGAGCTGATTTGAACGAAGGTTACGATACATACATTCCCAAAAAAGGTGTGTTATCTATATACAAATAAACTGTTGACCTATGATTTTTAAAAATTCAAAAAGCAGCGTTAAATATCTAGGTATGAGAAGTGATTTATGCTACTAATTATGTTAGTGACCCCTCTCCTTTTGCTGTTAATATCTAAAACAGACTTAGGTTCAATGGGCTATGGTGATCTTCTTGCTTGCATTAGAGATAAAAATATCCCACTTCAAAACATTCATTTTGTGGTATGGCTTATATCCTGACCTAACTTTTCATAATATTTAAGCCATTGCTAAATTAATTTATGATGTCTTACATTAATCTTCTTCTTTATCCTTCGCAGACGTACCGCAACAATCTGAACAAGGTAAATTATTTGTTTTGAATTGTGTTTGCGTTTAGGTTTTGAGTAATGGTGACCTTATCAGTTAAATTAACCTGTAAACAAATGATGAGCATGAGCTGAACATTCCGGTTTATGCAGATACTTGCTACAGCTTATATTCGCCACGAGCCTTGGGAAATGGGAGTACACAAAAGGAACGGTGTTGTCTATCTTGATGTGCACAAGTTACCAGAAAGACCACAAAGTGATTTAGATCGCAGGAGGTACACTGCTTATGCATCTTTCTATTTTATTGGGCTTAGTCATGTTTTACTTTCTTCTGCTTAACTGTTGGACAAATTAGTGGATTTCTTCCCACTTTATCATTTCACTTTTTATGATTGGATAATTCTTAAGTATTTATCTTTGGTAATTAGATGTTATCTGGGTTATGGTTTTGAGAGCCTTGCCACTGAAGATCCTAGAAGAGCTGATGGAGAGGGGATACATCATGTTGATGCCAATGTTGAATTTTGTTCTGTGATTAAAACAAAATTGGGGGCTCACCGTATCTTAATGGGTGCTGAGATGGATTGCTGCGATACGACTAACGATGGAAAGAGATTTTATGTGGAGTTAAAGACAAGTTACGAGGTTGACATAGTAACAAGCTGCCTTGTGTTGTACTTTTTAAATCCCAGTTCATTTTAAAAATAGTTTTATATTGGCTTAACTATTCCCGTTTATCTTTTCTCATGACGCAGTTGAATTATCATAATGAGGAAAAATTTGAGAGAGAGAAACTGCTTAAGTTTTGGGTACATCTACTATCTTTTGTAATCAATTTTGTATGCTTTTCATCTCCATGTGTTCCTTTTTCACTTGCATGACATGATTTCAACAATGCCTCTATCTTGCTTGCAGATCCAGTCATTCCTGGCAGGTGTTCCATATATTTGTATAGGATTTAGGTAATGTTTTACATTATTACACAATCTGTGATCTTAGCGTTGCACTGAAAATAACACGTTTAACTAGTTTTGGCAAAATCTGTTTCAGCTTATTCTCTGATATCCTTAGAAATGTGTTTATATTAATATGTCTTAGCTGTTATACAGGGACGATGCAGGTCGTCTCGTTCGTACAGAAATGCTTAGAACCAAAGATATCACGCAGAGAGTAAAAATGAAGAACTACTGGCAGGGAGGAGTCTGCCTGGCGTTTGCGGATGAGGTATTATGCTGGCTTTATGGAACAGTCAAAGAAAGTGAGTACTATAAAATAACCTCATTTTTTTTTTGGCTTTCAAACAATTTCACTTTTTCCTCTGTTAATCAATGTGTTCATTTCTTGATTTCAGATGAAGATTACACGTTGCAGTTCGTTCCACCTTTCCACCGTTTGGAGCTTCTGCAAGCTCAGTCTTGCCCAGATGTAATAACAAGTCATCTGGAACTGTTGTGAAAAATTGGGAACCTTAACAGTTATTTAAACAATTCAATATAGGAATCAAGGGATCAACTCTTAATTTTTCCCTGAACCTTCGATAAGTTATGAACTTTTGGAATAGGGGTAACCCCATGTGAGTGCTGAGAATTGCAGCCACATCTTGTTAGAAATATGCAGTAATTTTATGGCATTTTTTAGTTGGAATATAGTTTTTCATTTTACTTTTTTCCACTGATTGAGATAAGGAAAGCATGTGTGTTAATTGACTAATGATGCCACATTTAACTCTTTAACTTATGTATCAACCATCCATGTACGATGTATATGACACGAACACACTTTTTAACAAGAAACCAGATGATTTTGTTCATGAATCAAACAACCAATGTGGGTTGTATGTTGTAGTTTTAACTCATTTAATGAGCTTAGTTTTCAATTCAAATTTGATATATGAAATGAATTAATTGTTGAATCTGAGTCTTGAAATAATTTTGAATTGGTTCTATTTATAGTTGGTCATATTAAAAATCTCCCTTAAAAGCTATTTAGGTGATTTGTGCAAATATGTATGGAAATTTGTATTATTGTTGAATGGCGTTTGAGGATAGTAACTAAAGAGGGATTTAGAATAGAGTTTTGAGTTTAGTAATTTAAAGAGAGATTATAGTGATGATGGAGTATGGCAAATTATAGGTTCGAGAGAGGTACCTTTTATGAATGATTGAGACTTGCGTTTTTTATGATTTTGAGATGATATTGATGTTGCATGTTGTGTTGTTTGTGATCATGCATTCATGTATTTCGGAGATAGGTAGGACTTCGGTCCTATGTTTGTCTAGTTTAGAGAGCGGCTATGACGGTCTCACGTCCAGAGAGTAATGAGAGACATGGGAATATCAGTAACATACCTTTGATCCCGGTGATTTTGGTACCACATGCATATGAGACGAAGATGGTGGCATTGCATTTGCATTATGATTTGTTTGATTGCGTTCTTGAGTGTGATTGAGAATACTGATATACTCGTTACTATCTTGTTTTGATGAATTTCACTGTTAATAGTTGTTAAATGTATTCTCACCCCTGTTTGTTGTTGTGGCGTATGTGCTCCTTGGCAGTACATAGAATCAGGTACAAGAGTAGCTGCCGAGTTAGGGGATGACGTCTATGCCCCCTTTACCTTATATTATTGGGTCTTAGAGGGGTCGCTCTGATATGTAGCACTAGTGATGAAATGTCTTCTGTTATTTATGTTCTATTTCATTTTGTTGGAGTTTGTTGTTGATATTTTATGTCGAGCTTTGTTTAATTTCCTCTGCGCATTTGCATGATTATTTGGTTTTTGGAAGTTTTATGTTTTGGTGACTCTTAAATATTTGATTTTATTCAAACAATTTTATTTAAATGTCGAGTAGGGGATTAGGGTGTTACACAGAAACCCCTATTCTTCATTCACCACTTGGCCATCGCTGATAATCTTTAGAGATATCCAACATGCCCAAATCTAGTAAAGGGTAGTAAAAGGATACATGTTCCTTCGCACACCCAAAATAATTATCATAGATTACAACTAAGTCATCCTTGAGTTCTAACACCTCACCCTCTAATTTATTTTTAGAGCGAAGGGTATCCTCTAAAGATGACTTCACAAACTCCTATGAGGCAGTCAATTCCTTGATTTTGATCTTCGCAATATCCAACTTGGCCACCCATGACTTTTTATCCTTTTGCAAAGTCTCCAACATATTTAGGCTATTGGAACAACTTTCCTCATACTAGTTGAGCTTCGCCCCTAGCTCATTTTCGGCTTGGTCTCGCCTCTCCTGGTCGACATGTTCCAACAAAAACCTCATCGCCAAGTGATTCTCCTTCATGTCAGGAAGCTTGAAGGATGACATTGTGCTTAGTCCTTAGAGAAAGGGATGTGAGAGCTAGTAAATGGGATGACGTCAAACTAGAGTCAGTATATAAGGAGGATTGGGGTGGAGGAACCTCACCACTAAGAGACTTCCGAACACCCATTTCCATTAAGGTAGATATAACAACTCCACCCCTGGAAGCCAGGGAGGAATCTCCCTCATGCTTCTAGGCCTCACAGCTTGGTGAGTCAGGAGGCTGGCCCTCGACCTGTCTCTTCGCCCCCTTGATAATTAGGGCCTCAGGGTGGCTATGAGGGCTATCAGTTTCTCTGCGCACTGTCTTGATTTTATCCAACCTTGTTCTCCGCTCCTCTAGAGAAATATTAGCCATATAATCTATAAGAAAATAAGTAAAGGCCACACACCGCCTGAGGGTACCTATAAAAGCACCAAAATATTCAAGCTTACTCATGTATTTATCGACGAAGTCACCGCCATCTAGCCACTATTCAATCACTGTACGAGACTCAATGACCTCAAACTTCTCCAAGAGGTGAACTATCTTGGCTTCTCCAGATGTGAGGTACTTATAGTCATACCCGACAATCGCCTCAAGGTTGTCCGTCCATACCAAAGGGAAGAGAGAGGCGTCATCATCCCTTACAACAGTTTGAGAACCTTCTCTCCCTCTCACTCGTACAAACCTGTGTCTCTAGTTCTTGTAATGATTAGAGTTGGGTTTGAATAAGGCCTTCCCCAAAAGGCCACCCAGGTTTACTCAATCCCATTTTCCAAAAGGCTTAATGACATAAAATGAAAAGAACACCCCTACGGCGGTGGAAATCTCTACCCCTTGGCCCACCATCTCGACTTCTCTATCAAAGCTCCAATTGTTGAGTGCTAGCTGAGAAGGCGCAATGTTAAGAACTTTTATATCTTCCTTCGCAAAGGGAAAAAAAGGAAAAAAGAACCCTCGATCCTTAATGATGGGGGGTAGAAGTAGAAGTAAGGAGAGGATGAGCCAAGAGAGATGGCCAGGTTAACCCTTTCTGTTGATGAACAAGCCTCCAAAACAACCATATCTTCGTCTCTTGAGGAATAGACGTCAACCTCCTTCCAAAAGGAGATTGTTTTCTCCTCAACAGTAGAAGAAGACCCATTATCTTCAACCTTTTTAGACACTACAACAAGGGCATCCATTATCTCTTTGTTTCCTAGGAATACATAAGACAAAAATAAATCACTACCATCATTACAATTACTACTAAGAATCCAAAGCCCTCAATCTCATAACACTAAAAACCCTACGTCAATGTAGGGCACTACAAAAATACCTTTTTTTTTGTTATACATCCCCACTACTACAAAAAGCGCTTTACCTCAGATGTAGAATGCATAATACCTCGGCTAAAGAAGCGAGGTAACAAAGGGCGACATGAAAACTCGCCACATATCACCTCGGTGGAATTAAAACCGAGAGGTAAAGTTATATGCACATGGGTTCGAATCCTAGCAGCAACACTTTTATTATTTTCAAAACTAGCGTATCTTATATTTCAGTTTATCTTGAAAATCGAGGGGTAATATTTTTTTTAATTGTTACATTATTTACCCAAAATATTACATTGTTTACACATAATAATAAAATAAAAATCAAATTCCCTGAAGATTTAAATTTTAGTTCTTCGAATTATTGAATCTTGGGGAAGATCAAATGTTGGGTGCAAGATTATTCTCTACGGATCTTGCATGCATTTGTTTCTGATGAAAAAAAGGGAAAAATAATTAAAATCAATATTCAAATATATGACTTTCGGCTCAAATAAATATTTAAGAAAACAAACCTTAAACCTAGATAATTTTCTGCTCTTTCAATCCATCATAGAGAATTTTTCCAAGCGTCTTTAGGTTTCAAGCGCTTTATGTTTCATTTAGATTAGAAATGTTAATATTCAACATGCTTTTATAATGGATGTCTCGTAGGTTTCACGCGAATCACTAATGGGAGATTCTTGAGCGTTGATAAACATAAATGAACGATAAATATTTGTTTAAGGATGTTGAATATAAAAAAAACGCTTAACTATCCCCTCGGTCACGAAGAAAACCGAGGTGAATAAGTTGTTTTTTATTTTAAAATTACATTGTTTACATATAATATTAAAAATACATTGCAAAATCTGTTTCCCAATGAGAATTTTTATTTTCCATGTCAAGGTTCCATGCAAGATGCTAGAGATTTGTTTCTAATCAGAATTTTTATTTTCTGCACTTGATTTCCATCCCAGAGATCTGTAGTAGCGACTCATGATCAAATGGTCGGTCATGAATATTTCCTCTATTTGGGGCGGCTACATATAAGTTAGTCTTGGGGTAAAATCTGTTTAACAAGTGTTTTTATAGTAAAATATGATCATTAAACACCTCGATTTTACTATAAAACCAAAGTTTTTTATCTTCTCCTTTTAACCATCACCTTGGTGATGACAAAAACCGGGGTGAATAGTTCTTTTTTTAAAAATTACATTATTTACATAGATTATTAAAATAAATTGTTTACAACAAATCTTTACTCTTATTATTGAATATCTTTGCTGATATCCAGATTTAGTTGCATTCCCTTCTTTGTTCAAATGTTAAGCTCTATTCCTTATTGGTTAAGCTCCATTCTTTGTGTAACTTGAAGCAAGAATGATTTTCTACACTTGCAATCTATCAACTGAGTACTCTTTAAAGGTTGAGCTCCCTTCTTTAACTGAGGGTTATTTCAAAAATACAACAACGACAACATCAACACCATTATGTGAGATAGATTGTAAGGGAAGAAAAAATATTTTGTTCAAGATAGAAGAACATTGAATATTTTTTCTGTCTTGCAATCCATCCCAAAGAATGGTGCTTGCGAGTTTGGGGCGGCTTCATATTAGTAAAGATTAGGGTAAAATATGTTTAACGAGTGTTTTTATAGTAAAATCTTATTATTTTATGTCTTGGTTAAATAAGAAATTGAAGGGTTAGAACATTTTGTTTACACTTATAAACAAATAAAATCATAAACTGTGCCTTGACTTTATACCTCAGTTTTCTGTTGTTCGAGGTGAAAGTTTCGTCATGAAAAACGTTATTTGTTGTAGTGCCCTAACCGTTTCTATTACGAAGGGAAAATATGGAAAGTATCAATACTTGAAGGGAATTTGAGTAGAAGAAAGTTGAAATAAGCTTGAAGAAGAATGAACAAACAAAATAAGTAAAAGGGAACAAAGAAATAAATAATTTCTTTTTTATAGGTGAGTTATACCTACTCTTAAGAGCCTTTTAAGCATCCCCTTGAAAAAAAGCTCATACTGCCTCTGACACGTGCAAAGATCAGGTCTATTTAGCGTCTAAAGGGTAATCATCATTGGTTACATTTAATGTAACCAATTGCTTCCATCACTCGATTGGTGTTTGATATCCCTAACGGACATACAAGCTACACGAGATAAGTAGGTACAAAAATAAGAGGGAAATAAAGCCAAAACCTCAAATCCATATGGTTTTAAAGTTATGCAATCCTAACCAGTTTCTAATAAAGTCTAGTTCAATAACCAGATGAACATCATTCCACCAAATAAAATTAATAATATCTAATCCGAATTGAGATCCACTTCATTTTGTTATTCTCCTTTTTCTCCAGTTTGTTGTATAGATGTATGACATGTGTTAAAGAAAATCAATGGTTCAGATTAAAAGGTAAAAATAAGAATTTAATTAATAATAAAAAAGAAAAACACATTGTAACTGCAACATTTTGTCTTCTGCAAATACAAAGTTTCAGATACAAGTCTCTTCCTCTTCCTCCACAGTACAAAGTTTCATATTCTTTTCATTTCCACTCCCGTCTATCTACCCGCCTCCATTCATCAATCGTCGATCACAGTTGTTGTCATCATTTTTTGTTCGTTTCAATGTTGTCACAGTTGTTCTCATCATTTTCTGTCTGTTTCAGTGTTGTTCGTCGTAATTTTATGATATCTTTGTTTTTGATAACCTTTTGCAAATTGTAAATCAAATTGTAAAACAATCATTTTTGTCTCACATAAGTCAGATTATTTTATATTATTTCACATAAACCAGATTGTTCACATAAACCAAATTGTTTCACGTAAACCAGATAGTAAAACGATCATCTTTGTCTCATATAAGACAATTTGTTTCACATAAACTAGATTGTTTCAAGCAAGATTATTTCACATAAACCAAATTGTTCACATAAACCAAATTGTTTCACATAAATCAGACCGTAAAACAATCATCTTTGTCTCACATAAGACAATTTGTTTCACATAAACCAGATTGTTTCAAGCATGTTGGAAGAAACTAAAGCTTTAGTTTATTTTATATGATAAACATGTAACAATTTAAGCTTATGAACTTACAATAAAATTGAACTTACAGTGAAATTATGAATCTATAATATAATTGAATCTGCTTTTTTTTACAGTGAAACATAAAAGAACAATCCAAGATAATCACATAAGAACCATTAAAGTTGCAATGCCACAGAGCATATAATATTTTGTATTAATTTACAATTTGATTACAGCCAAAATTGAGTGAAACCCTAAACTTACATAGACTTTTTATCTCTAAAATTAAATACTAAAATTACAGCTTAAAACTAATTACATTCAAATCATCTCTAAAATTGAAGTCCGAAAATCCTAAAATTGACGGTGTCGGCGATCGAAAATCTTCAATTCAGATTTTAAGTTGTTGCGCAAAACATAACGGTTTTGGCGACGACAAAAAGCATGACGATATCAGCGACTGCGGAAAAAACGTAGGTGTAGGCGACTCAGGAAAGAAACGTACGTCAAAAACATGACGGTGACGGAGATGAAGAGAGAAAATACATTTGAAGAGAGAAGAAGCTTGGTGGAGGAAACGAATGAGGAAAACTGAAGTGAATAAAATAGAATTGTGGGTTGAGAAAGGAAAAAATATGTTGAAATTTTTAATTTAATATTTTTTAAAGCTCAACTGTTAATTTTTTCAATGCCAAGTGTTATGCATCCGTTAATCGAACTAAAACTGGAGTGGATCCGAACTCATCTAATCCTATCTTTTCAAAACATTTATTTCAAGAAAACCAAAAAAAACTTCATCTAAATTACTATGTTTTTACTTTTTTTTAATAAGTATGTTTTTTATGTTTTCTCTTATATTTTAGAAATACTTTTTTAAATAAAAATTTATTTGAAATTAAATATATAATTTATTTAATAGATTCATTACATGATATTTTGTTTATAATGTATGATTTTTTTTATTCAAGTATAATGTAGTGTGAATTCTTTCTAGTGCAATTTTTATTGGATTTTGTCGCATTTAAATTTCATCTCTTAAAATTCAATCTCTTTAGATTTCACTTAATTATTAAAGTAAATAACGAGCATCCAAACATGTATGAATTAGCATTCATAAAAATTATATCAACTAAATTTCTAGATATTTTTTCTTGACGGTCTAATATTGAATTTTTTTACGTAAATACCCCTAATTTTGGAAAAAATTCTCTAAATAACCCATGTTTCAAAAATATTCCCAAAATGCCCCCATTAGGGTTTTGGTTTGAACTATGTCGCCAATGGAATTGGCGACTCCCTTGTAGAGGTTGAACCATGTCGCCAATGCAACTAGAGACACACAACCAAGTCGCCAATGCAATTGGCGACACAGTGTAATGCTTAAACCATGTCGCCAATCCAAGTGGAGACACAGTGTAATGCTTAAACCAAGTCTCCAATCCAAGTGGAGACACCATTCAAACTGAAATTTTTCACTATAAATAGGGGTGTTAAGCTTGGTTTGTTTCACATCTCTTCTCACAACTTTGTTTTACTCATAAAATGTATCGTCGTCGTTGGGGTAAAGTTATTTTTTCCCGAGACAAGCCACCGATCGACATGATGTTTTGGAACATACAAGGTATCAATCAACTTATTGTTGTATGCTGTTTAAATTGTTATAACAAAGAGAAATGCATTAATGAAAACATTTGGTTACAACAAACGAAAAGATAAGATAAATTATGATGCAGATGTTTCTCCAACATTGGGACAATATTTTTTGTTGTGGCCGGGTTGACGACAGATACTGCATAGTCGTATCATTTTATCACCGATATCCATTTCGGTTCTTATATGCTTGCTGTTTGGGCGCCCTTTTTTCTTTCTTCTCATGTCATCGTTGTGCCAAACTATTTCACCTTGGTATAGAGGCCAATAATCCTCCATTGGTAGCACTGCGAAGCCTTTGCTGTATACATTCATAACATTAACCACCCTGTAAACATCAGATAGATAGCCATAAGCATCTTGACGAGCATGTGCGCATGCTGCAATGGCATGTGAGCAAGGTACACGGAGGGCCTGGAACTTGCCACAATCACACCAACCTCTGTTTAGCCTGACAGCATACGATAAATTGGGCCTCTCCTCATTAAAATCCATTGTTCCTTGTACACTGAAGGATTGTCTATGTCGGTCAAAGATTGTAACTGCATGTGTACTGGCTTTGATAGCATCCTCCTTCATCAATTTCATAACGCTCTCACTGTATAATTGACCAGATGCTAACACTGCACTCCATCTTTCGCCTCTTGTTGTGAAAAGTGATGCCAACCTATAATAGGTTGAACTCACCAAAGCAGTGATTGAAAGGTTTCTTATTCCTTTGAATACCTCATTCATGGACTCCACAAGGTTTGTTGTCATGTGACCCCATCGACAGCCACCATCAAAAGATATTGTCCACTTTTCTAGTGGAATGTTATCCAACCAGCTTCCGGCATCTGCATTTGACATCCTTATTTCGTTAAGGTAGTATTGAAATGTTGGTCGAGTTAGCGCATAACCAGCATTCATAACCTGTTTGCTAAGGTACTTGTCTTTGATTGCACGCATGAAGTTTTGTTGAATATGTCTAATGCAATATACATGAGTAGAAGGAGGATTGTGCCACCCGTTATCATGGTTATTGTAAGCACTCTCTATAGCAGCATGTCTGTCTGAAATCAAACAGAGGTTGGATTGTGGAGCGACATGTGTTCTCAAATTCTTAAGGAAGAAACCCCAAGCAGAAGCGGTTTCACCCTCAACCAAAGCAAATGCAATAGGAAAGACATTACTATTGCCGTCTTGTGCAACAACCATAAGCAAGGTGCCCTTGTATTTTCCGTATAGCCATGTTCCATCAATTTGAATAATAGGTTTGCAGAATGCAAAACCTCTTATGCATGGATGAAATGACCAAAAGAGACGGTGGAAGATGACATTTTCGTCAACAATGCTACCATCTGGCCTGCATGCCGGCACTGTCTGCATGATTGCAATAGTTCCCGGTACGTATGTCTTAAGGGCAACCAAAAATCGGGGTAATTCCTTGTATGAATCCTCCCAGTTGCCAAAGACCCTTTCAACAGCCTTTGTCCTTGCAATCCACGCTTTCTTATAAGAGGGGGTATAATTATACCTCGTCACAATGTGAGATATGATTATACTCACTTTGAAGGACGAATCCTTACTAATCATGGGAAAAATGTCTTGACATATCAAATATGCGCTTAACTGTCGGTGATCTTGGACAATATTTGTCGCAGTGCAATTATGAATTGGCTGTATGGAAGTTATCTTCCAACAATCGCTTCTCTTTGTGTAAGTAGCTGAAAGTCGAAACTTGCAAAGAGGATTACGACAAATAATTACATACCTTCTCGAATCCGTTTTATGGACATTATAATCAACAGAGTTATCCATGTGAAATTTTTTTATGGCTCGTACACAATCTTCTTTGGTGCGAAACATGTCACCTTCTTTTAATTCGTTCCCTGACCACATATAAGGATTGTGAAAAATATCTGCGGAAGGTGCATCATTTTGCAATTCCATGTCTGTCATATGTTGAGGCGGACGATGGACATGATCTGGATGTGCGAACAGTTCTTCGTCACCCTCATCGTTGTCGTTCAATATCTGATCGAGCATTTCCTCACTTCTTTCTTCCTCTTCATCAATGATGTCGACCTCTGCTTCAGATTCGTCTAAGTATTCTGATTCGCTTTCATCTGAGACTACACATGGTGACTGATTTATTATCTGAGACTGTTGAGATGCAATGTTTTGTTGGAGATATGTATACAACTCAATGTAGTTGAAACCTGAATGTTCGTGACTGGCGAACATATTTTCAACATCTTCGTCATCTCGCAATTTTAGTGGACAAAACTTTACTTGGTTGGTTTAAAAAAAAACAGGATTTCTATATATTATTTGTGAGATAGGTCCAAGGCCTAACTCGGACTCCAAACTTTGGTGAAAATGGAAAAAATTTGTGTTTCTAGTGACAACGAATTGGACAAACGTCGTGTTTTGAAAACCAAAACCAGATACATCGGAGACATATGTTTCTCCGTTGTAATGTACCTTAATAACGTAGCTCATTGCAGATGACATTTTTACTTGTTTTGGGACAGACTAAGAACTTGCTTTATTTTGAAAATAATTTGTTTTGGGACAGACTAAGAACTTGTTTGTGTTGGAAATAATTTGTTTTGGGACACACTAAAAATATGCATGCAAGGACATGTAAATAACATAAAAATATTCGTACAGGGGTCGCCATCTTGATTGGCGAAAGCATGCAAGGCATTGAATGAAGTCGCCATTGGATTTGGCGACATGGGACAGGCTTTTAATACTGTTTCGCCAGCTTGTCTGCATGCATGAGGCATGCATCAGACTAGGGCACAAGCTAGAACTAGGGACAGTCGCCCATCTGACTGGCGACTTGCTTCAGAATTTGTTCATGCTCGCCAATTGGAATAGCGACATGGTTCAGGCAGCATTTGTTCAAACAATCCATCTGAAGCCTATATATAGATAGCATATGGTTTGCAGAGAAAATCATCTGAGAGCTATTTGTAGCACTGATACATAATATACAAAGTAAATTATCTGTCTCACATTTGATCATTTGAAATGGCTTTGTTGACAATGGGTGAAACACATAGAGGAACCGTCACAAATATCGCCACTTATGTAAGCATTACGTTTGTGTATCTAATTATTATTTTGTATTCTTTGTTATTTTAAATTTATATTTTGGTCTCTCTAATTATTTTATTTCTAAATCTATAATTACGCAGGAAGTTTCTAGATTTCGGCCTCGTTCCCATGAATATGTTGCACCCGACGAATTAATACAACCGTATATTGATTTCGCCGGTTTCGGACATGTAAGCAAAATAATGTCTTATTCGGTAGATGCAAAGTTTATACTAGCTTTGCAAGAAAGGTGGCGGCCGGAGACACACACCTTCTTTTTTCCAACCGGTGAATGTACGGTGACTCTACAAGATGTGTATATGTTACTCGGTTTGCGTATCGATGGTAAGGCAGTCAATGGAAGTACAAACATTGACCCATCAATTTGTGAGGAGCTTTTGGGTGCCGACTTGCTAGATGCTGCATCGAGAGGCCAAAGTCTCTTCCTCTCGCAACTAAAAGCATGGTACGCCGGTTTTACTTTAACTGAAGAGTCTACAGAAGAAAGGAAGTTACAGAAAACCAGGTGTTACCTTATGCTTCTCATTGGTTTATTTTTATTTCCCGAGGGTACTGGTTCTTCTATGCGCATTATGTACTTACCCTTATTGAGAGATCTAAATCAAACAAGACAGTATAGTTGGGGTTCCGCTTGTCTGTCTTATTTGTATAGCTCTTTGTGTAAGTGCGCCAAAAAAGATGCATCTACTTTTTTTGGATGTGCTGTTTTGCTACAAGCTTGGGGCTGGTCTAGATTGCCATCCCTAGTGCCTGTTAACGACAACGACTTTTCCTTCCCGTTTGCACAAAAGTAAGTTATTAACTTAATTTTTTTTATCCTTAAAAATAATTGTGTCTAACATTCTCAACTAAAAAATTAATTTTTTTTAGATGGTCGGCTAAGGAAATGAGTTACAATAGATGTCCCAAACATTGTATCATTCAATACCGTAATCTTTTGGATAACCTAACACCCGCAGATGTAAGTCCGCCTAAACATTTCTCTTCTTTTATTTCATATATTTTACTATCTAATATTTTTCTATTCTGCAGTTCATATGGCGTCCATACCTAGGCATGGAAGACCTACATGAAGTCAGCGACGAAGATGCTGCCATTTGGACTGCATGTGTCCCGATCATCAGATTCACAACTGTAGAGCTGCACAACAGTTACCGTGTCAAACTGCAATTTGGAATGCATCAAGACATCCCAGATCCGCCTGCTGACATCAGTAAATGGCATCTAAAAAGAGTTAGTAATCAATGGGAGTTTGACAGTTGGAAGGATTTTGCAAAGACTAAGCGTCGTAAATGGATGCACCGCATCAACTATGTCTTACGTGAGCCGGTGATGCCAACCCCATCTGTACCAACAAATAATTACATGGCTTGGTACAGATCAATTGCAACTGGGTTTGTCTCCGAAGACAGGTATGTATACGACCCGCGCCAGACCACCTACACACAAGAAGCCTCAACTTCCAACCCACCTCCAAGGCCATGTTACTCACAACCCCCTACCCAGCAAAATTACCAACCCATTATCCATCCAAACATGCCACACACCCAACCACAATACCAAGAGCGTCCCCCATATCATCTTCAACAAAATGATTATTATCAAGAGACTCAATATGGCTATGCCCCCAACATGTCACAAAGATACAGCCAAAACGAGGGTACATCACACCATAGCCAAATTGGGCAAACATCTTTTCATAGCCCAAACGCCCAAACATCATACCCTAGCCAACCTTCTCAACATCCATATGGCTTTCAAACTCTATTTCAACCTTTCATCAACGAATCCTTCACACCAATGTCTCCCTTCAATCGAGCTGCCCGCACACCAATCACCCCCTCAAACTATAATGGCATGGGTCGCACGCTCAGTTTCAGTCCCCATGACTTCACGGGAATGCAAGACATCCTAAGGGAACCATCTAGGACTGCTCCTGAGACTTCGACCCCTCAAACACCGGACGTAAATCAACAACAAGGGGAACAAGGGGGCGAGTACAACGGCAACAACGAGTGCAACGAGTGAGGGTCCCTAGGGGATGTGGAACTGGTGGCCGGTTGGATGCACTCGGTCACGAAGATTAATTAATGTAATATTTTATTGAATTAATGAAAATTTTATATCATTGTGCAAACAAAATCAATATAATATTCCAATATTTAAAAATAAAACACAAAACACACCGTGTCTCCACTTGGATTGGCGACTTGGTTTAAGCATTACACTGTGTCTCCACTTGGATTGGCGACATGGTTTAAGCATTACACTGTGTCGCCAATTGCATTGGCGACTTGGTTGTGTGTCTCTAGTTGCATTGGCGACATGGTTCAACCTCTACAAGGGAGTCGCCAATTCCATTGGCGACATAGTTCAAACAAAAACCCTAATGTGGACATTTTGGGAATATTTTTGAAACAAGAGTTATTTAGAGAATTTTTTCCAAAATTAGGGGTATTTACGTAAAAAAATCCCCTAATATTCGAATAATTGATCTACTAAGAAAACACAGAATAAAAAAGCTGTAGAAAAATGAAAAAAATAAATAAAAATGAAAGCGATAAAACCGAAAAATCTAAAAATAAAAATATGGCTAAAATACAGTTTTGTCTCCCCTGTTTGTCAAAATTCACGGTTTTGGTTCCCTTATTATTTTTTTTAACAGTTTTGGTCCCTCACCCCAATTTTAACCAAAAAAAATGATGAACAGTACACGTCCGTACATGAACAGTACACGTCCGTACATGAACAGTGAGGGGTAGGAGACCAAAACTGTTAAAAAAAAAACAGAGAGAACAAAACTGTGAATTTTGACAAACAGGATGACCAAAACTTTATTTTAGCCTAAAAATATCTTACCCGAAACAAAAGCACTAAATGTAGAAAAATAATAAAAAATAATAAAATTCGTCAGGAATAGAATAGAAAGGAGGTGGAACCATTGTTCGTCTTTTGTGTGTCTGTAAATCGAAATTGCAATTTCCATTTAAAAAAAAAAACTCAAAACCCTAGCTTCTTCAACCATCTTCATCATCCTCATCATCGTTATTATGATAATTGATTAACACAGAAAGCTTAAGAATCGAATCGAATACGAAATTGTTATTATGTACAGAGAGCGAGGAGGCGTCGGATCCAAAGCCGAGGTTGCTTCCGTTGATCGGAAACGAATCAACGACGTCCTCGATAAACACCTCGAACGATCCTCGCCGTCCACTTCCAGAACAATCAACGGTAAAGATAGGTCGTCCTCTTCGTCTCTCTTAACCGCTAAGGATCATAGGGACCCTCGCTCCGGTTCCGCCACTATTCCGAAAAATCCTAACGCTTCCGATGGTGAGTTTTCGATCTGATCTCGTTTTTTCAATGCGAATTATTTTCGTTCAATTATCGTTATGCTTAACCGTTTTATTTTATTTATTTTTTCGCTTATAATTCTGTATACTTGGATGATAATAATAATATTACTCTGCTTTATGTGTTATTTATTTATTTATTTTTTTTAATTTATTCATGCTAACAACTACTAGTAGCTTCGGTTTTCATTATTATAGGATTCAAATTCATATTCCTGTTTTTTTAATTAACATTTTTAATTAAGGTGAAATTTAGTGTATGTATGGTTTAACTTTTAGAATTGATTTTGGAATGATTTTGTAGTGTTTGGTTCTTCTATATTAGAATTGATTCTGCCTTCAAAATTGATTATACTTGAAGTTAGGATTTGTAGCTTTTGAGTTTAAATGTGATTTTTATACTGAAATTTGTTTTTCAACTGACTTTTACATAAATGTATTCAATCATAAATCACTTTACATTCAACTTACTTTTAACCATAATCAATTCACTCAGAATCACTTCTCATCACCTCATAACCAAACACATACTTGAGTTTTGAACTAATAGAATTAGACAAAAACTTTAGTGGCGAAGCTTTGTTTTTAAATAGAGATTATATGTTGTAGTGATGCAATAGCATTATAGTGTTGCAGAATTTGAACAAATTGCTATTGTTTAGCGTTTTGCTATTTAGTACAAAATATTGTTTAATAGTGACTACTGTGGTGCTACAGCAACACTGCGTAGTAGAATTTGAATAACCACTATTTTTTGTGATTTGGGATTGGCAACATTTTGGAGTGAAGTGTGGATGTTTAGTTTTTCTTAAGTTGTGATTGTATTAATGAGCTAGCCTCTTATTAGATGCATTGGCTGCAGAGGAATCTGAAACGGACAGTGAAGAGTCTGATGTCAGTGGTTCCGATGGGGATGACACGTCTTGGATCTCATGGTTTTGCAGTGTTAGGTTAAATTGTAATTTGTAATATAATTTGGGCCTTTGAAATAGAGCCCAATAAATAAATGAGAAAGAAACAAAAAGCAGGAGAATAAAATAGAGAACATTGCGGTACACAAGAATACAGTGTAGCAGCCGCACCAACACCGAAAAAGAAAAACAAACGTTCATGAGAGACTGACATTCAACACAACACTGAAATGGATTTCACAGAGAAGGACCTTTTCGGCGAAGATTCCGACAACCAAAAAGACGGGACCCACTCTTCTTCCCCTTCTTCTTCCTCCTCCTCCGCCGCTTCTTCTTCCTCCTCTTCCTCCTCTTCCTCTTCTTCCTCCCACAACAGCAAAGCTTCCGCTGATTCCTCTTCCGCTACCGGAACTGGCTCCGTCAGCGGCGGCGGCGGGGGAGATGACGACGAAGAAAACGGCGATGTCGTAGTAGATAGTCGTAATAAGTATGATTCGTATCATCGGGATGATTATGATGATAGAGATCTGTTTGGTTCTGATAATGAAAATTATTGCAAAACCCTCGCTAAAAGTCCTTTTCCTATTCCTGGTAATTGTTCTTTTTTTCTCTTCATTTTCTCAATCTTGGTTCATGTATTGGTAAATGCCAACAATTGCTGTGATGCTATTAGTATTAACTTATTACTTTGGAAAATTATAAAGCTTTTTATAGTGTTGGTTGGTTAAGAAATAGGTTATTTTAGTGTTGATGAATCATGAATGTTGATTGTGTATGAAAGCATGAAACAACTTACAAGCTTGTTAGGTTATGATTCATGGATTTTTAGCATAGGAAGATGAGAGACTATGCCCGATAACCTCTGCAGCACTCACACCTCTGGAAAAAAAGTGTGTCAATGTCGGTGTAGTGTTTTCAGTGTCCGTGCGTCATAGTTGGTAACAACCGAACTCATGTATTATAGGGTGGAACCCTGGGATATATTGTGCTAAAATGATACTTCACTGGTTCTACAAGGAAATTTAGGACTGAATAGAAAAGGATTACCACTGTTTCCTTTACCGTTGGATTATAATAATAAAAAATCGCGGGTGGATATGATAAAACATTAGCATGGTTAAGCTCTATTATTAATTTTTTTGAAACATAAATCAACTGTCGAGGAAGGACTAGTGTAGTCTATTTAATAGGTTAGTGTTCTTGTCCTGCCTTGGTGCTTCTCGATTGTTGTAGCAGTTTAAAAAAATTAAATGAGTTAAAGAAAAATAATATTGTTGATTTTGTTTTCTTGATTCGTTTTTTTATGGCAAGATGTGATTTTCTCTGGCAGTATTGCCTCCCATCCGCAACACTCCAAGCAACCCGGGAAGAGGGGGTTTTGGACGTGGTTGTTGGCAGCAAGGGCATCATAATGACAGAGGAGCTGGCATTCTTCCGCGTCCCGGTCGTTATCCTCAGAGGCAGAATTTTGGGTATGGTAATAGGTTTCAGAATGGCCGCCATGACGAACGATTTGTCTCTGAGATGAAGCTCTCGAAGAGTGAAGAAACTCTGTCAAGAAATGCCATTGCTTTTCAGGAGGTAGGGGATTGCCATTTTTCGCCAATTTGATTGTTGTTGCGTAGAGTAATTTGTTGGTCAATTTGCTTCAAGAATTCGACAAATTGTTTTTTGAAGATCTGAGTTTGTATTTCTCAATTTATAGCCTTATTCATTATGTTGAAACTAGGGAGGAAAACAAAAGGAAGAATGAGGTTTATATTGTAAAAAATAAATGATTCTTTTTTACTCAAAGATTGATTAGGGATTTGTTGTCAATAGTGGCCATATTTGCACAATGGTCTCTAGGCACTGTGTGAAATCCGCTCCATTGTGCTTTTGAGAAGTCGCTGTTGCAGCCAAATAGAAATATTGCGGCTGTTGCAACCGCTAAAATGGAGCAACTGTGAAGTCTCAAATATGCCCCAACCTTTTTCTGTTCTTTTGACATTTTTTGACATTTCACACAAAAATGTATTTGCTTCATTTATATTGAGTTTAAAAACTGGTAAAAGTGAAATCTAATTATTAGTAATGAATATGTCTTTAATTTTGTGTTTTCTTCTATATCTGAGCTTTTATATGTGTATGGTACTTTATTTTAAATATTTTGTATGGTTACCCTTCCACAAACATCGATGTAGCAGCCATGTGGCTATCCACGTTAGCATTCTGGGGGTCTGCCAATACATTTCTTCTATCCACCATTGACTACATAGCAGTGTTATCAAATAGCAGCAGCTATAATGGCGCTATAGCTTAGAGGAATTTTAGCAAAACTGTTATTATTTTGCGATACACTATTAAATACAAAATGGTGTCAAATAACTATAGCGGCACTATAGCACTAATGCATTGAGGAAATTTAACTGTCCGCTATTTTCCGCTATCCGCAAATGCTACAAAGGATGATGATCCTTTTTTATTTGTCATAATTATGTTAAGACATTCAGTATTATTAAATTGCCATTCCAGATTTATATGTTCTGACTATGTTTTCTTGATTATCCTGATAGCCTTCTGAACTTGCCTGCTATAGTCGTGTAGAAGGCGGAGAAGTATTTTTTGATGATCGCAGCTTGGTAAGCTAGTTAGGCTCTTGATTTTTTTTCATTCTTTTAATTTGGTTCCATTTGCAATAGACTGTGATGATATTATGCTCATTTAAGTGGTTTCTCTTTCTTGTTTATTAAGAGGCTCTTTAAACACCATATCACCGAAGATATTGGAGCTGATTTGAATGAAGGTTATGATACATACATTCCCAAAAAAGGTATGTTATATATGTACAAATAAACCATTGACTTATGTTTTTTAAAAATTTAAAATGCGACTTATTATGTTAGTGACCCCTTTCCTTTTGCCGTTAATACCTAAAACAGACTTAGGTTCAATGGGCTATGGCGATCTTCTTGCTTGCATTAGAGATAAAAATATCCCACTTCAAAACATTCATTTTGTGGTATGGCTTATATCCTGACCTAACTTTTCATAATATTTTAAGCCATTGTTAATTTAATTTATGATGTTCATACATTAATCTTCTTCTTTATCCTTCACAGACGTACCGCAACAATCTGAACAAGGTAAGATAATTTGTTTTGTATTGTGTTTGCTCTTAGATTTCAAGTAGTGGTGATCTTATCAGTTAAATTAACATGTAAACAAATGATGAGCATGAATTATACATTCCGGTGTATGCAGATACTTGCTACAGCTTATATTCGCCACGAGCCTTGGGAAATGGGAGTACACAAAAGGAATGGTGTTGTCTATCTTGACGTGCACAAGTTACCAGAAAGACCACAAAGTGATTTAGATCGCAGGAGGTACACTGCTTACACGCCTTTCTATTTTATTAGGCTTAGCCATATCAGTCTTTAATGGAAGTGGCTATGGATTAGCAATCAAGAGACACAATATTGGGAGTTTGTATACAAATGTCATGTTTTACTTTCTTCTGCTTAACTGTTGGACAAATTAGTGGATTTCTTACCACTTTATCATTTCACTTTTTATGATTGGATAAGCTTTAAAGTATTTATCTTTGGCAATTAGATGTTATCTGGGTTATGGTTTTGAGAGCCTTGCCACTGAAGATCCTAGAAGAGCTGATGGAGAGGGGATACATCATGTTGATGCCAATGTTGAATTTTGTTCTGTGATTAAAACAGAATTAGGGGCTCACCGTATCTTGATGGGTGCTGAGATGGATTGCTGCGATACGACTAACGATGGAAAGCGATTTTATGTGGAGTTAAAGACAAGTTACGAGGTTGACGTAGTAACAAGCTGCCTTGTTTTGTACTTTTTAAATCCCACTTTTTCTTAAAAATAGTTTTATATTGGCTTAACGATTCCCGTTTATCTTTTCTTATAACGCAGTTGAATTATCATAAACAGGAAAAATTTGAGAGAGTGAAACTGCTGAAGTTTTGGGTACATCTACTATCTTTTGTAATCAAATTTGTATGCTTTTCATCTCCATGTATTCCTTTTTCACTTGCATGACATGATTTCAACAATGCCTCTATTCTTGCTTGCAGATTCAGTCATTCCTGGCAGGTGTTCCATATATTTGTATAGGATTTAGGTAATGTTTTACATTATTACACAATCTGTGATCTTAGCGTTGTACTGAAAAATAACATGTGTTAACTAGTTTTGGCAAAATCTGTTTCAGCTTATTCTCTGGTATCCTTAGGAATGTGTTTATATTAATATGTCTTAGCTGTTATACAGGGACAATGCAGGTCGTCTCGTTCGTACAGAAATGCTTAGAACCAAAGATATCACGCAGAGAGTAAAAATGAAGAACTACTGGCAGGGAGGAGTCTGCCTGGCGTTTGCGGATGAGGTATTATGCTGGCTTTATGGAACAGTCAAAGAAAGTGAGTAATAACCCCATCTTTTTTTTTGGCTTTCAAACAATTTCACTTTTTCCTCTGTTAATCAATGTGTTCATTTCTTGGTTTCAGATGAAGATTACACGTTGCAGTTTGTTCCACCTTTCCACCGTTTGGAGCTTCTGCAAGCTCAGTCTTGCCCAGATGTAATAACAAGTCATCTGGAGCTGTTGTGAAAAATTGGGAACCTTAACAGTTATTTAAACAATTCAATATAGGAATCAAGGGATCAATTCTTACTTTTTCCCTGAACCTTCGATTAAGTTATGAACTTTTGGAATAGGGGTAACACCATGTGGGTGCCGAGAATTGCAGCCACATCTTGTTAGAAATATGCAGTAATTTTATGGCATTTTTTAGTTGGAATATAGTTTTGCATTTTACTTTTTTCCACTGATTGAGATAAGGAAAGCATGTGTGTTAATTGAACTAATGATGCCACATTTATCTGTTTAACTTATGTATCAACCATCCATGTACGATGTATAGGACATGAACACACTTTTTAACCAGAAACCAGATGATTTCGGTTTGTTCATGAATCAAACAACCAATGTGGGTGGTATGTTGTAGTTTTAGCTCATTTAATGAGTTTAGTTTTCAATTCAAATTTGATATATGCAATGAATTAATTGTTGAATCTGAGTCTTGAAATAATTTTGAATTGGTTCTATTTATAGTTGGTCATATTAAAAATCTCCCTTAAAGCTATTTAGGTGATTTGTGCAAACATGTATTGGAAATATAAACAGCTAATATTTTGTTGAAATATGTATTTTATTGTGGAAATTAATATTGATTTTATTAGTTTGATATGTTCTAATGTATACATGTTCTAATGTATGTATGTCCAATAAAAGTTGATGGTAACATGAAATGGGTTACCACTTGAAATGATTAATGTGATTATTCTCCCAGAAGACATTTTTCAAGGTGATAAATCCCTTTGTACCCTGTACATTTGTTTGCAGTATGGTAGTCCATAATTATGAGCAATCTACTCGGCAGAATTCCACCGTTACACAAATTGATTTGTTGGAATTCGCCTTCAAACTTTCAATTGTGTAAACTCTATTCAATTGTAAACTCTCTTCACAACTGAAAGTTTTTGAAATAATTTGTGTGGACTATGTATTAAGAAGAGTAGATATGACGAAGGATAGTAAAAAAAAAAGTAATGGTAGGAGAAAATTTAGAAAAATTATAAAAGAAATTATTAGGAAATTATTTTGAGTTATTTCATCTGTGTATTGGTGGGAGTGTTAATGGTAATGGTAGTGGTTGTTTGAGTGGTAGTTTATAGTATTCAGAGGTGGATGAAGGCACCAAGAATAGTTTTTTTTAGTGGTCATAGTGATAGTGAAGTTAGTAGTACTCAGATATATATAGAGATGAATAAGGTGATGGAAGAATTGGTGATATGAGGTGGATGAATGTGATCGATAAAAGTTATAGAGTTGTGATCACATTTTCGATTGGAGGTAGATAAAGTGGTGATCAATATGGGTCAATGGTGATAAATGCCGAAGTAGGCTATGGTCGAATTAATGATTAGAGATAAATGGAATGGTATTGACGATGACTAGTGTGATGGTTAGAGTGTTGGTTGACAGTAGTATGAGTGATGATTGATAGTGGTTAGAGTGGTAATCGATAGTGGTCAATGGTCATAATGGTGATCAAAGTAGCAATTTAATAGTGAATTAATTAAATAATCAATTAAATTCGATTTTATTCATACATATTTTGTGTTCAAATTTAATTTTTCTTGGAGACTCTTACATTTTACCAAAATTTTGGAATCTTTACTCAAACCAAATTACCTCGTGTTACTTTAATTGTAACTTTTTATTAACACTTAAAACAAAATAGATCTGGTTCAATGAGAGAAAATATTCTCTAGTAGTTTATACACTTAGATCATATGAAAAAAGAAGTGGGAAGAAGATTAACAATATTTTAAAATGAAATAGATTGAAATAAATATTTTATTTTATTATTTGGATATTTTATGATTGAATAAAAAAATTGTTATCTCTTTCAAATTTGAGGATACAAAATGAAGGTAAATGATAAAATGAGATAAAACGCAATCTATCATGTTGGCTCCATTCCATCATCTTTTTATCAATTCAAACAATGGAACATAAACTAACTTCATTCTATTCTATCACATTTTATTATATTCCATCAATCCAAACGTAGCTTAAGAGACAAAATGATGGCTATATAGGATACTCTTCCATACTAATCTCTTACGCAAATGTGTAAGAGGGAAGCAATGAGGATCAAAAGCAAGTACGAAGGTGTCGTATAAACAATTATTCATATGGCAGAAACAAGAATATCAAGATAACAATGAGGACCAACATGTGTTTTTAGATTAAGAGGAAATAGATGATATATATTATGAATATTCAAGAATGAAGGTAGTCGGATAAAATGTAGGAGAATGTGATTGTGTAACATTATAACTCTTCAAATAAGGTGGATCAGATTTGTCGAGCATGAAAGCAATGAGTTATAATTAAGCTATTTGGGAGGAAAATTAGGTACAAGGTTTTGGAAAACAGGTTGGAATAGTTATGTGCAAGTAAAGGTATCATCAAATTAATTGACTTGGAAAAAAATTACTTTTTAATGTATCTTTCGAATGAAAAGGACAACATAAAAGCTATGGAGGATGGATCATGGCTTATATATGATCATTACTTTCAGTTAGGGAACAAGGCCCTAAAATTTCTCCTAACATACAAAATTGATTCAACAATAGTTTGGTGTGTGTATCTGACCTTCTAGTTGAATAATGTAGTGGTGTAATTAGAACTGGTCATGGGGGTGTGGCGAGGGATTATGCTTTGCCTGAATAATGTAGTGGTGTAATTAGAACTGGTCATGGGGGTGTGGCGAGGGATTATGCTTTGCCTGTCATTCTTATTGTATAACCCCTTTGTTGGTTCCCATCTTTTAGATAGGGCATCCATTTTATGGATATGTTGCCTAGATCCTTCGTGTCTCCGTCCATGATGTGTGATTCTGCGTATAACGATATTCAATCAACAATAACACCATGGGAGTCGTAGGAGTTAACCGTGCTCCCTGAATGTTAAGGAATTAACTACCCATTCCCAAACTGGCCGCTATTCCTAAGGAAGTCTTGTCTAGACCTAGGATGGCTATAAGTACCTCAACATTGTAATAAAGAGAAAAACCTACCTACAAAACAAAAATACAGGAGGTGATCATAAGGGTGTAATGCTATATAAAAGGCGAGGAAAGTAACGCTGAGAAAATAGCATGTGACGTAAAACAATATGTCATAGTGTCAAAGGCTCGCAACACTGGCGGAAGAACAATTACACCTCACACATTAGGGGAAAAAACAACGTTCAAGCGATGTGGAAAGGCTCTGGAAGACTTTACGCCCCTGAACACTCGATGTGAACATATATCTGTAGGTTGCTAATTTCGACGCCAAGGAAATTGTTTAAAAGCAAAGTGGAAAATTCGACAGGTCATTTCGATTAGAAGGTTTTTGATGAGAAAGGCAAGTCGAAGACAAATGGTACTTAGGGAAAGCATTGGCAGATTTTTCTAAGTATGAAGGATAGTTTCGACACAAGAGAAATAGGCCCATTCGACGGGTGTTTGAAATTCAAATTTCAGGAGGGAGTTTCGCTTTTGAAATTGGACGCGTGGAACGCATCTAGGAGGCGAATGCATGTAGAATGCCATTTGTCGCCATTAGGAGAAATAGCTGTTATTGATAGTTATTTCGTTTGTATATAAATAGGGGGTCTTAGTGTTAGATTTCCGTGTGTGTTCAGAATTTGTACAAATCACTCAAGAAATACTCAAAGTAACCGTGAGAGAGAAAAAAGTAATTACTGAGAAAATGTACGTTTGAAAAACACCAGTTTTCATTCCTTGCATTTAAATAGAAGTTTAAAGTTCTTCATTTACAATTCCTTTTACATTTCTGTCATTTTCTTACTTGCAAGTTATTTCTATTTCGCCCTTTATTTCAAGAAACAAAGTTATCATTTCTGTCGAAAAATACAAAGTTTGATGAAAAATATGATGAATTCAATAAATAAAAGGTTTTTTAAAGAAAATTTCCAAAATTGTTAAAGCACATTGTCCTAGGATTTGTTTAATCGGTCCTGTAAGTAAACTAATTTTACATAAATTAGGAGATCAGCGGTTGTTTGCGAATTTTCCAAGCAAACAAATTGGCACGGACCTTGTGCTATTAACATTTGAAAATCTTCGTTTTACAGTGTACTCGTAAGAAATTTGCTTTGTCTTCTTGCATGAAATTAAGAAGTGGTAAATTAGCCATAAATAACGAAGAAAGACCCAAAAGAAGACGAGTACCCAGAATGGCAAATCCAAATCCGCCTAACAATCAGAATGTTGCGAACTGTTAGCTCTTGGATTGGCTGAAATTTTGGTAAAACAAAGTATATTCAATGTTGATGTCAAGGTACTGATGTTGCAACATTGAGGTTTAACACTGGGCTGTGTTAAGTTTGTAATTGCTGAAGTTGGATGTCTGATGTCACACAGGCGATGTTGTGACATTAGATCTGCAGAACTGATAACATCAGGTTGTGATGTTATTAGGGTTCGCGTGTTAGCTGGAATTGTGGAGAGTGGTTGACTCATTGGATGAGAATATCTTGGGATAGATATTTTCTGTTACATGGGAGATTTGATTGCAGGTCTGTTAGAGAATTAAAAGGTTGAAGATTTAAAAAGATTTTGGGGATAAAATCTGTTTTGAAGATTCAGTTTTAATTAACAAATCTGATCAAATATTGTGACAAGTCCAAGCCCAATTCAAGGAGCTATATAAAGCGTACAAGACCAAAGGAAAAGGTACAGAAATACAAAGAGAAGATCAAGAGCATAGGCTGAGTGTCTTGAGTATTTTGTACGAGTTGTATAACCAGAATTCTAGGGTGAATTACTGAGTCGTTTTCTGTCCTCTCTAAAGCTGTTAAGCAGAGAGAGTTGTGTAACTTGATCAAAGCTGTGAAGCAGAATCAAGGGTTCTCAAAGAGGGTGTTCTTTGAGTATAGTTTTAGGGATTGAGTAGTGTTCTCATATCTAAGTGGTTTCTTAGGTAGGAAGTCATTAGTAGAGTATAAGTTTAGGAGATTGTCAACGGGTTGTTGAGTCTGTAAATTATATCTACAAGTAGTGAATTCCATCCCTGGCTTGGTAGCCCCCAGACGTAGGTAGTTAGACCGAACTGGGTGAACAATTCTTTGTGTTATTCTGCTGTTTATTTTGTCCATTGTGCAGAGTGTGTTGTTGTGACATCGCACCTTAACATCACACGTCTGGTACCAGAATTTCAATTGGTATCAGAGCAGGCATCCTGTCTGTCTCTGGGTGAGATCTAGGGAAGTTACTTTCTGGTGTAAAGATGGACAAAGAAGTTGGAGGATTTGTCAACAGACCCCCTATTTTGGATGGATCCAATTATGACTATTGGAAGCCAAGGATGACCACCTTCTTAAAATCCTTGGACAGTAGGGCTTGGAAGGCTATTATTAAAGAATGGAAAGCTCCTGTCATGTGTGAAAAAGATGATGCTGGCAAAGACAAAGAAGGCACCTCAAAGCCTAAGCCTGAAGAAGAATGGACCAAGGAGGAAGATGAGCTTGCCCTTGGAAATTCCAAAGCTCTAAATGCCATCTTCAATGGAGTGGATAAGAATATCTTCAGGTTAATCAATACCTGTGAAGTTGCTAAGGAAGCATGGGATATTTTGCAGGCAACACATGAAGGAACATCTAGAGTCAAGATGTCGAGACTTCAGATTTTAACATCAAAATTTGAAAGCCTGAAGATGAAGGATAATGAAACTATTCATGACTTCCACATGAATGTTCTGGAGCTGGCTAATGCTTCTAGTGCTCTTGGTGAGAAAATGTCAGATGAGAAGCTTGTAAGGAAGATTCTTAGGTCACTTCCTAAGAAGTATAAGATGAAGGTTACTGCCATTGAAGAATCATAAGACATCAGCAAGATGAGGGTTGATGAGCTCATTGGATCTCTTCAAAAGTTTGAGCTGGGGTTGAATGAGGAAGAACCAGAAAAGAAGCCAAAAAGTATAGCCTTGGTGTCAAATGATGCAGAAGAAAAAGGAAAGAGTTCTGAATCGCAGGAGGATCTATCTCAGGCCATAGTGATGTTGGGAAGACAGTTCACCAAAGTATTCAAGAGAATGAATAATAACTCCAGGCCTAATGTCAAGAACATGACTTCTGACACCAGCAAGAAGGATGAAGAGAAAACTACCCAAGATAAAGGAGTTCAGTGCTTTGAGTGTGAAGGGTATGGACATGTCAGGAAAGAATGTCCCACCTTCTTGAAAAAGCAGAAGAAGAGCATGACAGTCTCCTGGTCTGACTCGGATAGTGAGAGTGAAGGAGAGTCAGCAAAGCATGTGAGAGCTTTAACAGGAGCTGTGGTTTCTGATGATGATTCTAGTGATGGAGAAGTAACTTATGAGGAGTTAGCATCTACCTATCAAGAGCTGTGTTTAAAAAGTGCTGAGATTTGTCAAGAGAACAAGTGCCACAAGCAACAAATTGCTCAGCTAGAGAATGAAAAGACTGATCTGGAAAATGAAGTGGTGCTAGTTAGAGCTCGCCTTGATCAAATGACCAAGTCGGTTAGGATGCTGAGCTGTGGTATAGACACACTTGACAAGATTCTTCAGACGGAAAGGGTAGCTGGAGACAGGACTGGATTAGGATTTGTGGTTGAGGGAAAGGTATCTACTGAAGCAAACACTTCAGGAACCAAAGTAGAGATGTCTCAACCTATGTCTCAACTTCAGGAGCCTAAACTTGAGCAGGCGACTCAATCACAGCCCCAGAATATTGAGAAGAAGAATGGTCCCCATCAGAAGAGAAAGCAGCCACAAGGAGCCAGTCAGTATATGCCTCCACAATACCACAAGAGCATGCAAGCTGCTCAGTTCAAACAGCACATGTCTCATCAGGTGTCTCAACATTAGAGGCATGATCCCCATATCTATGGAAGAAGAAAACCACACCATCATGGGAGACAATCCAGGAAACAGCATTCTCAGCCTTCTTATGGAAGAAGATACCAGCATAACAGAAGGCAGGTCAGTTATGGTAGGAGGAGAGCACATTATGGATGGCAGCCTAAGCAATCACATCTTGGCAGAAGATTCAGAGATGAAAGGGTGAAATGCTATTACTGTGGAAGGTGTGGACATATGCAGTACTCTTGCTACAAGCTGCATGGATACCCTCAGTCTCAAAACAGATGGAGAGAGTACAGGCCCAAAGTTGTTAAACAATGGGTACCTAAGGAGAAGGTGAAGTGCTTATTGGCCCACATGGCTGACAAGGAGTTTAAAGAAGATACATGGTATTTTGACAGTGGGTGTTCCAAACACATGTCTGGATGTAGATCCATGTTTGTTGGAGTCAGTCATTGTCCCTCTCATGAGGTTATATTTGGCAATGGAGAGAAAGGTGTTGCTTCAGGAGTTGGGAAAGTGAAAGGTGATGGTAGACCTGATCTTGACAATGTTCTGTTTGTCAGTGGTTTAAATGCAAATTTGATCAGTATAAGCCAGTTGTGTGATGAAGGTTACAAGGTGAACTACACTAAGCATGAGTGTGTGGTTTCTGATGAGTATAAACAGATTGTTATGAAGGGAGCCAGAACCAAGGATAACTGCTATCAGTGGATTTCTCTTGAAGGAAATTCAACTATGGATGTTCAAGTTGATGTTATAACATCAGACTATGACATCAGGATGCTGAAAGGTCACTCAGAGTTAAGGAGATCGGATGTGACTTCTTCTAAATGTTTAAAAGAAAAGTCTTTATGGAGGGAGAAAATCAGTAATTGGTCTTTAATGAGTATTCAAAATCCGGCGCCTTACCATATTGATACTACATCAAGACTTACCAAAGCTTTCTCATCGCAACGCTTCATCTCCATAAATCCCAACAGAAGAGAAAGTTCTTCTCTAAACCTAGTCTGTTACAAAGGAACGATGTCTTTCCCTTCCACTAACTCTGAGCAAGTACGAACTAGGGTTTCTTCCGAAGAACACATTTCTATTGCTCCTTCCGAGTCAGGTAACCCAAAACCCTCAATCACGATGAATAAAACTGAAGCTAGGTCATCAGCCTCTCAAGCTGTTGAGGAGAAGTTTGATGTAGACATGCATCTGGAACAGCTTGCCACCAAAATCCTTGAGAAGGGGATACGGGTGAAAGGGATTTCTGTCCCTTTAAGGCAAATGCCTGCTGAATAAGTTGATTCTCAAGGTGAGGACGAAAATCTTCAAAGACAAGCCCTGAGTCAAGAAGTTGAAGATGAAAAACCTGATGACACTGATGTCAGCCTTGATGTCAGAACATCGTCCCCTAGGAATAAAAGTCACGGGGGTAAAGGGAAGGAACAGGTTGAAGTGATAGAGATTGAGGACTCATCTGATGATGATGAAATTGGAAGAAGGAAGGATAAGAAAAGGACTCCAGTTACAGACTCTCCCAAGTCATGGAGCAAAGGTGCCAAGTCTGGCAAGAAGAGGAGAATCAGGGAAGAGTCAGATTCTGAGAGTGATGCTCAAGACATCAACCCTGCTACAAATCAAGTCCCTGGTAACATCTCATCTCACAGTGCCAGAAGTGCATCCTTGTGGAGTGGTGTGAGCCTAAGGAAGATAGCTCTGGAAAGAGAGGTAGTAGCAAAAGACTTAGAGTCTACTAAAATTATAGACCTAATTAAGCTTGCTGGTCTCATAAGGATTGTGTCAGGGTTGACTGATTGCTATGATAGACTGGTCAGAGATTTCATAGTTAATATACCTGAATCGATAAATGACAACAAGAGCCGAACGTTCAGAAGAGTTACCATCAGGGGTAAGTGTGTCTGGTTCTCCCCTGAGATGATCAATGCCTACTTAGGAAGAAATGAGGAAGAATATGGAGAATTAGAAGCCTCCAACAATGTTATATGCAAAGAAATCACTGCTGGTCAGGTAGATGTTTGGCCCGTTGAAGGAAAGCTGTTAGCCAGTTTGTTGAGTGTCAAATATGCTTTTCTGCACCGAATAGGTACTGCCAACTGGGTTCCTACTAGTCACAAGACCACAATTTCTGTTGAATTGGGGAAGATAATTTATGCAGTTGGAACAAAGCAAAGAATTGACTATGGCTCATACATCTATGATCATACTATTAAGCATGCTTCTACAAATGATGTAAAGATGCCCATTGCTTTTCCCTCTCTCATTTGTGGGATTGTCTTGTCTCAACATCCTGGAATTCTACAACATTCAGATGTTTCTTGCAAAAGAAAGCCTGCCTTATCACTCCATAACAAGATGACACATGTTCCTTACAGTGTCAAGACATCTGCTTCAACATCACAACAGTCACCAGCCAAGACTGGGTTGATTACTGTACTAGAGGAGGCTTGCAAGGAGTTAGATGAAGTCATAAGAGTTAGTACTGAAAGGAAACAAAAATTTGAAAGACTTGTCATGTCTCTGAGATTGGCAACAAAGGAAGGTGAAGCTGTCAACACAATGAAGGATGCTGTTAATAATGATGATCTCAGCTTAGAAGATTCAAGCTTTTAATATTTGCCTTCTATTTTAGTAGGGTTAGCTTTATTTTTTGTCTTTGTTTAAGCACTTATTGTGGCTGGTTATGTAATTTGAATATTGTGTTGTTCTATGCACTGTTTATGTTTTAGTTTCCTTCGATGATTTGTTGTGCCTATTTACTAACTGAGAGGCTAACAATGAGAGCTAGGGTTTACTGGCTATAGTTAATAGGGCTTCTAACTGTTGTTTGCCTAATTGTGGCTAAAAAGGGGGAGAAATTAGCCAAGAGAGTCAAGAGTATTATTGCCATATGCTGCGATTGTGATGCAGATATTAAGGGGGAGTTCAGACACTGAGCTGCTAGTGAAGATATCATTGCAATCGAAGAGTGCAGCCAAGCAGACATCAAGGGGGAGAAGTTGCTGCACAGCTGTGATGCTGGTTCATGTTTTTGAGGGGGGCACCAATTGGCTGTTGTCAATAATGAAGATGGTGCTGCAGCAGATCAAGTAATAAAGACTATGATGTTTGTCAAACTGCTGCTGATGAAGTGTATTTCAAAATTACTGAAGGTTTTCCGCTGCTGAAGACTCTGAGGTTCAGAGGGTGTTTTAGCCAAAATTAGCCAAAGGGGGAGATTGTTAGCTCTTGGATTGGCTGGAATTTTGGTAAAACAAAGTATATTCAATGTTGATGTCAAGGTACTGATGTTGCAACATTGAGGTTTAACACTGGGTTGTGTTAAGTTTGTAATTGCTGAAGCTGGATGTATGATGTCACACAGGCGATGTTGTGACATTAGATCTGCAGAACTGATAACATCAGGTTGTGATGTTATTAGGGTTCACGTGTTAGCTGGAATTATGGAGAGTGGTTAACTCATTGGATGAGAATATCTTGGGATAGATATTTTCTGTTACATGAGAGATTTGATTGCAGGTCTGTTGGAGAATTAAAAGGTTGAAGATTTAAAAAGATTTTGGGGATAAAATCTGTTTTGAAGATTCAGTTTTAATTAATAAATCTGATCAAATATTGTGACAAGTCCAAGCCCAATTCAAGGAGCTATATAAAGCGCACAAGACCAAAGGAAAAGGTACAGAAATACAGAGAGAAGATCAAGAGCATAGGCTGAGTGTCTTGAGTATTTTGTACGAGTTGTATAACCAGAATTCTAGGGTGAATTGCTGAGTCGTTTTTTGTCCTCTCTAAAGCTGTTAAGAAGAGAGAGTTGTGTAACTTGGTCAAAGCTGTGAAGCAGAATCAAGGGTTCTCAAAGAGGGTGTTCTTTGAGTATAGTTTTAGGGATTGAGTAGTGTTCTCATATCTAAGTGGTTTCTTAGGTAGGAAGTCATTAGTAGAGTATAAGTTTAGGTGATTGTCAACGGGTTGTTGAGTCTGTAAATTATATCTACAAGTAGTGAATTCTATCCCTGGCTTGGTAGCCCCCAGACGTAGGTAGTTAGACCGAACTGGGTGAACAATTCTTTGTGTTATTCTGCTGTTTATTTTGTCCATTGTGCAGAGTGTGTTGTTGTGACATCGCACCTTAACATCACACGTCTGGTACCAGAATTTCAAGAACAATGAAATACCACCCCCTAATCCTTCGATTGGGGGCAGTATGACCTCAATATCAGTATCAGAGGCTAATCCATCAACAGCGGGTTCGACGCCTGCACTTTCAACACCTCAGAGTGCGCCTAGTTTTTCAACTATAGGACCCCAAATGCCTCAAATGACTCCCCCCCTCAGGAAGTGTGTACAGACCCTTTATGTCTGGGTTTTCGATGCCACTAAATCGAGAGCAACCATATGGAATGCCAACTTCAGTAATGGCAAGTTTGCATAACGCTCCATCAGCATTTACATACCCAACAATGAACATACCTTCGCCCTTACAAAGGTCCGGTTCTGGTGTGAACAATATAGGTCGAATTAGCCAGCCTTTAGGAACGGGGTACCAAACTTACATGCCAAACATCACCAATAACTTTGCGCAATTGATCAGGCAATGGATGAGAGTAACCATGATATGGTCCAGATGTTGGCCCAACAAATGGGGGTTATATTCAATCCTTTGATCCAAAACACTACACAGACGAATCAACAATTTGCGGCACAGATGACGCGCATTGCTGATTTTTTTGGTGTCCCTCGACCTCCCCCGAGGAGACAGGAAGTTCAGATCCCAAGGGTAGCGGTCGAAGAAGAACCTACTATAAACCAGGGACCAATAAACGTTCCTCAGGCAAACCTACAAGACTAGGGAGCAGTGGTCGAACCACCTCGTGTCGAAATGCCTGTCCAGCAAGAACCTGCGAGGGTAATAGTAAATAGGGGTCAAGACGCTGATGATATTGTGCAACGAATACGTTGTAATAACATGCCGGCAGAAAACAATTTAACAGCCATGGTCGAAAGAATAATGGTTCGAAATGGGGTCAATATAGGGCTGCAGAGGCCTAGTTACACATCACCATTATCTGAATATATATTGCAGGAAGATTTACCTCCAAGGTGGAAGGTCCCCAAATTCACTAAGTTTTCAGGAGACACGAGTGAATCGACGGTCGAACACGTGGCCCGTTACTTGATCGAAGCAAGCGAAATAGCGCACAATGAGAACTTGAAGATAAAATATTTTCCTAGCTCTCTGACGAAAAATGCTTTTACTTGGTTCACGTCTTTGCCTGCAGGTTCGATCCATACGTGGACCCAGTTGGAGAGATCGTTCCATGAACAATTTTACATGGGGTAGACAAAGATAAGCCTGAAATAATTGGCTAGCGTAAAGAGAAAGTTTTCAGAACCAATAGATGATTATCTGAATAGGTTCAGATTGCTCAAGGCAAGGTGTTTCACATAAGTACCAGAGCACGAGTTAGTCGAAATGGCCGCTGGCGGCCTCGACTATTCTATAAGAAAGAAATTAGACACCCAATATTTAAGAGACATGGCCCAATTAGCTGATAGGGTTAGACAGGTCGAAAGACTAAAAGCCGAAAAAGCTAGAGTTAATAAAAATAGGAAAGAAAGGGTGGCCTATGTCGGAGTCTGTGAGGAGGATGACGAAGAAGAATCGTCAAATTTCGACGAGCAAGAGATAGATTTGGCAGAATTAAAACAAGGCCCACCTTATGCCTGTAAAGTTTTGGCTCCGTCGAATGGAAAAAATCCAGCCGAATCGGAGAAGAACGACAAGTTCCCTAAGAGAACTTATACATTTGACGTTACAAAATGCAACGAAATATTTGACTTATTGGTTAAGGATGGCCAAATAATAGTACCTCCTGGTACTAAGGTGCCTCCTTTAGAGCAACAGAAAAAGAGAGGTTTTTGTAAATATCACAATTTTTTGGGTCATAAAACGTCTCAATGTTTCCTTTTCAGGGATCTAGTCCAGAATGCAATAAGAGATGGAAGGCTCAAATTCGGCGACAAGTCGAAGTCCCAGGCTAAAGTGGATTCAAACTCCTTGCAGGTGGTGGAAGCCCACTATGCTGAGCCATCCGTAGTAAACATGGTTGAAGTTGCTGAGAGCTTCGATAATACCTTGGACATGAAGAAAGCTGTTGATGGTTTCGACAACATGAATATGGTGGAGGTTGCTGAAGACCCCGCTGACAAAGTTGACAAGGTCGGAGACATGACTGATGGTGTGGACCGGTCGATGATGGTCAAGATTGCTGAAGATCTTGGCGCAAAGAGCAGCGAGAACTACATTGTTGAGGCCACTGAGGGCATCAACAATGAAACTACTTAGAGTTTCGAGAACGTCAACAACGAAACTACTGAGGGTTTCGACAAAGACAACAATGAGACCACTAAGGGTTTCACCAAAATCAATAAAGGAACTATTGAAGGTTCTTACAAACAAGCTGCTGTTGGGATTCTCCGGAGAACCATGGAGGACCCGAAGGACAAAACTGTTGGATTCATCACCCCACAAGTTGCCAGGAGTCCACTCCCAAAGGTTCTGTCGAAGAAAATCTCTGAGGATTTCAATCGAATGAAGAAGGAGCATGAGGTCGATGAGGGCCTCACCTTGAAACTGAAAAAGTTGGGCATGGATGCAGAATCACCGGCCAATATAAACATGGTCGAAGTAACTCAGGACGCTGCAATGCAAGTTGACGAAGAACGTCGACGGAAGGAGTACCAGAAAGTGGCTTACCCAAAAGAGGAAGAAAATCTGGCAGATTTTATTCATAGATGCCAGAGGAAGAGGTCTGAGGTGATGTTGTGCCCTCGTTGTAGTGCTGCCTTCGACAAAAAGGCAACACAAAACTTAGAAGGAATCGAGAGGGCAAGAAAAAGAGGAAATTGGAAGCCTGCTGGAGAGAGGTTCGACCCCAGGAGAGGGAACCAAAATGGAGAGAGGTTAGGCGAAAGACACCCTAACACGTTCAAACCAACAGCCAAGGCTCCAGTTGATAGATGGGTGAATCCAATCCGACAAGCCCAGGGGCAAGGAAAATGGAAGGATTTTGAAGTGCAGAGGGGATCCTCTATGTCATACAGAAAGGAAATCCAGAAGTCCAAAAGGGTGACTTACCCTTCTGAGAATTATAAGGGTAAGAACCCTATGACGAAGTCACAATGGAGGAGATACCAACGTCGAAAGAAGGCTGAGAGAGAGGCTGCAGGAAAAGATAAGCTAGAAACTAGCAGCAACGTTCAAACTTCGACCCAGATGGAAGAAGTGAAGCCTGATAATCCACCCACTGCTCCAGTGCAAGAAGCGCCAAATGAGGAAGTAACCAAGGATGACGAAATGACAGATGATTTTAACTCAGAGTCAGAAGCATCATTTGATGTGACATGTAATGTCGTTTCAGTGCTCCCCAGGGAGTATGATCAAATTATGGAAATCGAAGAGGAAGAGGAAGCCTTGGAGGTCGAAACGGCCAGACACAGGCCCGTTTGCTACTATATCATGAACAACGGATGCGTCGAAGAACAGAACACATTTTTTGAAAGGCCAGATGACTCAATGAAGAACCACCTTAAACCCCTATTTATAAAAGGGAAAGTTGGCGATGTAGGGGTGAATAAGATTCTGGTCGATGGGGGAGCGGCTGTCAACTTGATGCCGCACTTTATGCTGAAGAAAATTGGAAAAGATGATTCCGACACCAAACCTCACAATATGGTGTTGTCGAATTATGAAGGGAAAGTAGGAACTACTATGGGTGTGATTCAGGTAGACTTAACAGTTGGAACCATTACGAGGCCAACTATGTTTATGGTGATTGCGTCGAAAGCAAACTACAACCTTCTCCTGGGTAGAGAGTGGATACACGGTATTGGTATCGTCCCTTCGTCAATGCACCAGCGAATAACCATCTGGCGCGCAGACGGCATAATCGAAAATATAGAGGCAGACCAAAGTTATTTTTTGGCCGAGGTAAACCAGGTGGATAGGAGGAGTTTCGACAGGAATCTGGCTCACATAGCTCCTTGTAGCCCAGCCACCTTCGACATGACGCCAACGGATAATGCTTTTTGCTCATTATACCTTCATCCTACTCATGGGTTTCAGTGGGATAGGGAGGTAGTTGGCGAAGAAAACTACATTTTTGGAACCGCAAACATCCAGCCAATTGGCTGGGGCAGCGAATTCAGTGACAATGAGTGAGTCACTAATTCTTGAAAAGATCGCGGTTTACGTAGCCGAGAACAAACTCAAAGCGGCCTTAGAGGCCGAAGTAAAGTATATGGCTGTCGAAGCCAATCAAATTGAAGCAGATCGACAAGGTCTCGAAAAGGATTTAAATTGGGATCCTCAGGATAAAGATCAAGGTGATTTGCAGAATCGGAGGCTTGACGCGATTTACGACAACGAATCATTGGGCTTCGAAAAGGATCCTTTAGCATCAAATACCAAGATGGTGGCACAGGATCCACTGGAAGAAATCGACTTGGGTTCAGGGGCAGAGAAGCGACCCACTTACATCAGCGCAAAAGTAAGCCCCCAACTCAGGGTCGAAATAGTCCAATTGTTGAAAGAATTCAAAGATTGCTTCGCATGGGACTACGACGAAATGTCCGGGCTGGATAGGAGCTTGGTCGAATTAAGGTTGCCAATAAAACCTGGGAGGAAACCTGTGAAGCAGACTCCAAGGAGATTCGCCCCAGAAATCCTCTCGAAAATTAAAGAAGAAGTCGAAAGACTTCTTAAGTGCAAGTTCATCCGTCCAACCAGGTATGTCGAATGGATTGCTAACATAGTTCCTGTAATAAAGAAAAATGGCAAGTTAAGGGTATGCATTGATTTTCGAGACTCGAATTCAGCTACCCCAAAGGATAAATATCCTATGCCAGTGGCAGAAATGCTTGTCGATTCCGCCGCGAGACATGAGTACCTTAGTATGCTTGATGGGTATTCTGGTTATAATCAAATCTTTATTGCTGAGGAAGATGTCCCAAAAACGACGTGTCGATGCCCTGGAGCCTTAGGCACTTACGAATGGGTGGTAATGCCTTTTGGTTTAAAGAATGCTGGGGCAACATATCAGCGAGCAATGAATTCAATTTTTCACGATTTCATTGAGGATTTTATGCAGATTTACATTGACGATATTGCTGTTAAGTCCGTTTCAGAGAACAATCATATAGGCCATCTTCGACAATCCTTCGAAAGAATGAGGAAGTTTGGTCTGAAGATGAATCCTCTCAAATGTGCGTTTTGTGTGCAGGCGGGAGACTTCCTAGGCTTTGTGGTCCACAAGAAGGGGATCGAAATCAACCATAACAAGGCCAGGGCAATAATGGAGGCGAAAGCGCCATCTACAAAGAAGGAGTTGCAATCTTTACTTGGCAAGATCAACTTTCTTAGAAGGTTCATCTCCAACCTTAGTGGGAAGATGCAAGCCTTTTCCCCTCTACTTTGAATAAATAAAGGAGATTTCGAATGGGGGCAAGAGCAGCAGGATGCTTTCGACAAGATCAAGGAGTACCTAACGCACCCCCTAATCTTAGTTTCACCTTGTAGAAGTAGAAGTATGAGGTTGTACATATCTGCGTCGGACAAGACTTTAGGGAGCATGTTGGCTCAGGAGGACGAAAATGGTGTCGAAAGAGCCATCTACTATCTCAGTAGGGTCTTGAACGATGCGGAAACTAGATATAGCGTGATTGAAAAGTTGTGTTAATGTGTGTACTTTTCATGTATGAGATTAAAGCACTGTGTAAAACCAGTTGATGTTTACGTTTCTTCTCATTTCGACGTTATAAAATATATGTTATCTAAACCAATCTTGCACAGTCGAATTGGAAAATGGGCATTAGCATTGACTGAGTATTCTTTGACATATTTGCCTTTAAAGGCTGTCAAAGGACAAGTAGTGGCTGATTTCATAGTCGACCACGCTATAAATGAAGAGTCTTTGAATTATATTGAAATGGAACCATGGAAGTTGTACTTCGACGGTTCTAGTCATAGAAATGGAACTGGAATCGGGGTTCTTGTTATTTCTCCTGACAAAATTCCTACAAAATTCAAGTACAAAGTCGAAGGACTCTGCTCAAATAATGAGGCAGAATATGAGGCTTTGATAGCAGGACTTGAAATCTTGTTGGAATTGGGGGCAACTCGGGTCGAAATAATGGGCGATTCTGAGTTAGTCATAAAGCAGATAACAAAAGAGTACAAATGTGTTAAGGAAAATTTAATCATGTACTTTGTAATAGCTAATCGACTCTTAAAAAGGTTCGATATGGTTATGATTCGACATGTCCGCGAATATAGAATCAGGAAGCAAATGATTTAGCGCAGATAGCTTCAGAGTACAGAGTATCAAAGGAAAAGCTACAGAAAGCCATTGAAGTTAGAGGAAGAGTGGTGTCAACAAGATTATCCCCGTCGGATTTGGAAACAATAAAGCTTGGATACGCTGACGAAGAAAATTTCGAAATTTTTAACATAGACGACTCAATGGCTGGAGATTGGAGAAAGCCTATAATAGAATACCTGCAAAACCCAACAGGACCAGTCGAAAGGAAAATCAGATATCGAGCTTTGAGTTATGTGATCTTGGGAAATAAACTATTTAAGAAAACTCTGGAAGGAATACTACTGAAGTGTTTAGGCGAATCAGAGGCGTACATAGCATTGTCGAATGTACACAGTGGGGCATGTGGTGCACATCAAGCAGGCCATAAGATGAAATGGTTATTATTCCGACAAGGAATGTATTGGCCAACTATGTTAAAAGATTGCGTCTAATACGCGAAAGGATGTCAAGAATGCCAGGTACACGCAGGGATACCACATGTTCCTGCAAGTGAATTACATTCTATAATAAAGCCTTGGCCTTTTAGAGGTTGGGCTTTGGATCTAATTGGAGAAATTCGACCTGCCTCTTCAAAAAGCCAGAAATTTATTTTGGTGGGAATAGATTATTTTACGAAATGGATTGAAGCCATACCCTTAGTGAACGTGGATCAAGAAGCAGTGATCGAATTCATTCAAAAGCATATTATTTACAGGTTTGGTATCCCAGAGACGATAACAACGGATCAAGGATCTATTTTCACGGGAAAAAATATGCAGGAATTCGCGAAGGAAATGGGTTTCAGACTCCTCACATCAACACCTTACTACACTCAAGCCAATGGTCAAGTCGAAGCTGCAAATAAGGTTATAATTGGCTTAATAAAGAAGCACGTGGGAAGAAAACCAAAGAGTTGGCACAAAACGTTAGACCAAATTCTATGGGCTTGTCGAACCTCGCCTAAGGAAGCTACAAACACTACGCCTTTTCGACTAACGTTTGACCATGATGCGGTCTTACCAGTCGAAGTATACTTGCAGTCAATAAGGATATAAAGACATCATGAAATTCCATCAGATACATATTAGAATATGATGATGGACGAATTAATGGATTTAGACGAAGAAAGATTAACAGCGTTGGACTTACTGAAAAGGCAAAAAGAAAGAGTGGAGAGATTCTATAATAAAAAAGTAAAAAATAAAGCTTTTTCGGTTGGTGATTTGGTGTGGAAGGTGATTCTCCCCATGGATCGAAAAGACAGACTTATGGGAAAATGGTCCCCTAAGTGGGAAGGACCTTTTCAAATCATACGAGTATTTTCCAATGGCGCATATGAAGTCGAAGAATTGGATAAAGATAAGCGTATATTAAAAATAAACGGGAAGTATTTGAAAAAATATAAGCCCACATTACAAGAAGTTAAAATAACAGTCGAATAATTATGCAGAAAAAAACAAGCAATATGGTGGATAGAAAATCTTTCGCCAAATAATATAGATCCAATGTCATTACAAAAAAGGCCTTAAAAGGCCAAACAAAAAATATTACAAATATTCAAACGGGGAAGGATTCTTTCAGCTTTTCAAATTTTGACTTCTGAATTTGGAGACGACGCTCACAAAGTGCCTTGCCTTTCGAAAGCTCCTCAATTTCCTCACCAAGTTTTCGGGCCCTATCAACATGATGCACACCAACTTCAAGTTCTTTACGGATTTCCTCTTGGTCGATGTGTTGCAGTTCTTCTTGACGCTTTTCCGCCTGGGAAATTTTGCTTTGAAGAACAACAATTTGCTTCTTCTACTTGAGGATGTTCTCACCACACAAAGTTGCTTCTTTCTTATTTTGTTCAGACACTTTTTCTAGTTCAGTTACTTTGTTGGACGAATTGGAAGCAGCATCCCACTCAGCAAGTTGGGTTTCTGTCTTATTTTCGAGCTTCTTGGAGTAATCTCGAAGCCGATTAAAGTCAGTCACCATAAGATCTATTAGGGTAGTGAGGTCCAGCACCACATCAGTAACTTCAGTGGGATCCTGCAGGACATTGATTTGCTTTAAGATTTTCTTTAGATCAAATTGAGCAGATGAGTCATTCTCCAGAAGTTGAAATAGGTCAATGTTGAGAATTTTTTGTCGAATATTTGCCAGCGATTCGTCCATGGATTTGGCATCAGAAGTAGTCCCTGAAGTGGTTGAACTACTAATGGTAGTATCAGCAAAATTGTAGCGGGAACTAAGCATGGCTTTAGGTACTCAAAAGGTCTTTGCACCTTCAGATTTTCAAGCTCCTCGTGAGAAAGTTGGGTCGAAGTTGTCGCGGTCGAAGCAGTTTTATTTGTTTGACCAAGGTCTTCTTTGTTGCTTTCTTTCTCTTCGTCCGTAGCAGCTGTGGGAGTTGGCGGCCTTTCGCTTACTTTTTCTTCCTCCTCTTTGCCATCAGTTGCAACCTCCTCATCCTTCTCTTCGTCAGCAACTTGTAAGTTGAGGGGAGATTGGTCTTCAGGTTCATTACTTGTGATAAGCGCTGCAGTAGGCATCACAGTATCCCCACCAGTGTCGACTAACGCGTCAGTCTCAAGACCAGTTTCTTCTTCCACTACGTCTAGAACTTGTTTAGAGATAGCAGTGGGATGGTTTACTTCAGTGGCTGATTCCTTTGTCGAATCCTTAGGAGAAGGTTTGGAGGCGCTGGTTGGCTTATAGGTGGGATCACTACTGGTCTTTGGGAGAACTTGGACCATGGGATGCCCATGAGTATCGACAAGGACCTGAAAGATAAATAAATCAAGAAAGGTAACATAAGTAAACAACCTTTTCAGCGTCGAAAGAAAAGAGAAAAAACCATACCTTGGGAGTTTTAGTCTTCAGGCTAGAGCTTTCGCTTTCTGCTGGAGCAGGGGTAGTTTCCTCGCCTGGATTTTTGAATGGAGTTTTTTCTAAAATTCTGGAAGTAGGGGGTTTTTGTGGTGGAGGTTTGGTTGTTTTCTTTTTCTTCTTGGTAGGCTTTACTTCGTTTGGTGACTCATCACCATCATCAGTGTCGGCAGCTTTGACTTCATGTTCTTTCGCTTTTCTTTTCTTAGGCGTTGATGGCGGTCTTCGACTGCCCTGTGGAACAAGAGAAATTTTATTAGTATGTCAGAAAATGAGAAAACACGTGGTGACCTAAAAGAGAAATAACGTAATACCTTCGCCAAAGGTGTCTTGGTAGTGTCTTTTTGGGGCTCTGCATCTCCAGCAGTTGTTGTTTCGCCAGTGGTTGGTTTTTTGGTCGAAATCTTGATAGCTAGAAAAGAAAAGAAGAAAAGGGTCAAGCGTAAAATAACGTATATATGTTTAAGTAAATGAAAAGTGAGGTTGAACTTCTTCCCATTTTTCACACCTTCATATATAGGAGTTTCCACGCGAACGTGTTCTATGCCAATATGAAGGTGGCCTTTGAAATTGTCCAAGGTGTACTTAGTCGGAACCACTCGCTTGGCACGTTTCTGGTTTTCTTGGCGAAGAATTTTTATAGAATCCCCACAAATGAACTAATCTGGAAATGGAGGGCTAAGAGCCACGCCAAATTCAGCAGATGGTAGAGGGGGAAATTTTGGGCGATAGAGTTTAAAAGCTACCTCATAACGTTGTTCTGGTCGAACATACGCATGTAGTTTTAACTCATCCAGTTTGTTGGTAAATTTGTGCTTCAAAGTCACAGCTGCTTCGCCAATGGTTCGACTAAGTTCATTAGGCCTATAGGCAGTTTCAAAGTATTTCTGGAAAGCTTGGATTTCTTTGACGTAATGAGAAGTACCTTTCTTTGTCTTGTCCTGCACAAGGGCAAAGGCTCTGGTCAGTTGAATGGTGAAAAAATCCACATTAAAAATTTGAGAATCATAATAGGCCCTCCACCATTCGTCAAACTCTTGAGTGCAAAAGAAGCTGGGTCGAAAGACCACTGGTTGGATTTCGACCAGATTTGAATACTTCACCAGCAACTCAGAGCATTCATCTTCAGTATGAGTCATATTATAGTGAATCAAAGAGCCTTTTCTAGAAAAGAGGGGTTTTGGTATTATTTGTATGAACCCAAACTGTCGAGAGACCAGATTGGGCTGGTAATTGACAAGGGAAACCTTTAGTTTCGAAGGACCAAGTCTGGAAACTAAGAGTCTAGGAGTAAGAAAAGATTCCCAGACATTGAGAAATTCGTCTTCCAGAGATTTCGACTCAAGAGGAAGTTTTCTGATAAACCATGCAGGTTCAACCTTCCTATCAGCAAAAGGAGCCATGTTGGGCGTAAAATTGTAACGTTTAGCAAACATCATAACATAGCTGGTAAAGATTTGTTGGAGGCTCAGACCTTCGTCATGGGGCGTTAGTTGCGCCAAACGGAGGCCTTCGACTCTTCTGTCCCCTAGAGCAGCTGCGTCCACAGTTGACTTATTGGGAAGGGAGGCTTCGAAGGTGGCATTGAGCCACAATTGTAAGAGCCAGAAGGGTCCTGATAACAGCAGAGTTTTCTTCTCCTTAATATTCTTCAGGGTGGTGACCCCTTCACCAAGAGATTCGTAGAGGTTCGCCAAAATCATCTCGCTAAGACACAGCCGGTGTCCAGCGTGAAGCTTATTTGCTATGGTGATGTAGCGCTTCGCCACTTGGAGAGATCTGGAGCAAAAGACGCATCTCGACAACCAAAGGGCCAGGAAGGCTACATGCTCTTGATCGGATACTTCTTTAGTCTCCTTATCATGATAGTTGGCAATGTAGGCTGTAAAAGTGGCTTTGTTGGTGTCGAAGCCTATTGAATCGTCAGATAGCACGTTTGGGTCATAATCGACTCCTAAGGGACTTAAGCCAGTAATGGCAGCTATGTCGAAAAGGGTGGGAGTAATCATCCCACAAGGAATGTGGAAGTTGTTATAAGTGTTGTCCCAGAAATAAAGGGAAGCTAGAAGCATGGAAGGACAATATCCTGGCCCTACTTTCGACAACTGGATAAGATCAAAAATACCCATAGTTTTCCAATCATTACTTTTAACCTTCTCTATTTTTCCCAACCAAGCTAGGTAGTCAGAGGGATCTTTCGACAAAGGGAAGGATCTAAAGATTCTAAAATTATTCATATACTCTAAGTTTATGACTTCTTCAGAGGGGGTCCCTTGGCCATCTACTTTGGACTTTTCGTCTATAATTTTTTCCTTATCAGTTCTAGGTCTAACCCCGTTCGCTATGGGTTTGTAACGGTGATAGGTTGGAAAAAATTCCTGTACCTTAACCGGGTCTAATTTTAAGTCAGGAAAAGGTCCTAGCATGGCATTGGATTTACCAGAAATCAAGATAGGAATGAGTACATGGGATTGATAGATGCAGCGTTTTTCCTCTTCATTGGGAGGTTCCGGAACATATTCTTGATTTCCCACCACCTTGGGACCAAAGATTCTTTCCACTGGCGCTAAGTTGTTGGATTTCCGGGAGTCTTTACTTGCGATTTTTGGAGTAGCAGAAGACGCCATTGTTGATTACAAAGCAATAGAGAAAAATGGAGAAGATGAAGTTTGAAGAGAGTTTTGTTTTGGAAAGAGGAAACGTAAAAAGGTGAAAAAATGGAGTTTTTAACTTATATATAGATGGAGGAATGGAAGCGGTTAGTATTCAGAAACTTTAATGAAAAAATAAGGGAAAGATTGTGGGACACGTGGAGATTTTGAAGTGGATGTTTCAGACGGTGGCAGTTAGGTTTTTGACCCACGATCTGCTAAGGGTTAGAGTAGGGATGATGAAAGATCTCAAAACGTGGGCTGAAAAGACGTTTGAGAAAAGCGTAATGATGATTCTGACATTTCTAACGTCTAATCATATGAACAGTCACTGGTCGAATTATTGATGGCGTCGAATTGTATTGGCAAAAAATGCTTTTCTCCCTTGGTCGAAAATGTATTTCTTGGGGGGCAATTTATAGGTTGCTAATTTCGACGCCAAGGAAATTGTTTAAAAGCAAAGTGTAAAATTCGTCAGGTCATTTCGATTAGAAGGTTTTTGATGAGAAAGGCAAGTCGAAGACAAATGGTACTTAGGGAAAGCATTGGCAGATTTTTCTAAGTATGAAGGATAGTTTCGACACAAGAGAAATAGGCCCATTCGACGGGTGTTTGAAATTCAAATTTCAGGAGGGAGTTTCGCTTTTGAAATTGGACGCGTGGAACGCATCTAGGAGGCGAATGCATGCAGAATGCCATTTGTCGCCATTAGGAGAAATAGTTGTTATTGGTAGTTATTTCGTTTGTATATAAATAGGGGGTCTTAGTGTTAGATTTCCGTGTGTGTTCAGAATTTGTACAAATCACTCAAGAAATACTCAAAGTAACCGTGAGAGAGAAAAGAGTAATTACTGAGAAAATGTACGTTTGAAAAACACCAGTTTTCATTCCTTGCATTTAAATAGAAGTTTAAAGTTCTTCATTTACAATTCCTTTTACATTTCTGTCATTTTCTTACTTACAAGTTATTTCCATTTCGCCCTTTATTTCAAGAAACAAAGTTATCATTTCTGTCGAAAAATACAAATTTTGATGAAAAATATGATGAATTCAATAAATAAAAGGTTTTCTAACAAAAATTGCCAAAATTGTTAAAGCACATTGTCCTAGGATTTGTTTGATCGGTCCTGTAAGTAAACTAATTTTACATAAATTAGGAGATCAGTGGTTGTTTGCGAATTTTCCAAGCAAACAATATCGCGGGAGGTTTTCCACTTGCATGATATCCCTACATGTTGAAATACAAATAGAGTAGGGTTTTTGTTATCGTTCCACAGAGATTGTTTAGAGATATCACTGCTGTTCTCTAGTTGAAATTGTTTTAAACTTAAAGTAACAAAGGGTTTTGGTTGTTGATCACAGATCTTTTGCATAAACGGTAAAAGTAATCGGATTTGATAGATTTATAAAACACATGCAAAGATTAGGGTTTGGCAAACCATTTTGCACGTATAGAATCGATAAAGCGAATGAACTCGTTTAGACGATAAATATAATCACATATCCTCCCAATATGTTTATCTCTAACACATATTTTGAGTTTTATCATTTTGATCCTTTGATGATCTCTCACTAAAACTATCAAAATGATACCATTCAAGTTCAATATTTATGAACATCAACTCTCATAACTATCTCTAGCCTATGTTTATTGATGGATGAAAAAACCTAGATAAAGTGTAAGAACACATTTCTCAATCATGAACCAACACAAAGAATAAACCATAGAAACAAAGTTTTTCACCATATATTCATCATCCATAAGTTCATAAACTTAAATCAATACCTATACATACAAAAGAAAGGATTGTCTACCTTCTAATCTTGACACAAAAGGAGATTAGCTATCCATTGACATGGTAGCTTCACAAACAAGAAAATGAAGAAGAGGAACAAACATCAACGAGGATCTCTCGACTATTGATGCTCTGATTCTTCGAAAATAAGATGCTACAGTGTTTATAGGGTTTTTGCTCTAAGAAAATAACAAGGATGCACACAAAAATGCTGATCAAATCTATTTATAGAGGGGCTGAGATGCGCAGAGCGCGCTAAGCCCGCATCAGCGCGCTGTCATTTATTGCTAAACCGCCTACAATCCCGCTTAGCGGGCTCCAGACCGCGCTAAGTGGGCAACCTACTGGAATTAGCTTCTTCCTTGGGCTAGGAGCGCGCTAGTAGCATGCTTCAAAAATTCAAATTCTTCAAAAATGCTCCTTAAGAGCCTTCCATGCTCCAAGCTTCCCATTGAAATGTTAAAACCTACAATTATAAACACAAAAGTTAAATAACTAAGTCTAATAATGCATTTAAACTATACTACGATTATTTACCGGAAACAAAGGGAAAAAGCATCAATTAACAAATAAAGATCTCAAAAGGTGCCAAAAACTAAACTATATATTAACACATTCTAGCACCTAACAACTCTCCCCAACTTGCTTCTTTGTTTGTCCTCAAACAAAGGTAAGATAGAATAGAAACAAGAAGAATATCGGATAAGACAACACAATAAAAAATCCATGGTTCAAACTAAATTGATGCACTCGCAAGTAATGCTCAGCTCCAACACAAGATCAAAACATGGCTATGAACTAACTTCTAAACAGAAATAACAAGCAACTCATCACAAGCAATCAAATGTTCAAACGGGAATCACCTACTTTACTCAAATGAGTCATGCTCAATATTTACAAGAGACAAAACACTCTCATAGTAATTGTGCCAGCATCCAGAACCATTCATCCATTCATCTACTCAATTCAACAAGGAAATCAAGGAAACAAAGATCTCTTAAGGACTTCTAAATGTTGTAACTAGGCAAGGGTTAACAAGAAAGGGATATTTATAAAAGGCTAATGAATCAAAGTGGCTATCAAAATTTTTTCAAAAATGAAGAACATGCTGACTTAGTCAAACATCAAATCATTTCAATATTTTCCTTTCTTTTTCTTCTCTTTTCTTTCATGGTGCCCTCTCTCATTTGAATCAAATGCTTCTTTTATTTTTCTTTTCAAGCAACTCACTTTTGAGTGCAAAGCATAGCAAATAATACTTTTCATTTTTCTTTCTTTTTCACAAGAGGCACCATTTCACCAAATCATTTCTTTTTCACACAACAAACACTCTCCCCAACTTTAAATCACACTTTAATTTAATGACAATGTTCTTCAAAAGCATGTTCAAACAAAGGGTTAAGTGTATACAAAAACAAACTAGAATGAATCACAACGATTTTTTTTTAACAACAACAACCACAAATGAGTGGGTTTCCCGGCATTTTGCCGAATTTTGTTTTATGATTCATTCTATTTGTGTGAAGGCTCAAAATTAGTTAGCAAATGCTCACACTTCTCATCGGGTAAAGTAAAGCCTAAAAGAATTGGTGGTTTTTCTCAATGTCAAACAATGCCTAGATCACTTCTATGTTTCCAAGATTTACCGATGAATACAAGATTAAGCATGAATCGCACGAGTTAAACAACAACTACACGACTACTCTCTTTTATGAACAATGATGGTCACTCATTTTTGTGGTTTTGTCCTAAATGATTCCCATATGAACATACATGCGAATGAAACAAAGCTTGAAATTTGTGTAAAACAAAAAGTTCATACACATACTAACATTCTACAAAGCAAAAGCAGAGTACCTTTTTCGTGCAACAATCCAGATTTTTATCATCACCATCAATGATTGGTGTAGCATATCACTTTTGAACAAAGAAATTAAAACTTGCTTCAATCAATCAATTACCTTAAATCAAGAACAAACACAAAAATTTTGTACCAAAAAGCATGAACATAAAACCTCATCCGCCCGGATGGAAACTTCAATAATAAAAAGAAAGTTTTAACAACTAAAAACATATCCAAAACAAAAGTCAAATACTAAACATAATACAAAACAAGGGTAAAACGATCAAACACATCAGTAACCCATCAGTAGGAACTCGAACTAGACACTCCATCATCAGCCTCATCACGGTCATCTCCGACATCCTCACCAACATCACCATCATCATGCACAGCCGCCCCCTCTGAGAAACCTGGCCTGGCCTCAGGCCACCTAGCATACGCCATCAGGTCCTCTCTAGACCTCAATGGATGATCAACGTGAGGCTCCCGGAACTGGAGCTATAGCTGCACCATAGAGTCGTGCATAAATAAGAAGGCACGCTGATGAGCCTCGTGCATGGCCCAGTTGGCCTCAGCACTCGGATCAAGCACACGCCTCGCAGGGGCAAAAGCAGCAACAAGGACAACATCATTATGAGCCTGCAAACAAAAACGGGTGATAAAAGCATCATCTAAAACTCCTAACTTCACATTCCCATGGCTAGGAAGTGCAACTCTCGCCCTATGGCACAATGCCATAATCAACCCAGGGTATGTCAGTGTGCAAGCCACCCTATCTCCTAAGGGTGTCGAACTCAGCACAATCCTCCTCAGCTCGTTTGAAATAATCAGTGGCAAATCCACGGTCTTCTCATCATCAAGTATACACGCCAGGAGGGCTGCGGTCTGCATAGGAATGGAAGAGGTGTGACTACGAGGCTTGAGGTTGTACAAGACAACCGACATCACAATCTGAGTTTCGGTAATCAAAATACCTCTCATAAACTTCAGAGAGGATCCATTAGTACCCAATTGATACATCTGATCTCTCACACACAAAACTTCTCTCAACTTCTCGGCATTCCAATTCCTTCGAGCTAACATCCTCCCATAATCACACAACTCGTCATCCACCAACTGAATGTGGTTCCCAAGGTAGTCATTAATTGCTGCTCTAGAGAAGTCGGTCTCTTTGCCCCTCACCCAAGTCTTAAAGTTGAAAGGCGTATCTCCTGAAGGTAAGGCATTCGCAAAGAATTCCCTCACAATGTCCAAATGATACTCAGGGTATGGTTAAAAGAGCTCGTCCCAGCCACCTCCTTGCAAAAGGGAACCTGTGAGGCGATAACCCCTCTCGGGATCAATCTGCACAATCCTGTCAGCCCACACAGTTCTCCGCTCAAGTTGTTGATACCTTAACTGTTGGGCAGGACCAAGAAACCGTGTATGATCAAACGGCCCTGATGGAGCACGCCTAGCTGGGTTTGAGGTAGACCCGACACGTTGTTTCTTCCGACCTGACATCTGAAAAACACAACAAAACGTCCACAAAACAGACAAATACGTTAACGAAAACAACATTAAAATATGCCTAAATTCCTAAACAAATACGACGATTCATCCATAGGAATCAAAATAGAATTTAGAAGAAGGGAAAATTTTTGAAAATCCCAGACCGCGCAAAGCCCGCAGAAGCGCGTTAAGCGGGCTCTGCGATTTGAATTAACTTCTTCTCTGCAACAGAGATGCTTCCATGGATAAAACACTACTTCCTAAAACAGAGATATGCACAGAGATACTTCCAATCACGAATTCATAAAATTAAAACCCTAATTTCTACAAAAGCCCTAATTTCTAAATTCAAGGTTCCTATCCACATGCAAATATAACTAGTCTAGTAACAACAATGGAGAATGACGTACAAGAAGAAGAACAAGATGAACAAGAGCATTGAAAATTAAAGCTTCAACCCAAAATGGGTTTTTTACACGAAAAATTTAAAAGAAATGGAAGAACTTACAGTTGTTGATGTAGATGTTGAGCACGAAAATGAACAAAATGAAGCTAGGGCACAAAGAATCCAAGTAACTCTCAAGAATTTTGGAGAAGACGAGAGAAACTTGAGATTTTGTGAGAAAAGGGGTGAAATGAGGTGCATAACCTCAGAACCCTAGCTTCACTAAAATAAAATATGGGGCGGGTCATGCATTATTGGGCCCAGACAAAATAATTTTTTTTTTCAAAATTTCGCAGAACGCGCTAAGTGGGCTCTAGGCCGCGCTAAGCGCGCTGCTCACTGAAATTTGGGGTTGATTTTTCTTTAGAGCGCGCTCCTGCAGGCTAAGCGGGCTCTGCAACACAAGAAACATTTCCAGCAGCACAAAACTTATTTCTAGCAGCATAAAACATCATTTCCAGCATCCAAAATCACACAAACTTTACAAAAACCCGATTAAACAGCAAATTGACCAAAAAGACAATAAAAACTTACAAAATTGGGGTGCCTCCCAACGAGCGCTTGTTTAACGTCGGATAAGCTCGACGACCCAAGACTATCAATGAAAAACGTCTAGAAGAACAGAACAATTTTCTCGATCAAAATTACCTCCAAGGTAGATTTTTAAACGTTGACCATTTACGGTCCAACTGTCTTTTTTTTGCATATCTTTGATCACAATTGCTCCAAAACTTTTCACCTCTTTGACAAGAAACGGTCCTGACCACTTCGATTTTAACTTTCTCGGGAAAATTTTTAACCGGGAATTGAACAGTAATACCATTTGCCCAACCTTGAAATCCTTTTGTCGGATCTTCTTGTCATGATAACCTTTCACCTTTTCCTTATACAACCAACTAGAATGATATGCGACATTCCGCATTTCCTCCAATTCATGTAGTTGTATTTTCCTTTTTTCTGAGGCCAAGTTTTTATCAAAATTTAACAGTTTCAGGTCCCACAATGCTTTGTGCTCCATTTCAACTGGAAAATGGCATGTTTTACCATAGACCATTTGAAACGGAGTTAAGCCAATTGGAGCCTTGTAAGCGGTACGGTACGCCCACAAAGCCTCATCCAATTTTTGTGAACAATCTTTTCTTGAACTCGGCATGGTTTTTTCCAGAATCCTTTTCACCTCTCGGTTAGACACCTCGGCTTGACCGTTCGTTTGTGGGTGGTAAAGGGTCACCACTTTATGCGATACACCATAATGTTTCAAAACACTTTCAAGGGATGTATTGCAAAAGTGTGACTCGCCATCACTTATAAGAACCCGAGGAGTGCCAAAACGGGCAAAGATGTTTTTCTTTAAAAAAATTATTACCGTTTTGCCATCAGCCTTCGGTGAAGCAATCGCTTCGACCCACTTCGAAACATAATCAACCGCCACTAAAATATACTCATTTCCAAAAGAGGGTGGGAATGGACCAACAAAATCTATGCCCCAACAATAAAAAATTTCAACCTCTTGGATATTTTGAAGGGGCATTTCATCTCTTTTTCCATTTCCACTAGTTCTTTGGCAAGTATCACAACTTTGCGCATGGAGATTTGCGTCTTTAAATAGAGTAGGCCAATAAAAGCCTGATTGCAAGACTTTCGTGGCCGTTCTCGAACCATTAAAATGGCCTCCATAAGGCGAGTTGTGACAATGCCATAGAATACTCTGAGCTTCATCACTCGTGACACACCTTCTCAAAAGGTTGTCACCTCCTAACTTGAACAAGTAAGGTTCATCCCACACATAATAATTCGCATCCGATAAGAACGTCCTTTTTTGATTCCAAGTTAGGTCTTCGGGTATCCACCCGGTTGCTTTGTGGTTAGAAAAATCCGCAAACCATGGCCTAACTTGTACTTGAAACAATTTTTCATCGGGAAATTCCTCTCGGATTTCCTTTTCTGTTTTGGTTACCTCCACATTGATCAAACGGGACAAATGATCCGCCACCAAATTCTCTGAACCCTTTTTGTCCTTTATTTCCAAATCAAATTCTTGGAGCAAAAGGATCCAACGGATGAGCCTTTGCTTCGAATCCGGTTTAGTGAGCAGATATTTGATTGCCGCATGATCAGTGTAGATTACAACTTTTGACCCTAATAGGTAAGAACGAAACTTCTCAAGTGCGTATACAATCGCAAGCAACTCTTTTTCGGTTGTGGAATAATTTACTTGCGCATCATTTAATACCTTGCTTACGTAATGTATAGCATGAAAAGTTTTGTCCTTCCTTTGACCTAACACCGCTCCAACAGCGTAATCACTCGCGTCGCACATTAGTTCAAAATTTAAAGTCCAATTTGGCGCGATGATTATTGGAGCGGTAATTAGTTTCTCTTTCAAAATTTTGAAAGAAATAAGACATTCATCGTCAAAGAGAAATACCTGATCTTTGTTGAGCAAGTTGCTTAGTGGCCTTGCTACCTTTGCAAAATCTTTGATGAATCGCCTATAAAATCCCGCATGCCCCAAAAAGCTTCTGATTCCTTTGACGTTGGTAGGAGGAGGCAACTTTTCAATCACTTCAATCTTCACTTGATCGACTTCAAGGCCTTTGGAAGGAACTTTGTGGCCAAGCATAATCCCCTCCATCACCATAAAGTTACACTTCTCCCAATTCAACACCAAGTTTGTCTTTACACACCTCTCAAGGACGGTTTCCAAATTCTTCAAGCATAAATCGAAAGATGCTCCAAACATGGAAAAATCATCCATAAACACCTCCATTGTCTTTTCTATGAGGTCGGAGAAGATAGCTTGAACACACCTTTGGAAAGTTGCCGGCGCATTACATAAGCCAAAAGGCATCTTTCGATAGGCAAAAATGCCAAAGGGACAAGTAAAAGCCGTCTTCTCGTGATCCTCCGGGTCAACCGCAATTTAATTGTACCCCAAATAACCGTCCAAAAAACAATATAATTGTTTCCCGGATAACCTCTCGAGCATTTGGTCCATGAATGGAAGTGGAAAATGGTCTTTTCTTGTTGCGGTGTTCAACCTTCTATAGTCAATACACATTCTCCACCCCGTCACAATCTTTGTTGGGATTAACTCATTCTTCTCATTTCAGATAACAGTCATGCCACCCTTGTTAGGAATAACGTGCACGGGGCTTACCCATGGACTATCAGAGATCGGGTAGATCATTCCCGCATCCAAAAGCTTCACAACTTCTTTCCGAATAACCTCTTTCATAGTAGGATTCAAACGACGTTGTGGTTGAGCTACCGCCTTGAAATCCTCTTCCATCAGAATCTTGTGCATACAATAAGATGGACTAATTCCTTTAAGATCGGAAAGAACCCACCCTATAGCTTCTTGATTTCTTTTCAACACTTGAATCAAACGGGTTTCTTATTTGTCGAACAAAACGTTGCTAATAATAACCGGCTTGTTCCCACTTTCATTAAGGAATGAATACTTCAAACTAGAAGGTAACACCTTCAATTAAAGTTGAACTTTCTCATCACTTGGTTCTTTCTTCAACTCTTCATTCTCAACTTCCCATGGTTGTAATTCTTTGAGTGACTCAAGCTCTTTCAAACATTCTTCAAGTTCCCTTTCTTCCTCACTAGTAAGTATGTCAAATGACTCACCAAGTGCTCTTTCTAAGGGAGAATCCACATGAACTTGTTTTGCAACTTCAATAATTACCATATCTGATGCATCAATGCGGAAGCTATCATGCTTGTCTTTGGAATGCTTCATTGCTTCAAATAGATTAAAAGATACCTCTTCATTTAGAACCCGCACTTTCATAAGGCCATCATCAACATCTATCATCATGTGAGCGGTCTTCATAAAAGGGCGACCAAGAATTAGAGGAGCATCCTCATCCTCTTCCATATCAATAACAATGAAGTCCACCGGAAAGAAAAATTTATCAACTTTCACCAACACATCTTGCGCCAACCCAATCAGATGAGTGGTAGATTTGTCGGCCAATTGCAATGTCATACGGATGCCCTTAATTTCAATGTTCCCAGGCCTTTTCACAATAGATAATGGAATGAGATTTATGCTTGATCCTAAATCAATAAGGCCATTTCCAACAAAGACATTACCAATTGTAACGGGTAAGGTAACTCGCCCCGGATCGGCTTCTTTCTTCGGAAGAGTTCTTTGAATAATAACACTATAATTTACCGCAAGAACAACGGTTTCCGGCTCCGAATATTTCCGCCTCTTTGTAAGAATATCCTTCATAAATTTGGCGTACTTCGGCATTTGCTCTAGAGCTTCAGAAAAAGGGATGTTGATTTGTAGTTGCTTAAAGATATCCATGAATCTTGAGTTGTGCCTAGCATTGTCTTTCCTTGTCGGCACATGAGGGTAAGGCATATTTTGAGTCGGTATCGGATTAATCTTCTCCTTCCCCTTCTTAACTCTCACATGTTTCTCTTTTTTCTTCACTTCCTCCACACTCTCATTTTCAACTTCAACAATATCATCATTTTTCTTTTTAACTACAACCTCATTATCATTTTTCTTTTCAACTACTTCCTCATCACTATCCTCCTCAACAATACCATCAATTTTTTCTTCTTCTACACTTTTGTCATTTTCTTTTGCTAACTCCTTCCCCCTTTTAGTAACGATTGCTTTGCAATGCTCCTTCAGGTTTACTTGAGTATTTGCAGAGAATAAAGGACCCGATTGTTGCTCGGCTATTTGTTTTGTAAGTTGCCCAACTTGATTTTCGACATTCTTTATCGCCGCATCGCTACTCTTTTGGTTGGCCATAGACATTTGAATGAATTGATTCAAAGTGTCTTCCAACTTAGAGCTAGCAACCGGAGGTGGTGGAGGTTGATAAGGATTTTGCCGGCTTGAAGAACCGCCACCATAACCTTGATTATTTTGATAGTTCCCCCTCGGTTGATATCCTTAATTGTTTTGGTAATGTTGTTGAGGATTGTTTTGATAAGGTTGTTGTTGTTGTATTCCTTGATAATCTCGTTGATTGTTCATGTAGTTTACTTCTTCAAATCCCGGTGGAGGACAAAATCCGGTGTCGTGCTCTCCTTTGTAAAGTTCACAACATGCAACTTGTTTACTCTTGCTTGGTTGCTCATGCAATTCCTTCAATTGTTGTGGAAGCTTCGACATTTGTTAAGTCAAAAGTTCCACTTGTTGAGATAAAAGCTTGTTTTGAGCTAGGATTGCATCATTAGTTCCCAATTCAAATACCCCAAGTTTCTTTTGTGAGTTGTCACGGTTTTGATTTTGAATATCATTAAGAGCCATTCTATTGATGATATCCGTAGCTTCTTCGGCACTCTTTGATAACAAAGCTCCACCAGAAGTGGCATCCAATAATGTCTTGCAATTTGGTTGGAGACCATTTCTGAAGATGTGAATTTGAGTTAAATCGTCAAACCCGTGGCCTTTGCATTTTCGAATCATGGATTTGAATCTTTCCCATGCTTCATTTAGAGACTCATTAGTACCCTGAGAGAACACAGAAATCGCAGTTTTTGATTCCATGAAACGATTGTGAGAAAAAGACCTTTCTATAAATTTCTCCTCCAGAACATTCCAATCGGTCATCACAACAGGAGTTTGGACAAGAGACCAATCCTTAGCTTTGCCAAGCAAAGCATGAGGAAATAGTCAAGTGAATAAAGGTACCTCTTGCGCTTGATCCACTCCGGCCGCTAACGCTATCTCGCAAAATTTGGTGAGAAAAGAGAAAGGGTCTTCATGATCCATTCCCGTGAACGGACTTCCATATAACAAATTCAGAGTTCCTGTTTTCATCTCAGCTTGCCTTCCATTATTTGCATTATGAGCAAACTGAGCGGTGTGATGCGGACTATTTACACATGGTGTGGAAGCGGGAGGTGGAGGTGGTGGTTGTGCCATGATTGGCGTGAACTGTGGTGGTGGTGTTGAAGTAGAACTTTCTCCTTGCACTCTTCGTTCCTTGGCAAGTTGCCTCCTTCGTCTAGTTTTGCTATTTAACTTCCTTGCGGTTCTTTCAATCTCAGGATAAAAAAGAAGTTGGTTCGCGGGAAGTTTTCCTCGCATAAACAGAGTATGCACAAACTTAACCAAACAAATTAACAAGTACAAGAAAATTTTTAACAAGTCTAAAACTTCACAACTATTGCAATGCTTACAATATCAATTAACAATCCCCGACAACGACGCCAATTTGTTGAAATACAAATAGAGTAGGGTTTTTGTTATCGTTCCACAGAGATTGTTTAGAGATATCACCGTCGTTCTACAGTTGAAATTGTTTTACACTTAAAGTAACAAAGGGTTTTGGTTGTTGATAACAGATCTTTTGCATAAACGATAAAAGTAATCAGAATTGAAAGATTTATAAAACACATACCAAGATTAGGGTTCGGCAAACCATTTTGCACATATAGAATCGATAAAGTGAATGAACTCGTTTAGACGATAAATATAATCACATATCCTCCCAATATGTTTATCTCTAACACATATTGTGAGTTTTATCATTTTGATCCTTTGATGATCTCTCACTCAAACTATCAAAATGATAACATTCAAGTTCAATATTTATGAACATCAACTCTCATAACTATCTCTAGCCTATGTTCATTGATGGATGAAAAAACCTAGATAAAGAGTAAGAACACATTTCTCAATCATGAACCAACACAAAGAATAAACCATAGAAACAAAGGTTTTCACCATATATTCATCATCCATAAGTTCATAAACTTAAATCAATACCTATACATACAAAAGAAAGGATTGTCTACCTTCTAATCTTGACACAAAAGGAGATTAGCTATCCATTGACATGGTAGCTTCACAAACAAGAAAATGGAGAAGAGGAACAAGCATCAACGACGATCTCTCGACTATTGATGCTCCGATTCTTCGAAAATAAGATGCTACAGTATTTATAGGGTTTTTACTCTAAGAAAATAACAAGGATGCACAAAAAATGTTGATCAAATCTATTTATAGAGGGGCTGAGATGTGCAGAGCGCGCTAAGCCCGCATCAGCGCGCTAAGCGCACTGTCATTTATTGCTAAACCGCCTAAAATCCCGCTTAGCGGGCTCCAGACCGCGCTAAGCGGGCAACCTACTGGAATTAGCTCTTTCCTTGGGCTAGGAGCGCGCTAAGCGCGCTAGTAGCATGCTTCAAAAATTCAATTTCTTAAAAAATGCTCTTTAAGAGCCTTCCATGCTCCAAGCTTCCCATTGCAATGTTAAAACCTACAATTATAAACAGAAAAGTTAAATAACTAAGTCTAATAATGCATTTAAACTATACTACGATTATTTACCGGAAACAAAAGGAAAAAGCATCAATTAACAAATAAAGATCTCAAAATGTGCCAAAAACTAAACTATATATTAACACATTCTAGCACCTAACACTACACCTCTAACTCTAAAAGGGGATGTTATGGGACATAAGTCTGACAGATGGTGTAAGTTTCACAAGGTTAAAGGACACCACACAGAAGACTGCTACAAGCTCAAGAAGGAGATAAATTGTCTGGTTCAGGAGGGTCACCTTAATAAATATGTCAAAGGCGACTCCTCTCAAAGGTGTGCAGGGCCAGCTCCCGTGGGCGTGACGATACTGAAAGCCCTAGATCCAAAAATGGAAAGGAACCATCTAAAAAAGAGAACGGCAAGGTCGTACGCTATACGCTTAATACTATCATAGAAAGATTCACCAAGTGCAGAAAGACTACTTCCACCTGACGAAGGTATGCTATCCAGATATTAAATATAAAGGATCTTCCAACTGATCCGAAGGAAGGCGGGACCAAGGCGCTAAAAGTCCATATCACTTTTTTTAGAGAAAGATGCGTCAGATATTCATTACCATAACGGCAACCCTATGATCATCACTGTTAGGTGCAATGACTGGGAAATTATAAGAGTCTTAGTAGATCAAGGGAGCTCTATATATATCTTCTATTGGGATGTGTTTGAGAGGCTCCACCTCAATCCAGATGACCTGAAAACCTTCAAGAGGTTCCTAGTTGGGTTTTCTAGGGAGCAAGTACAAGTGAAAAGCTATATAGCAATGAAGACCACCTTTGGAGTGGGGGGACAAGCCAAGCAAATCAAGTTTATGTATCTGGTTATAGACACCCCCTATTCTTATAATATGATTACCAAATTTTAATCAGTTAGGCGTCACCTTGTCTACCTTATATTTGTGCATGAAATACCTACTCTCTGATGGGCGGGATAAAGTCATCCAAGGAGACCAAGAAGTCTCCAGGAAATGCTATCGAGAAAGTCTCAAGCTACAAAGAGTCTAGACCCTAGGCGTGAACACCAAAAAGGCTGGTTCAGGAATCAAGCCACCAGAAGCAACTCTCAAAGGTGGAGAAGCAGTACCTCAGAAGAGCGAGAAGACATGAGACTAAAGCCTCAGCGGGAAGGACCCTGGTGCACTTTTACTTTATCATTGTTTGTTAATTTTGTTGCTATTACTTTTGATCAGACAAGTATTGTATCTCTTTCGCTTATAAAGACAAGTTGTTTTTTTTCGGGGACATACTATAATCCTTTGTGCTCTGTGAGGGGGCAAGAGTTTTTAACTATTTCTTATTTATTTGCACTTTGTCTTCCCCTTTTATTGGTAGGAACCTAAAGGAAATCACCATCTAAAGAGAGTAAATGTTGGACCATCATAGAGGCATCCATGCTGCCCTTTGAGGCGATAAAACACATTGTATCCTCATAGATGGATCCTTACCACCCTTTGTGGTGATCGAACATGGTGGATCCTCACAAAGGGATCCTTGCCGCCCTTTGAGGTGATCAAGCATGTTGGATCCTTACAGAGGGATCCTTGCCGCCCTTCGAGCCAATCAAATATGATGGATCCTCATAGAGGGATCCCTATCACCCTTTAAGGCGATCAAACATGTTGGATCTCTACGAGGAATCCCTGCCGCCCCCTATGAAGCTATAAGACACACATAATCATCGCACGAGGTTTTGGCTACCTTAGCAGGAATTATCAACAATAGGCTGACCTATTGAGCAATTAAACATAATTGTCTAAATAACAGTTAAAACATGAAAAATGATAATAACATAGTTAAAACAAAGACGCCTAAAAGGCACAACAATTCAAGTTTTTACACTAGACCCCATAAGGGCAAGAAAAGAGGAAAAATCCACGAAGGGCTAAATAAACAAGATCAAGAAATCCACTTATTGGCCATCCTTAGAAGTTGCCCGCTCCATGGGTACTAGAATTCTCGCGAATGGGATGACCTTATTGTGGGTGCGTTGATAAAGTATCGCGATCGCAATGGTACTTATCGTGGTCGCGATGGATCAAAATTTGACAGGTTTTTAACATTTTTAAATAGAAAAGAAAGACTACTTTTTTAGGGTTCTGAATTTTATGCGAAAAAGTGACGACAAGGCAGATTCAAGTAATAATTTGGAGAGCTTTGGAGCCATTGGAGACATATTTCTTCATTGATTTTCATGTACTATTCCTATCAACTCATGATATTTTATTATTTAACCATAATTAGCTATATTCTTTTGATTAGGTCTTAGAAGATGAACTTGATTTTACTCTGTTGGATCATATAATTGTTTGGTGTTATTTGAGTGTTTTGATTTTATAATTTATATTCAATCTTTTATTCTTAATGCTATTTGTGTATTTACGAGCGCGCAAAGTGAAATTAGACGAGTATGGATTATTGAATGTAAGTTTGCCGATCAGATATAGAGCAATTGTTCAACACAGTAATTAACTATGAATAGGTTATTGTAAGTTATGGCAAGAGAATTAACTCACATAGATTGCCTAGTTTTAATCCGAGTTTACTTAAGGAATTAGGGAGATGTTGTCTAAATTAGTGATTTTTACACCAAGGAATTGAGTACAATGGTATTATTAATTTGCCGTAAAATTATAAGTCGATTCAAATCAAATAACACACAATCATCAACAAGGGAAAATCAAGGGATTCAAATAAGATCTAATTGCCTTCTCATTATCTTAACTTTTATCAAGTTTTATTCGCGTAATTATTTTCCACACAACCAATATGAAAATCCCCTTGTGGTTACTATAAATCTTATGATTATCACCTTGTTAGAATTAGCAATTCCTGTGGAGACAAATTTATTTTTATTACTTCGACCGTATTAGTACACTTGCTAAGAAAGTCATCAGGACCCCTCTTAATCATCTATTAGCTGGCCATCACGGATAATATTGAAGATATCCAATATGCCTAGATCTAGTGAAGGGTAGAAGAAGGATACTTGTTCCTTGGCATACCTGAAATAAGTACTAGAGGTCGCCACTAAGTCATCCTCTAAAGATGACTTCAAGGACCCCTCTAAGGCGGTCAATTCCTTGGTTTTGGTCTTCGCAATATCCAGCTTGGTCGCTAGTGACTCTTTCACCTTTTTCAAAGTCTTCAGCAGATTCTGGCTATTGGAATAACTTCCTCATACCATTTGAGCTTCACTTTCAGCTTATTTTTGGTGTGGTCTCACCTCTGCCGCTTGACACATTTTAGCATTGGCCCTCTCAACAACTGATTCTCATTCATGTAAGAAAACTTTGAGGATGATTAAGTGCTTATTCCTTGTAGAAAGGGAGGTGAGAGACAATATAGAGGATGACGTCAAAACTGGAGTCAGTCCAGAAGGATGATTGGGGTGGAGAAACCTCACAGTTAAGATACTTCTGAACACCCATCTTCTTTGAGGTACACATAACTCATCCACCCCAAAATTCCATGGAAGAATCCCCCTCATGCTTCTAGGCTTTGGTGTTTGGTGAGTTAGAAGGTTGACCCTTAGCCTGTCTATTCTCCCCCTTGACAATTAAGCCGTCAGGATGGCTACAAAGGCTATTAGTTTTCCTACGCATTGCCTTGATTTTATCCCATGTTATCCTCCGCTCCTCTGGAGAAATATCAGCCATTTAACCTGCATGGAGATGAGTAAAGGTCACACACCTCCTAAGGATACCTATAAAAGCACCAGCATTTCAAGCTCACTCAGGTATTAATCGAGAGGGTCACCGCCCTCCCGCCACCGCTCAATCACTATACGAGACCCTATAACCTCAATTTTCTACAGGAGGCAAAGTGTCTTGGCCACGCCGGATGTGAGGTAGTTATAGTCGTACTCGAAAATCACCATTGAGTTTTCCATTCAGACCAAAGGGAAGAGAGGGGCGCCATCCACCCCTATAATAATTTGGGAACCCTCTCGCCCTTTCACCCATACAAACCCATATCTCTAATTTTTGTAATGATTTGAGTAAGGTTTGAACAAAGTCTTTCCCAAAAGGCCACCCAGGGTTACCCACCCCCATTTTCTAGAAGGCTTAATGATATATAATGAAAAGAACACCCCTAAGGTGGGGGAACTCTCTAGCCCTTGGCACACCATTTTGAATTCCATAACAAAGCCCCGAGTGTTGGATGCTAGCTGAGAAGACGCAATATTAAGAACTCTCATAACTTATGTTGCAAAGGGGAAAAAGGAAAAAAAAAAGCCTTCATGTCCTTAATGAAGGGGAAGTAGAAGTAGAAGTAATGATAGGAGAAGCCATGAGAGATGACCAGGTTATCCCTCTCTGTTGATGAACAAGCCTATAGAACAACCATCTCTTTGTCTCCTAAAGACGAGAAATTAACTTCCTTCCAAAAGGAGATTATTTTCTCCTCAATAGTACAAGAGCACAAAAATATATTTGACCTCTTTAGACACTACGGCAGGCAACCATCATCTTTTTGTTTCCTGGGACACATAAGACAAAAAGAAATCACTACCACTATCATAATTGCTACTAAGAGTCATAAATCCCTCGATCTCACAACATTAAAAGCCCCACGTTAGTCTAGGGCTAGGAGTGTGCATGGGTGCGGGTCGACCCACGAATCCGCTGACCCAAACCGAACCAACCCATAAATGACCCGAACCAATGCATTTATTGGTGTACCCAACCTAACCCACAACAACCTGTATAGATTTGGTTCGGGTATTGGGTTTGAGTTTTGCAACCTGTGGATTTAGTAATTTTTATCATTTTTATTATTACTTTAAATAAAAATATAAAATTAATATCTCACTAATGACCATAATTTTTCTAAAAAAAATTATTCTCCACCAATAATACTAATAGACCAATGAGTTTACGTAATTCTAAGATTAAATGCTGTTTCTTGTTTTCTTTTGTATCATTTTCAACTTATGTATTTTGTGGAAATAACGTGTCTTGTTGCATTTTATACTATTACCAAATGTTATGTCGTGTTGATGAATTTTATTAGATATTATATGATGTATTTCATCGAATTTGAGTATTATAAATGAATATGATTGTATTGATTTGTGTTACATTTTTTGTAAACCGACAAAAAGAATCATAAAAAATATATATTTTATTTGAAACACAACCCGCAAACCCAATCCAACCCATAAATAAACAGGTCGGTTCGGGTCGATTTTGACAATGAAATTGTAGGTTGGACAATGAACCCAACCCATTGAAGTTTGAACGGGTTATGTAACAGGTTAGGGCAAACCCGGTCTAACCCAACTCGTGTACACCCCTATCTAGGGTCGTACAAAAATGTTTTTTTTCCTTCTAAATCCCTAACTATTATTGTTATGAAGGGGAAATAGGGAAAATTCCAATACCTGAAAGGAATTTGAGTAAAAGAAAGCTGGAAGAAGCTTGCAGAAGAAAGCGTGAACATAATATGTAAAAGGGAACAAAAAAGTAAAAATGTCATTTTATAGGAGAGTTAGAGATACTTTCAAGAGCCTTTTAGACCTCCATTTGAAAAAAAGCTCATAATACCTCTGAAGAGTAAATCATCATTGCTTACATTTAATATAATCAAGCGCTTCCATCACTTGACTGATGTTTGATATCACTTATCTGACACACAAGGTATACGAGAGACATCTGGTAGAAGCTTGATGAATCATCCCCTAACTGTGGGACTCATCTCTAATTGAGGGAGTTACCCTTAACTGAGGGACTCACCCCCAAGCAAAAATGGTGAAGCTTAAAGCACTTAACCCTTTACATGCCCCCGTAATTGAGATACTAGGTAGTGATATATTTGTAAAGGTCCATAAAAGGGGCAGCACAAGACTTGTCCTCATCAGGCACTTGCCCTAGAATATGTCTCCTAAGCCTAACCCCTACACATTAGGTGGCTTACCCTAAGAGGAAACATAGACGATGATGTGTACATTGCATATAACCGCATGTGCGAGAATTCCTGGTCACAATTCCCTAAGAAGTAGGCAATCAACAACTTCCCCAATCAAAGTGGAACATTTACTATTTTTTGAGGTCTCCAAATTCAAGCCTATAAGCCTCTATAAATATCTCATCCTTAGAATAGAAGAGCATATTCTAAATACACCGAAAATACCCTCGAAATACAGAGTTTTCTCACTCTACGTGAACTTGCTTTCACTAAACTGAAATCACATCAAAACAAGACCTATCACAACAATGAACTTGCCCCAAACCAGAATTTTTGTGTGGTCTGAGTACCCCTACCAACATATGTATATGTATGTCACACATCTATACTTTTTAGTAAGTATATATATATATATATATATATATATATATATATATATATATATATCAATTTTTTTAATAGTAAATTAGAAAAAAATTGTTTACTTAATAAATATTAATGAGAAATTAATGTATATTTTGAAATTAAAGAAATGTCATTTTTAATAATCTTAGAGAAGATGTTATTGAAATCAAATATATCATTTATTTAATAAATTCATTACATGAAATTTTGTTTATAATGTATGATTTTTTTATTCAAGTATAATGTAGTGTGAATTCTTTCTATTGGATTTTGTCGCATTTAAATTTCATCTCTTAAAACTCAATCTCTTAGATTTCACTTAATTATTAAAGTCACTAACGAGCATCCAAATATGTATGAATTAGCATTCATAAAAAATTATATCAACTAAATTTCTAGATATTTTTTTTTTGACGGCCTAATATTCGAATAATTAGTCTACTAAGAAAACACAGAATAAAAAAGCTGTAGAAAAAATGAAAAATAAAAAATGAAAGCGATAAAACCGAAAAACCTAAAAATAAAAATATCTTACCCGAAACAAAAGCACTAAATGTAGAAAAATAATAAAAAATAATAAAATTCGTCAGGAATAGAATAGAAAGGAGGTGGAATCATTGTTCGTCTTTTGTGTGTCTGTAAATCGAAATTGCAATTTCCATTTAAAAAAAAAACTCAAAACCCTAGCTTCTTCAACCACCTTCATCATCTTCATCATCGTTATTATGATAATTGATTAACACAGAAAGCTTAAGAATCGAATCGAATACGAAATTGTTATTATGTACAGAGAGCGAGTAGGCGTCGGATCCAAAGCCGAGGTTGCTGCCGTTGATCGGAAACGAATCAACGACGTCCTCGATAAACACCTCGAACGATCCTCGCCGTCCACTTCCAGAACCATCAACGGTAAAGATAGGTCGTCCTCTTCGTCTCTCTTAACCGCTAAGGATCATAGGGACCCTCGCTCCGGTTCCGCCACTATTCCGAAAAATCCTAACGCTTCCGATGGTGAGTTTTCGATCTGATCTCGTTTTTTCAATGCGAATTATTTTCATTCAATTATCGTTATGCTTAACCGTTTTATTTTATTTATTTTATAGCTTTTAATTCTATATACTTGGATGATATTAATAATAATATTACTCTGCTTTAGGTGTTTTTTTTTTTTTTTTTTTGAATTTATTCATGCTAACAACTAATAGTAGCTTCAGTTTTCACTATTATAGGATTCAAATTCATATTCCTGTTTTTTAATTAACATTTTTAATTAAGGTGAAATTTAGTGTATATTTGGTTTAACTTTTAGAATTGATTTTGAAATGATTTTGAGGTGTTTGTGGTTCTTTTAGAGTAGAATTGATTCTGACTTCAAAATTGATTCTACTTGAAGTTAGAATTTGTAGCTTTTGAGTTTAAATGTGAGTTTTACACTGGAATTTGTTTTTCAATTGACTTTTGCATAAATGTATCTAAACATAAATCACTTTACATCCAACTTACTTTTAACCATAATCAATTCTACAAAATCAATTCACTTAGAATTAGTTATTGTCACCGCATAACCAAACACACACTTAAAGTTTTGAACTAATAGATTTGGACAAACTTTAGTGGTGAAGGTTTGTTTTTAAATAGAGATTATATGTTATAGCGAATTAGCGATGATATAGCATTGTAGTGTTGTGGAATTTGAACAAATTGCTATTGTTTAGCGTTACGCTGTTTAGTACTAAATGTCGTCTAGTAGTGACCATTTCAATTCGTAGTAGAATTTGAATAAACCACTATTTTTTTTTTTGTGATTTGGGATTGGCAACATTTTGGAGTGAAGTGTGGATGTTTAATTTTTCTTAAGTTGTGATTGTATTAATGAGCTAACCTCTTATTAGATGCATTGGCTGCAGAGGAATCTGAAACGGATAGTGAAGAGTCTGATGTTAGTGGTTCCGATGGGGATGACACGTCTTGGATTTCATGGTTTTGCAATTTGAGAGGAAATGAATTCTTTTGTGAGGTTGATGATGATTACATTCAAGATGATTTCAATCTGTGTGGTTTGAGCAGTCAAGTGCCTTATTATGATTATGCTCTTGATTTAATTTTGGATGTTGAATCCTCCCATGGTAAGCTTTGGTTAGTTTTTTGAAGTCTCAAATATTAGTGGTGATAGGATTTCTTGCTGCAATTCTAATTGTACTCTGCAGATTACCTGTTTAGTGTTTTATTCTGTATTTTGTTGTGTAAATTGGATTGATTGAAATATGTAGGTGACATGTTTACCGAGGAACAAAATGAGTTAATTGAATCAGCAGCAGAGATGCTTTATGGTATGATTCATGCCCGGTATATATTGACCAGCAAAGGAATGGCTGCCATGGTAAGTTATTTATTTATTTATTTTTGTCTCTAATTACTGCAGTATTATTGCTTTACTGTCAAAAAGGTTGGTACCATTAATGATACTTTCATTTTTTGTAGCTGGACAAGTACAAGAACTATGACTTTGGCAGATGCCCAAGAGTTTACTGCTCCGGACAACCTTGCCTTCCAGTTGGTCAGTCCGACATTCCTAGGTCTAGCACTGTGAAGATATATTGCCCGAGATGTGAAGACATTTACTATCCTCGGTCCAAGTATCAAGGCAGTATCCTTATTTAACATTGTATAATGATGATGTGCGTGTTTAAGTACATCATGCATTGACATGTTTCAGAAATTTACTTTTGGTTTTCTTTGCATAACACCTCTTCCGTTGTTAGCTTTTGTATTCATTTTTTTAATCCGTGACTGGTCAATTAAGTAGTTTGTAGGGGGAGTGAAAGATCTTTTAAGGAACAGAGGAAGCCATGACCCCCCCACTATTTTTAATGCACATTGTTAATTTAATATGGGACGATTGGTTGCATGTATTTATTATTTTGTAATATATTATCATGGCTTAAATTTATGGTGGCACATCACATCCTGTACTTCTGAAATTCCTTGATTCTGTTATAGACATTGATGGAGCTTATTTTGGTACTACGTTTCCCCACCTGTTCCTGATGACTTACGGACAACTGAAGCCGCAGAAACCATCGCAGAACTATGTTCCGAGAGTTTTTGGATTCAAACTTCACAAGCCATGAAGCTGAAGGTTTAAGTAAGAATTTGCCCACATCTTGTTAACTCTCTTAATACTGTTTGCTACATCATTAGATTTTGAAATCAGTACATCTATATATAACCTCTGTTTTATGTTTTAGGAACGTGTTGTAAAGAACATTGAAAACGTATTGTGCAAATTCTATGTTTCAATTTTGGCTTCGAACTTCACCAAGCTTCAGGTTCAATGAGCAAGTGGTTAGGTACTTCAGTGCACTCTTAATTGGTTATAGCAAATTGTATTCTTGCTCTCAGTTGCACTTAATCTTGTTTATGATTATATCAGATAACAGATGCCCAGCTATTTTATATTGTTTTATTCCATTTCATCCCCTCCTGCATTAACAGTAGCTTTCGAATTTGAATTTGTGGATTGGACATTGTTTGGTTCACACATTTTAGTCTGATTTTATAATTCAAGTGCTATACTGTTGTCTGTCCACCCAAAGGTCCATAATGATATAGAATATGAAATGATATGCCGCTCACTATGTGCTTGCTTGTATGCTTCATTATTTCTTCCTCCATTCCGAAACATCAGCCTTTTTAGCATTTTAAATTTGTTTCAAAACACTGGGTATTTTAGACGTGCAAAGAAACATTTGGCATTTTTCTTGCAAATATACCCCTAATAATAAACACTCCATTTGTATTTTATCAGAGCATTTATCAGAGCACATCAATGAAATGTTTTCAATATCTTTGTGCATTTACCTTGAACTACTAATGATTTGGAATGGAGTGTGTGTTCTCAAGATGTGAAGTACCACCATTTTAGGTGATCTTTTATGCACCAAATTTATTCATTGTTGGATTTATATAGGTCTTACAGTATTATGGTAATTCCTCTACACCGTTTTTTTTTTACATTGCCCTTCCTCTTTTTTCTTAGAATTCTTTCTCGTCCACCCATTCCCCTGCAACCGCCCCATGTGTTGGTCACACCGCTTCCCACCCTCTTCTCCATCAGGTTTGCCACCACTTCCTCTTCTATCCTGCCTTTCAACGAAACTCTAATTGAAAAAGACCTTATATGTTGCCACCACCCCATCATCCCTCTACATATTGTATTATTTTTTCATGTCTTCTACCTTGGTCTCATTTTCTCAATCATGTACTTCTCTTCACCTCACTCTATTCATATGATCTTTTCACATTATCTCTCTTCTCCATCTCACCAACAGAGGTTGGTGGCTAGACTTCTAGAGTCTTCCTACTCCGTTCTCTAAGTTAGCACAGTTCAACATCATAATAATACACCCATCATTCTTTGCTCTCAAACTCACCCTCATATTTACCTTGTTGCTTGTGTTCACCAATGATAATAGGAAGGGGCAGGAGGCGCATATAAGCTGAGATCTTGATTGAGGCATTGATTTTGGGGAAAAGAGGGCCCTAGAATGTTGTCTTTAAATGGGGAGACTTTTGGGAATAAGATTTAGTAGCGAGTAGGATTTGGAATCTCATAGGAGAACGCCCGGTTAAATTTGATGTGCAATCTGAGCGAGTAGGATTTGGAATCCCATAGGAGAACGCTGGGTTAAATTTGATGTGCAATCTGAGGGTGCTGTCAAATCTTTTAGATATGGATTTTGAGGCGGGGATTTGGAGTAGGGGGTGACTCCCTTCCTTGATCTCATTTTTGCAACTGAATAGAGATGAGAAGATGATATTACGACTGAGAAGATGATATATGATCATGCATTTTTACGCTACATGATACCATCCATGAACCTAATTCAATCAAACCGCTCTAAAACATGGGAATTTCTTAATGCATCATATATCTTACTAATAAATCATGTGAAAATATTTAATTGTTCTCAAATTTTAGAGATGCATCTCTAAACACATCTTGAAACGTTAAATGATTCGGAGATGCATCTTTGTAGTATTTTAAAAATCATACACCATGCATTAACTCTGAAAGATATTTGACACTCGTATTGTATTGGAGATGTATCGCCGATTATTTTTCAGAGATGCATCTCTGTAATATACCAGAACAATGCATACTATGTTTTGTTTATGTTAATTTAGATGAGAATTTATAAACGTTATGTACCATGTTATGCGATGAAATTTAAACCATACAATCGATATGCAAACAATGACGTATATAAATCCAGATGTCCAAAAATGACATACATAAATAAAGTCAAAATACACGATAAAGTAGCATGAACTGAAATGCAATCCATAATGAATATAAAGTACAACTATTATATACTAATGTACTATTGTGTATATCAGATCACATCTCATCTTCCTTCTCTGCCTCTTCGGGCTCCTCGGCATCCATTACCCCTATCTTTCGACGTTGTCTCCATTACATCAATGTCCCCTGTATCTTCGTCATGATGGTATCTATGACCTGTCTCACATCAGACTCATCAGGGAAGATATCTCTATCAATGTCTGCTTGCGCAATCTTCACTATGCGACGACATCTAGGCAAGACATCTTCTGTATGATCTAACTGTGTCTGTTCCTCCTTTAGTATCTCCTGATGAGTTGGCTTCGGTGGATCTCCTAGAGCAGCATGCACCATATAGGTATGTGATACCCTGAAGAACCACTTGATGTACCTGTCGACGTAACTTCAGTCGCTCTCAGCTTGGTACTCAGTGTCTTATTTGGTATCAGATGACTTTCATATTCATCAAATATGACAGCCATCTGTCTACGTGTCAAAGCAGGAGGAGCAGAGACAACAGGGTGTCTGAAAATGGTCTAAGTGTAGTCGAACTGCCGCATCACGTGCTCGGACAGATGGGTAGGAGAGAGTCGTGATCCGCAAGCCAACCATCCCAAGCATACGTTGGCGCCTGCGGGAGGATGGAGGGAGCGATGCGTCGGTGAGTGAAACCCGTCTCCTGCAGAAAGAAGAAGATAGAGAAGCATGAGCTCCAAAAGTATATGTCTCATCATGGCCAGAGTGAACAGGAGCCTCTAAAATCCGACTCTTCTTCCGCCGCACTAATGCATTCTGTGCATCCTCCAGTTCCTCAGTCTATTGTGTCTATCAGCCATAATATCCGTAAGTTAAAGTAAACTAGACAATTAGTAAGCAACACTACAAACAAGAAAAACAAAAAATAAAACAGAAAACTAATTTACGGAGATGCATCTCTAGTTGTTATTGAGAAACTTTAACGTTGAAAAATTTCGGAGATACATTTCCGAAATTTTCTGCAACTCTTTAGTTCATTGATGGCGGCAATGTAGAAATGCAAACCTCGGAATAAACAGTTTGATCGCGATTTTCAACAAACAAATGTGTTTGACAACATGTATAAACTAACATTGTTGCATTTCCTACTTATTTGATATCTAAATCATCATTTTTTATTTATTTACACAAAAACTCAAAAAACTTATCAAAACATAAATAATTTACCGTTTTTCACTTTGTTTCAGTATTGGATAAAGTATTGGATAATGTATCTGATATTAATTAAAGATCTTTTGAGTTTGATTATTTGATTTTTGGACTTGGTAATGAAAAATAATAAAACCATTATTTGAGGTTGACTTGCCATTTATTAACATTCAATTACTATTGTGGTAAATGTTGTCACTTTTGAGTCAACCATAGCGCTTTTATATACGTCTATATTTATATTTATTAGCAGTGTTAAATTATTTTGAGAGAGTTTTATCATACATTATAGTCTTATTTGGTTCGAGGAATTAGTCTCTGCAATTGTGTTCAGAGGATATCCGAATTTTTTTTAAAAAAATTATCCGACATTTAAATTAGTATATTTAATCTAATGATGTTCAAAATCTTGATATTACACAGTGGCTGATAACTTAATCATCAATATTTTTAACTTAATTTTTCAATTACTTATTTTATAGTATAAATTGGGTAGACAGAGTTCTGTTTTGACAATTAATGGTCAAATGCATAAATTACAAATGCATAAATTACGTTGACCACTAAATTATTTTCAAGTAAGTTATGATATTTTCTCAATTAATATCAAATAACTTTCTCCTTGTATGAATAAGAAAATTTTAGAAGTTTTAAATTCTTATTGTTTTGAAAGGTTTAGTAAGTGACAAACATAAATAAATTTAATAATAGAAATGAGCATATTGAAGTAAAAGAATGCTCAATAATGGAGAAGATTGATGAAGAAGATGGTTGAAAGGAAAAAAATTATTATGTTGTTACTTTCTTCCTCTGTTCTACCATGAGTGATTCAGTTGACAATTTTATACACATTAAGGAAAAGAAATAAATGAAAAAGAGAGAATGATATTTTTACTAAAGTACCCTTATCATGCATTGAGAATGATGAAATTAATATTAATTAGAGGGTAAAATTGAAAAAGATGTATTGAAAATTAAAATGGGTCATTCATTTTGAGACACTCTTTTATTCCAAATGAGTCATTCATTATAGGACAGAGAGAGTAACATTGTATTGTTAATGTTAAGAGAAAACAATTAAGTCACATGTATGTAATTAGACGCATTTTTATGTCAATCGATTACACCCCTTTAAATTGTCAAATATAACTTATAGTACTGAAGTGCAACCGGTTGGCATAATATGTCAATTGGTTACATCTGGAGCTTTTTAGTTACAAGGGTGAATTTTTATTTTGTTTGATAATTGTACCTTATCATGTAATTGTATAAATACCCTTGGAGTTTCTTGTGAATGAAATAATGCATATTTTCACTCTGAATTATCATTCTTTTTCATTCTCATTTCCTCTCACTCTCCACACTCAATTATTCACCATTATTCACCAATTGTTCTAAGTTCCAACATTTGGCATCAAGAGTCTGGTTCGATCCATCAAACACCTAGTGTGCAAACATGACTTTTGTCTCCAGCGAAAGAATCCTTGCAAATCTCTCAATTCTCGATTCAAAGAATTATGAGAAGTGGTGTAAACATATGAAAATGTTATTTGGTTATCAAGATGTTCTTGAAGTGATCCAGAACATGGTAATTACACTTGTTGAAGGTGCAATGGATGCACAACGATCTAAGCATAAGGAGGAGAGGACGAAAGATTTTAAGGTGCTGTTTTTTATCCATCAATGTATGGATGCAGACAACTTTGAGAAAATTGGTGATTGCGAATCATCAAAGCAAGCATGAGAAATATTGGAGAAGGCGTATACAGGGGCTGACAAGTCGAAGGTTGTGAGGTTACAAACTCACAAAAGACATATTGGATTGATTCAAATGGAAGAGAAGGAGACCATCAACGATTTCATGACGAGAATTACTCGGTTGGTGAACCAAGTAAAGACGTGTGGAGAAGCAATCACAGAGCATGTCGCAATATCTTGCGTTCTTTGATGCCAAGATTTGATAATGTGGTGGTTGCGATTGAAGAAATGAAGGATCTAGTAACGATGAGCAAAGAGGGGCTGCAGAGTTTTCTTGAGGCACATGAGCAGAGAATGGAGGAAAGGAATGTTGATAAGGCAAAGGCGAAGGAAAAGTGGTCGTGAACAAAGGTAGAGGTAACTTTCAGAGTTTTGGTGGAAGAGGGTCCTAAAGTTCCAAAAATTCAAGATTTCAAAAGAGTGAAAACCGTGGCAACAGGGCTGCTAGATTAAACAACTCTAGAGGTGGAAATTTAAGAGGTAGAGGAGGAAGAATGATGGTTGACAAGAGCAGTGTGTAGTGCTATAAACGCCAAAAGGTTGACCATTTTGTAAGAGAGTGCAATGCTAACAAGAAAGAACCTCAAGAAGATGAAGTTAGAGTTGCACGCTAAGTATTCGATGATGAGATCACACTCTTGATCATGATCACAGAAGGAGAATTCAATCGCAACAGGTTGCAAGACAACAACAACATGAGTTTGAAAAATGCTCCAGAACCTAAGTTTAATTGGTTGCAGATTTATGCCGAACGGTTACATGCTAAAGAAAATGCAATGGTGACTTTGAAAGAAGTAGTGCAATGCAACGATCAATGGTATTTGGACTCAGGTGTTCAACGCATATGACAGAGAGGAAAGATTGGTTTGTTACAATCAATCATGCCATGAAGAACAAAGTATAGTTCGCAAATGATATGACTCTAGCAGTGGAAGGGATCAGTGATGTATCGATCGAGAGAAGGGATGGTGGACATTATTTGATAAAATGATGTATTGTATATCTCCGAAATCAAGTGTAATCTTGTAAGTATTGACCAATTACTTGATAAGGATTACAAGATTCACATGGAGAGCACGACGTTACACGTTATAGATGCAAACAAAGTTTTGGTCCTAAAAGCTCCTATGACTGTCAATAGAACTTTCAAAGTTGAGTTGAAGGTTATATAGTATAAGTGTCTTGCTACAACGACTAGTAGAGAAGAGTGGTTATGACATTATAAGGTTGGCCATCTCAACTTTAGAGATCTCAGTGCCTTGTAAAAGAACATAATGATAACAGGGTTGCCATTGATTAACATACCGACTAAAATTTGTGAAGAATGTGTGCAAGCGAAGCAACATAAGAAACATTCAGCAAGGATGCAAGTTTTAGAAGCAAGTGTCATCTCGAGGTGGTGTATCCGAATGTGTGTGGACCGATGTAAGTTGATTCGACTGGTGGGAATTATTATTTTGTCATATTCATTGATGATCATAGCAGACAACTATGGATGTACCTAATCAAAAGAAAGGATGACATACTTGATGTGTTTAAGAAGTTCAAGTCAATGATTGAAAGACAGAGCGGTCACAAACTCAAAGTTCTCAAAATGGATGGTGGATGCGAATATGTCTCAAATGACTTTGGAAGGTTTTTGTGATCAAAAGGGGATAGTACATGAGGTAGTACCACCTTATACATCGCCACAAAATGGTGTTTCTGAAAGGAAGAATTGATTGATCATGAACATGTTGAGAAGCATGTTGAAAGGGAAGAACTTGCTGAAAGAGTTATGGGGAGAAGTGATGTCCACAACTGCATATTTGTTGAATGGATGTCCAACAAAGAAGCTTGAGAAGATAACAACGGAGGAAGCATGATCTTGATTTAAATTGAATCTGAGTCACTTGAGAGTTTTCAGTTCGATAGCATATCAACATGTGCTGGGACAACTTAGAAAAAAGCTGGATAATAAGGGAGAATTGATGATTGTTGTATGGTATGACTCCACCGGTGGTTACAAGTTGTATGATGCAACAAGCAAAAGGATTGTGATCAATCGAGATGTCATTTTCAACGAAATTAAAGAAGTGTAGCAGAGTGCAAATGGTTGTACTAATTTGTCAACTGGTTACACTAGTGAAAAGTCTGTTCCTGTAGTGCTGGAAGGTGCAGAACTAGCCCCCGTTGAAGCCTGAATAGAGGAAAATGTTAGAAGATCTACAAGACAAAGAGGTTTGCCTGTTCGACTCCAAGATTGTGATCTATTTCAAGATAACGAAATCAATGACGATGGCGATTTCTTCCATTTTGCACTTATGGCCGAATCCGAACCTGTTAAAACTGTTAAAACAGAGAAGGCTTTAAGTGATCTAAAATGGATTTGTGCTATGAAGGAAGAGTTGTAATCGATTGAGAAGAACAATACTTGGGAGCTAATTAATCTACTGGAAGAAAAGAAACCAATTGGTGTAAGATGGGTGTACAAAGTGAAGGAAAATCCCAAGGGTGAAATAATCAAGCACAAGGCTCGATTAGTTGAAAAGGGATTTTTGCAAAGATAAGGCATAAACTTTGAAGAGGTTTTTGCACCAGTGGTTAGAATTGAAACCATCAGATTAGTTGTTGGGTTTGGAAACAACAACAATTGGTCCATTTGTCAAATTAACGTCAAATTTGCATTTTTGAACAGACCGCATACAAAAGAGGTTTATGTAGAACAACCCATGGGTTTGTTGTGAAAATCCAATAGTAAAAGTTTTATAAATTGAAAAAAGCGTTGTACGGTTTGAAAAAAGTTCCAATAGCTTGGGACTGGGTAAGTGATATCTTAAAGAAGACTGGCTTCAACATGTGTATATCCAAACATGGTATGTATGTGAAGAAGAATACAAATGAAATGGTGATAATCCTATGTCTCTACGTGGACGATTTGGTGATTACGAGTAGCGATTAAGGTTAAGTTTCTAGGTTCATGGGTGAACTTATGAAGGAGTTTGAAATGACTGACCTAAGCCTCATGACCAGGGACGGACCCAGAAAACTTATTAAGTGGGGGCAAAAATTACACACACACACACACATATATATATATATATATATATATATATATATATATAGGGTTATGCTAATGCACACCCATGTAGGTGTGCATTAGCAACATACACCTTAGTGTATTTTTGTGTGGGGCCCAACAATTTTGGGTGGGACCCACATTAGAAAGATGAAGAAAAAAATAGAAAGAAAATAGATGTAGTATATTTTTGTGTGGGATCCACAAATTTTAGGTGTATGTTAGCATTTCCCATATATATATATATATATATATATATATATATATGAGTGGGGATCAACTTACTCAAGAGTAAGTTTTTTTTAACTTACTCCACAGCATAGCCATTAAATTAAATATAATCTAGTGGTTAAATTAACATTTTTACTTATAACCATTCGATTAAATCTAATTTAAAGGATATGATTGTGGAGTAAGTTATAAAAACTTACTCTTGGAGTAAGTGGATCCCGAATATATATATATATATATATATATATATATATATATATATATATATATATATATATATATATATATATGTATATAAAACTAAAATTTAATATATTATTTTTTAAGAGTATAAATATATATATATCACAACTTTTTTTCAATAAATTTTATAGTTTTGAAGCAAGGGATGATTTGTATCATTTTTATGACTCTCATATAAATTCAAAAATTATTAAATGATCGATATATTATAAATGATGGTTATAAGTTGTTATGTTAACATATTGATATGTCAATATTTAAGAGCTTTTCAATAACATTCAATATTGATACTGATATATAATGTATAACCTGTATCACTCATAGTGGAATAATTTGTTTTAAAGAAACCAATTTGAGATTTAAGTGGGGGCATGTGCCCACATAGTTACAAGAGTGGGTCTATCCCTGCGCATGACATACTTCCTAAGTATTGAGTTTTACAAATCCAAGAAGAGACTACTCATGCACCAAAAAAGGTACACGCTTAAGATTTTGAAGAAGTTTGAAATGGAGGCTGCAGTTGTCAAAGAATGAGGATGTTACAAGTCCAAGAAGAGACTACTCATGCACCAAAAAAGATACACGCTTAAGATTTTGAAGAAGTTTGAAATGGAGGCTGCAGTTGTCAAAGAATGAGGATGAGCAAGATGTTATTCCAACTCACTATAGGAGGTTGGTTGGATCTTTGCGTTACTTGTGCAATACACGACCGAATTTGGCGTGTATTGTCGATATTGTGAACAGATTCATGGAAGGATCAAAGGTATCTCACTTGGCAGCAGTCAAGAGGATCCTACGATACGTTAAAGGTTCTGTTGGTTGTGGAATTCTATTTCCCGCAATGAAAAATGGCAAAAAGTGAAATTTACTTGGATATACCAATTCCAATAGGTGCGGAGATAAGGATGATAGAAAGTCTAGAGCTGGATACATCTTTATGTTTGGTGAAACACCTATCTCCCGGTGTTTGAAGAAGGAACCAGTAGTGACATTCTCTTCTTGTGAGGTCGAGTACATTACAATTTCGTTGTGTGTGTGGCAAGCCGTGTGGTTGATGAATTTGTTGAAGGAGCTTGACAGGGAAGATAATGACGCTGTAACGCTCCTGGTTGATAACGTTTTCCTTATAAACCTTGCTAAGAACCCAATTGCACATGGGAGAAGTAAGCATATTGAGATAATGTTTCACTACTTTAGAGAACTTGTTAGTGAAAGAAGGTTGAGATTGTGGTATTGTAGAAGTGAAGATCAAGTGACTGATTTGCTGACCAAGGGAGTCACAATTGAAGTATTCAAGAGATTGAAGAAGTTAATGGGTATGGAAGACTTAGAACACATGAATTAAGGTTGTGTGTTATGAGAAAAATCTAATTCACGTGCATGTAACCGGTTGCACTTTTATGTCAACCGGTTACACCTCTTTAAATTGTCAAACAGAACTTATAGTAGCAAAGTGCAACCAGTTGACATAATATGTCAACCAGTTACATCTGAAGCTTTTTAGTTAAAAATGAAGTCAATAGCAAAGTGCAACCGGTTGACATAACATGTCATCGGTTGCACGTGATAGTTTTCGGTTTTTATTTTATTTGATAATTGTACCTCATTGTATTAATACTTTTGGAATATTTTATGAATAAAATAATGTATATTTTTACCCTCAATTATCACTTTCTGTTATTCTCTTTTTCTCTCATTCTCCACGCTCAATTATTCATAATTATTCACTAATTTTATAATTCTAAATTCCCAACAGTTAAATCACGTAGAGTAATAGATGAGCTTAATTGAAATATTAGTAGAGTCATCAACGTGTTTGAGAATATTTTATAGAGACGGAAAATCGTTTTACTATTGAGTTGTGAATCACATGACAATTAATGTGTTATGTTAGCACATTAATATTGTTAAATTACATACTAGTTGAAGGACCAATTTGAAAAACATTTGTACATACAAAAATTAAATTGAATTACTAATAGAGTTAGAGATGAGTTTGAGAGCGATTTATAAAATAAAATATCAATTTTATAAATTTTTTATGGGTTTAATGGTAGTACACTGTCAGTGTAAAAAAGTATTACACATACATTCAATCAAAATATTTTAAAGTACCAAATCATATAAATTATTTAAGATTTACAGGCTGACTTGGCGGGATACATGATTGTCATTGTTTGACAGTGTAAAAAGTGCACCATCCATTTTCTCATTTTTTATACCTAAAATATATAGAATTCAAATTTTACACGAGACAATTATAATTTATAAATACTTATTAGTGACATTGCTCTTAGTTAACTAACGTATATTTTTTGAAAAAAGATTATTAGTTAATAATTGTCTACAAAATTTGTCAATTTTATTTTTAAATTATATGAAAATTTATCAAATTAGTATAATATTTTAATAGCATAGACTAAATTGAAGTCTTTTATATGGATTAATTATTATATTGCTATAGTTTATGAATAAATTGGAGAATTGCTATAGTTTATGAATAAATTGGAGAGTGTCTGTGTTAGTTTATAGACCAGAGAAAATGGAAGATGCACTTTGTAACATGATTTTGTGCTGTTTGTTTTAGTTTTTAAAAAAATAGATTTTTCTTTGTATTTTTAAAAATGGATTTTGTAAAACTGTTTTTCAAAATATTATAAGTTTTTTATATTCGTTTTTATAAATTACAAGACTAATTTTGACATTATACAACATAAACATACATTATTGAAGATTAAAACATAGTCGAAATCATAATTTTTAAAAAAAATTGTTTTTCTAAAATGATTTTTATGAACAACTATTTGAAATAGCTTCAAAATTAAGTGATTTTTTGAAATTTTGATATCCAAATTTTTTTTCGATAAAATGTTAATATATCTAAAATCACATTTTAAGAATAACTATTTAAACCAAATTTTTATTTGAAATTTTTATGAAAAATTTCTTTGTAAATTTTTTTTCCACAAAATTTTATTACACTCTAAAAATCATTTAAAAAAAAAAGCCAAAACAAAATGGCCGTTTATACCCTATTCAATGAGTGATAAGATTTTGGTCAAATCACAAATATATTTTAAATTAGTTTTATAATATACCATATTGATGAATTTTTAATTGAACAACAATATACAATTTAAATTAGTTTACAATTGTCGGTGCGTGTTTATTAAATTCAATAGACTAATTCAATGGTTTATTAAAAAAATTGACACATTATTAAAATTTTAAAAAACAGCTAAGTATTTGGTAAAAAAAAAAAACTAAGAGTGTGTTTGGATGAAGGAATTTAATGAGGGAAAATAATTTTTTGAAGGAATTTGAAATGACTTGATCAAAATCCATTGTTTGGATAAAAAATATGGAGAATTGTTAAAATGATGTAAATTTATGGAGTATTTTATTCATGTTAAATTTAAGGAATTTAAAATGACACAAAAAAGTAAAGAATTTCAAATTGCTTCTTAACTCTATATAATATGAATGTTAAATTGTTTATTATTAATTTTTTAAATTTTGCAAGATGGTCCTTATATTTTATGAAAATTTCAAATTCACCCTCAAAATTTTCAAAAAATTGCAAATTAGTCCCTACTAATTTTCAAATTTTACAAATTGGTCCCTTCAAATTTTCAAAAATTATAAATTGGTCCATATTTTTCATATTTTATATTTGACCCAAAAACTTTAAAAATTATAAAAATAGCCCCAAATTTTTTACATTGAATCATTTTAATACTCCATCCAAACAAAAGAATTTGAAAATGAATGAATTTCAATTGAATCATTTGAATTACTTAGAATTTTAAATTCCCTAAAAATTCTCAAATTCCTCATCCAAACATACTCTAAGAGTGTGTTTGGATGAAGGATTTTAATGAGGGAAATTAATTTTTTGAGGGAATTTGAAATGACTTGATTAAAATCCATTGTTTGAATAAAAAATATGGAGAATTGTTAAAATGATGTAAATTTATGGAGTATTTTATTCATGTTAAATTTAAGGATTTTAAAATGACACCAAAAAGTATAGAATTTCAAATTGCTTCTTAACTCTATATAATATAAATGTTAAATTGTTTATTATTAATTTTTCAAATTTTGCAAAATGGTCCTCATATTTTATGAAAATTTCAAATTCACCCCCAAAATTTTCAATGCCCACCCAAGAACAAACCAATTTCCATATCTCAACAGTTTTTGGGCACCTGAAAAACAAATGAGAAGCATCCTCATGGCTCAAAAGCACATCGGACAAACCTGATCATGAATATTATCGATAACTCCTCTCTTAAAAAGATTCGACCGAGTAGGTAATCTATCAATGGCCAACCTCTAAGCGAAAACTTTAATTTTCGTTGGAATTTCTGTCTTCCAAATAGATCTCTGCAGCCCTGCAACCGAATCATCATTTGGATCCAGCACCTCACTCGTGATAATACAATCATAATAAGAATTAACTTTGAAACCATTGGAGCAGTCCAGCTTCCACTCCCAAATGTCGTCCTCTCATTCCTTCAAAGGGCTGCTGTCAAAGCCTTGTATCAGTAGCCACAAATCCACTTCCAAATTATCAGTAATTCTTGCGAATGAATATGTAAAATTCCAATTCCAAGTCCCCTGATCCCACTTGCCAAAATTAGAAATAGAACTGAATTTTGCTTTGCAACAGTCGAAGAGAGAAGGGTAAGACTCCTTTATGGAACTAGTTCCTGTCCAGGTAGACAACCAGAAAGAAACACCAGCACCTGATCCCAGTTTGCAATCCAAAAGAGAAACAAAACAAACCTGCGAATTAGGCAAGTTACAGGCCAAAATATCACGGAACCACGCAGAATCTTGGTACGATAAACCCTCATGTTTGTGAACCTGAATCTTTAGGCTCAAATTATCGTAATGACTTTCAAGCAAAGGTCTCCATAATTCGTTGCCAACATTCAAAAATTTCCAATGCCATTTAGATAGGATAGCCTTGTTGAATAACCCCACATGTTTTATTCCGAAACCTCCCAAATGTTTCGGTCTACAGACGGATTTCCAGCTAACCCAAGGAATATATGTTGATTTCGACGACCCCGCCTACAGGAAATTTCTTTGAATCGCAATGATTTCCTTGATGACTTGGGACGATGCCTTAAAGAAAGATAGATGGTGAATCGGAAGGTTGACAAGAACAAAGTTAATGAGAGTAACACGTCCGCCGATCGACAAGTTACGACCAACCCAATTGCTAAGTCTACCCCTCATACATTACAACATCGGCCTCCAAAACGAGATTCTACGATGATTTCCTCCAACCTTCAAACCAAGAAACTTAAAAGGAAGATTTCCAGATTTACAGTGTAAGAAATGATTAGCAGCAGTCATAAATTCTGGTTCCATTCCAACACCGTAAAGACAACTTTTTGCGAAGTTGATTTTTAAACCTGAAATCAACTCGAAGCCGCAAAGAATGGCCTTGAAAGCCCACAGATTAGAGAACGAGTCATCTCCAATTAGGAGTGTATCATCCGCGAACTGAAGAAGACTAACTGAAGAAAAGTTATTAATTCTAAAATCTGACAGAATGTTTAGGGAAGAAGCTCGCCTGACTAAACTGGCCAGACCTTGTGAAACAATGGCAAATAGGAAGGGGGAGAGAGGATCCCCTTGTTTCAAGCCTCTTGTTACACGAAAATCCTTCGACGGGCTGCCGTTTATAAGAATAGACATATAACTGCTACAAACAGATCCTCTCACCCACCTTAACCACTTCTCTCCGAAACCCATTTTGATAAGCACAGATTCAAGAAAATCCCATTCGACACAGTCGTAAGCCTGGGCGAAATCAACTTTCAGAATAAGGCACTTCTTCTTCTTTTTTTTGCGAAATCAATTGTTTCATTGGCTACCAATATTCCGTCGAGCAGCTGTCGACCCAGAATAAAACCAGTTTGAGAAGCCGAAATCAATTTACCTATCACAGAGCTCAATCTAGTCGCTAATATCTTTGATATAATCTTTAGCACGCAACCAATTAAGCAAATTGGTCTATAGTCTCCCCACCCTTGAGGATTGTCTATTTTCGGCACCAAAGATATGAAAGACGACACAAACATTTTGGGCAGATAACCGGAACTAACGAAATCATCTCCAACAATATCCCAACATTGCTTGATGAATTTGATATTGAAGCCGTCAACCCCAAGACATCTATTATTGTCGCATTCGAAAACAGCCGCGCGCACATCTTGATTAGTGAAATCAGTTTCCAAGAAGGTCCTGTCTTCCTCAGTCATCATGGTCACATTCCCCAAGTCGTACTTGGGTCTAGTGAACTTCTTGCTATTGAATTTCTTCTCAAAAAACTCCTTGGCCGCAAGTTTTATACTAGCAGAGTCTTCCAACATAACTCCATCCACCTTAATAATTGAAATAGAATTTGATCGAAGCCGAGATTTAAGAAAGTCGTGAAAGAACTTCGTGTTGGCATCTCCGTCCATCGTCCATTTAACTCTGGATTTCTGCAAAATCATACTCTCTTTAACACGAAGCCTTTTCCAAATTTCTTCCTGTCTAGCCATTCTCTCTACCATAGCTCCTTCTTCTAAGCTGTTATCACTTGAGGCCAGGTCCATTTCAATTTTGTTAAGGTGATCAACACTCTCCTCCAGATTGAGATCCAACCAAGTACGCAACAAAGTATATCTGCAAGTTATGGGTCACATGGTCTTTACTTTCTTTAGTTTTCATCTACAATTGCTTCTACTTCTACTATGGATTTTCTTAGTCTTATTCATCATCAATCATGTCATCTAAGTCTCAAAAGATTCATATTTATGGTTCTTTACTTGTCTCAGTCTCAAACTTTAGATTATGAATATTTTCAACTTTGAGAAACATGTTAGATATTTTTTTTCTCAGTAGTACTGTATTACAAACCCATTCCATTTCATCTTGTTATGTGAGAATCTAGTTGCTTGGAGAGTAGGAAATTCTTTCTCTCGATAATGCATTAAAGTAGAATTTAAAGATATGACACAAGGAATTTGTGAAATATTGTGGATGTAACATGCATTAGAAGATTTAAATATATAGTGAATGCCTTATGAAATTGTTTTGTGATATTAAATTAGCCACTGGTATTGCATATAATCTTGTTCAACATGACATGATAAAACACACAAAGATTGTAGCATTTCATCAAAGAAAAGTTGGATATGAGATTGATTACTACAACCTACATTCCTTATGAATATCCGTTGGAAGATGTTTAAAAAAAGGGTATACAAATAGAAAGATTTAACCAACTTACTTCCAAGCTTGAAATGGCTGATATCCATTCATCAACTTGTGGGGGAATACTATAAATATTAGAATGTAAATAGAAATTTGTGATATTAGTCTAAGCCTCATGAATAAAATTGTGGTGATTTGGCATCAAAACCTTCAGGAAAATTTTGAAAAAAATGAACAGTGTTTGACATAAACTCAATGTATTTCAGTAATGCGTTGTGTCTTGGAGGAACACACCACGTTTCCCATTACCCATATAAAAGGTGATGTTCAACACTTTTTTTGATATGAGGGAAGACGTTTTGAGTCCTAGTGAAAGAAACATAGAGAGACAAAGGGAGGGACTCTTAAGATTCATTATTCTTAGAATTGGAAAATTGTTGGTTTCCTTTTTGCGATATTTATAGGAAAAATATTGTAGCGATTGTGCAATAAAATGTCATGATGTAGTGAGTAAAATTATCGATTCAACAAGGAATAAGAAGTACAACATATTTGAAATGATTACCATTTTAAATAGAAAAAAGGTTTTATTTTTTAAAATTGTTCTATTCATAATATTAAAATTAAATAAAATAGTAGAAATATCAATGATAAGTAGTGTTGGGGTCACATGTGGCCGTTATTATGATTCCATGCTTATCAAATGACCAATATTCTAATTTTAATGACCAATACATATAATTATCTATTTCTAAACAACATTAGTTCTGTCTGAAATAACAATGTTATACCATCCATCATTTATTAAAAATTTGATATTCTGATAAACAAAACAAAAACATTCTACTTCAACAATATATGTGAATATGACGTCAATATCAATATCTTAAATCTTTTTCATGATAGATAATTATCTAGGTATATAAATCTAACAATACTTATCAGCATTACCTAGATCAAAATATCATGTTATAAATGACTATGTACTTCAAGGAAAAACCATAAGTTACCATCGGTTTAAACATGTGTGACTTTCTCAGTATAATACAAATATAACATGCATTAAGAACAAGGTGAAAGATAAAAAATATTTGATAGTTTAATCATGGCATAATACAATGATCACTTCAAGTACATAAAATACATAACAATATACAAACCTAACCACAACAATAGCGAACTTAACTACAAATGATGACAATAGTTAGATGGAAGCTTTAGAAGCAAAACCTCATTCGAAAAATATAATATTCCTCTTCCAGTCCATCTCGACAGACCTTTAGTAGTATAACAACTTTAGCTCTCTCATAATAAGAGTTTTACCAAACTATATGACTAACTAAAATTATGTAAACTAATATATGCAAAACAATTGGACAAGAACCCCTATTTATAGAAAATTTAATGAGGAATATATTCGTGGTTAGGATTGGATCTGGTTTTCACTCCCAATTGTGTTTCTGCTTTTAATCTTCATAGCAGCACAATGAGATGTTTTTTAGTTCGAGTAAGGCTGCAGTGATCTGGTTAGCAACTTGCTGGAACATTTGGATAGGTAGAAACGGTACTTTATTCCAAGATTCTGTTGTTAATGTCGGTGATATATAGGTCTCTGTTAAAATTCTTATGTGGAATTGGATTATGATAGATAACAAGTGTAGATCCATTTGTAATTTTAATGTTGGTTTGTTTCCCCCTTGAATTGCTTAAATTCAAGTTAACTGACTATTTGTGAAGGATTAGAGTATCCCTTGCACTATGCTTTTTTGACATTAAATTCCTTGCACTACCTTTTTTGGTTCTCTAGCTATAGGGGTAGGTCCAAATAGGTCCTCTAGCTTTTAAAAGTTCAAAATTGGTCCCAGACGTTTTTAAATAGGTCCACGTTTGTCCTCGCTGTTAGAAAAGTTAAAATTTTAATTAAAATCTTGATGACATGGCATGGGTGCGCTGATGTGGACGTTTATGAATGGGGATGTGGAACGGTGGTTATAGTTCAATTCATTTCCCTCTCTAATTTTCATTAAGTCATTTCAGTTCCATACCTCCAACACTAGAACAGTCACACGAAGAAGAAGACGATTGAGGGTGAAGACGAAGACAAAGATTCACAGACATACCATTGAAGACGAAGTATTATCCTGGTAAATGGCTATGTTTCTTTCGTAGTATTTATGTTTTCTGTAGTCTAGGGTTTGTGTGTAGATAGAACGTTAGTTTTCTGTAATCTAGGGTTTGTCGCCCCTTTTTGAAATTAGGGTTTTTATTGTTCTTTTCGTAAAATTTCTGCTTGTTTATGATATTAGGTTGAAATGGAAGAATTGATTAACCTCAACATTCATCATAGTGGGGAATTTATGGATTCTGATAAAACGAACTACGTGGGGGGTAAATGTAACGAATTACAGGTAGATGTTGATAGGTGGTCGTATTTTGAGTTGATAGGTGTTTTGAAAGATATAGGGTTTACTGAGGTAGACAACATCTACTACAAGGATCCTACATTTGGGATTAATGTGCTCAGTGATGATAAAGGTGCGTTAGAGATAGCTGGCCTATGTAGGGTACACCTGAAGGTCGACATATACATTGAACACCCATTATCCCAACCTGAGTATGTTGATGAGGGTGACACATTAAATGAAGAACCTACAAACATGGAGGAGGACATATTAAATGAAGAACCTTTGGATGTTGTGAATGAAGAATAGTATGATATTGTTGCTGAACTTGTTGATCAAGTCCTTAAGGATGTAAACAATTCTGTTGAGGGTGTCAAGGATGGTGAGAATATGAATTCTGCCGAGGGTCTTGAGAAAGAGGGTGTTGAGAAAGAGGGTGTTGAGAAAGAAGGTGTTGAGAAAGAGGGTGTTGAGAATATGAATTCTAGTGAGGGTCTTAGGAATATGAATGGTGATGGGATTCATGGTCAGGTGCATGATGGGAATGATACTTCATCTGATGACAGTGAGGATTCATCATTTAATTATGATAGTGCCTTGGAGCTTGATTTTAGTGATTCTGATGCTAGTCTTGATTATGATGAAGAACATGTTTCCAAAATGGTGGAGTATGATGAGACACATGAAGGAACTAGTAAAGTGAAGAAAACGAAAGAGGAAGCAGATAGTGGAGAGGAGAATGGAGTTGTGTATGATAGTGAAGAGTTAGACAGTGGATGTGATACTGAGGATGTTGAAGAACCAAGGAAGAGGAAACATCCAATTTTCAAGGCTATGAAAGACATGTCTAACTATAAATGGGAGTTGGGAACCTATTTTAATACCAAAAGTGATTTTAAGGAAGCCATTCAAACATATGCTGTTCAGAATGGGAGAGGTCTAAAGTTTCTAAAAAATGACAACATAAGAGTGAAGGTGGTATGTAAATCTGGATGTCAATGGAAGGCCTATTGTGGAAAGCTTCCTGATGAGGATACTTGGCAGCTTAGGAAATTAGTTGACACACATAATTGTGCTAGAGAGTATAATGTTAAGATGATGAGCACGAAATGGCTAAGCAAGAGGTTGCAAAATACATTGAAAAACAATCCTAAGCTTAAGCTAAAGGATATTAAGGAGAAGGCACTCAAGAAATGGAATGTAGGTGTTAACAAGACAAAGGCTATTAGGGCCAGATTTGCAGCCAGGGATATGGTAGATGGATCTTATTTAGGAGATTACACTAGGATTTATGACTACTGTCATGAAATTTTGAGGAGAAATCCTGGTTTAACTGTTAAGATAAATGTCACACCAGTGCAAGAGGGTATTGAGGATGCAAGACCTTATTTCAAGAGGTTGTATATTTGTTATGATGCTTGCAAGAAGAGTTTCAAAATGTGTAGGCCAATTATTGGCCTTGATGGATGTTTTTTAAAGGGTCTATGTGGTGGCCAGATTTTATCTGCAATAGGAACAGATCCTAATGACCAAATGTTTCCTATTGCCTTTGCTGTGGTGGAAGGGGAAAATAGAGACTCATGAACTTGGTTTTTAAAGCTCCTCATTGATGATCTGGGTGGAAGAGAAGAATGTAGGACCTACACTTTCATTTCTGATCAGCAAAAGATACCACTAGATTTATTGCCTTTATATAAGTTTGAATGTATTTCTTGATTTAGAATTTAATGTTGAATTTTTATGCATTTGCAGGGTCATCTCCCAGCCATGGATGAATTGTTACCAAGTGTTGAATAGAGGTTTTGTGTGAGACACCTATACAACAATTTTAGGAAGAAATTTCCAGGAAAAGTGTTGAAAGAGATCATTTGGAAGGCAGCTAGAGCTACTTATCCACAGGCTTGGGAAAGAGAGATGAGAGGCATGAGGAGGATAAATGAAGAGGCCTACAAACACATGATGCAAACTCCACCAAGATTTTGGAGCAAGTCCTATTTCAGAACCACAACAAAGTCTGATAGTGTCTTGAATAATATGTCAGAAGCTTTCAATAGTGTGATTGTGGAGGCAAGGGCAAAACCTTTGGTTACAATGTTAGAAGAAATAAGGGGATACATAATGGAAAAATGGGCGGCAAATAGGCTAAAGTTCTCTAATTTAGGTGACGATGAAGTCTTGCCAAACATAAAGAAGAAGGTCGAGAAAACCAGCAGTTTCACAAATTCTTGGATAGTAAGGTAATAGATAATACACTTACTGTTGTGCTTTTGTAGTATGACTTTCTTTTGATAAGAGATAGACTTACTTCTGATATTTTTATAGGATGTCATCTGAACATATTTTTGAGGTGAGGCATATTGAGAATCAGGGAGACATGTTCTCTGTCAACTTGAAGGAACATTGCTGTTCTTGCAGAAAGTGGCAGCTGACAGGTCTCCCATGCGTCCATGCCATTTCCTCAAATTAAGAGTAGAGGTCTTGCTGTTGACCAGTTTGTTCCAGACTATTACAAGAAGGCTAGGTACATTAGGGTGTATGAACCTATCATTTACCCCCTGAATGGTACAAATTTATGAGTGAGAACTGAATACCCTGATGTGCAGCCTCCCAAATTCAAGAAAATGCCTGGAAGACCAAAGAAGAAGAGGAATAGAGAACAGGGTGAGATTGATGGTTCTGACAGGAAAATAAGAAAAACTGGTATGATTGTGAGGTGCACTAGGTGCAGACAAACTGGGCACAACAAATCAACTTGTAAGATGGCTCAGCCACCACAACAGGCATCACAGGCCACCCAGCAAGCATCTCAGTCAACTCAGGTAACCCAGCAAGTAACTCAGGCAACCCAGCAAGCATCACAGGCAACCTAGCAAGCATCACAGGCAACCCAGCAAGAATCTCAGGCAACCCAAATAACTCATGCAACAAAAACAAGTCATGCAACAAAAACAACTTAGGCAACCAAAACAACTCAGGCAACCAAAACAACTCAGCCAACTTAGACAAGCAAAACAACTAGGGCAACTCAGGCAACCAAATCATCCCAGGCAACTCAGCTTTCTCAGACAACTAACAAGAAGACTGCAACACAAGCTAGACACAAGTTGCCTTTCAAGAGACCATCACAGCATTCAAGAGGACCCACCACCAGATTGAGTGCATCACAGAATGCAGTGGGTCCTACTACTAGGAGGACAACACCAACTAAAAGGAACATTCCAAAGAAATCCTTTTAGGGTCTATAGTTTGTGTTGTATTGTGTAATGGTGTCTTATGATGTTATGAACAATTTCTGCTATTTTGTGTACCAAGCATTTCTGATATGCTTATGCTATTATGTGTAATGTTGTGTACTAAGTACTTATGGTGTACAATGCTTCTACTATTCTGCTATTATTGTAATGATACTTCTGTTATGCTGTAATCAAATTATGCTGTTATCATATTATTCTGTTAAATTATGGTGTACAATGTTTCCTATTTTGTATTTATACTTCTGTTATGCTGTAGTCAAAGTATTCTGTTAAAAACTGTTAAAATCATGTTAAAACCTGTCAAACCATTTAGTGTACAAACAGGTGCACAAAACAGGTGCACAAACTGTTATTTAGTGTACAAAACAGATGCGCAAATTAAGTGTACAAAACAGGTGCACAAATTTGGTGCACAAATCTGTATGCCACAAACTACTGCAACTTCTAAAATATGTTTATGACAGCAACAAAACAACTCGTTTACTAAGACCACTGATAAATATGGCAACACATGATAAATATGTCAACAACACTAAAAGAGTAGATTTGGTAACAACAACTGATACATCTAGCAACAAAACTAAAAAATTGGTAACAACAATACTCTTTTACTCAGACCATTAGTACATGTTATTGAAGCAAATTTTACATCAATTTCAACATTCACAACATCTTAACTACTAAAACAAATAACACAATAAAGCACAAGGACTTCCAGATCATCTTCCATTTCCTTGTGTTCTTCAAAGCTTCATCTAGCTGCAAATTATTGACCTTCAACACTTCAACCATGCTTTTTGCCTCAGCCAACTCTTTTTGGGCTTCTTCCAACTCCTTAAATTGCATTTCAATCTTCCATTGCAGATTCCTCAGGCTTTCCTCCTTGCAATCTCTTGAATCATCATAGAACCATTCAAAAAAACCGCACCCGACATTCGTGTGTCCCTATACATATATGCAGGCAACTTATTAACAGTGAAGCTGTAACGGATGGAATGGATGTGTTTGACAAAGAAGATTACCTTAAAATGTTGACAACCCCAGAAAAGCTTTCCATTATTTTGGACGGTTCTTGCCTTGCGAAGTACAACAAGGTCTCTACAAGCACACATGACTTTCCCAAAACTGGTATACACTTGTGAATCGAAGCGGGTTCTTGAAGATGAAGAAGAAATACGCCCATAACTCATTATTGATAGTATATTTTCCTTTCAATTTGGTAAATTTTGGATGAATTCGTAACCTAGGGTTTGGAATTAGGATTCGATTTATAAAGTTTCAGATTCAATTGGGAAGATGATGCTGACTGTGCTACACACCCCAACCAAGTCAGAATCCACATCATCATTTTTAACACCGTTACCATGTAATTAACGGAAAGGATCACTACGGACCTATTTAAAAACGTATGAGACCACTTTGGAACTTTTAAAAGCTAGAGGACCTATTTGGACCTACCCCTATAGCTAGAGGACCAAAAAGGGTATTAAGCCTAAAAAAAAAGTTAGAAAATTATGATACTTTTTTTATTAGTATGCTTTTCTTTTCATAGTTTTTCACATCACTTGTATTTTTCCTTCACTCCTATATATTTTTTAAAAAGAACCTGTCTTTTGAATATATGTAATTTCATATTAGGTATGAAGAATCAACACAAACATGAATATGATATTGATAATAATTTTAAAAAAGTGAATTAACTGAATGAAATTAAATGTGTTAGTGACGTCTAACTATGAACATCAACATGTGTCACAGACACCTTTGATCATAAGTGTTGATACTATAGCGAATATTATCTATTTGTTATTCTTGGATGACATATTAATATGCTTTGGACTTATCTTGATTTGACAACTTCAAAGCTTACTATATTTGCAGTAAAATGATAAATTTAAATCAGTACACTGTAAGATAATAGCAAGTTGAAAAATGCTTCAAGAGGATTTAAGTTATGTGTAGCGCGGTTTTTATGGTTTCGAATCACTATCGCTTTGGTACTACAGTTCGATTCATTTTTTATCCTATGAAGCTGATTAAGGAAGGGAAATAGATGTCTCCAATTAACCCTGCTTGCATACTTAGGTTAAACAGTCAAAAATGTTGGTTTATAGATGCTATCAAAAGGGGGGTCTGTCTTAGGTTATTTGCTTAAAAAAATAGTGTCCAAACTATTTGCTAGGTTTCTGGTAAGGTGTTTAGGTATGATGCTTTTGATGGATGTATGAAGGTACGGGATTTTGGGTTTTTGATTAGTATGCTCGCTAAGATTTTGCAATCTTATGCCTACGTATTCCCGAAACAGGGAAATCAGAGCGATCGTAGTTCCTCCTATTCTATGGGAGGAAAGAGGTTGTTTTGGTGTCTTGTTCAAAGCCCAAGACATGAAGCTAAAGGTGGTTTGTATCTTGTTCAAAGCCCAAGATGCGAAGCTAAAGGGTTTTGGAGGAGAGAGATTTTGTCATCTCTAAAGAGGAGTTATTGATGTTTGTATACTGTGAGCAAGGCACAAATTTGATGCTAAAAGGTTGATTGACTCAACCGGGGTTTATACAAAGCCTAAGAGGAGGCTAGAAGTTCGACTTTTCCAGAGGAAAATGTTCTTTCTGTCTTGTACAACGCCCAAGATTGAGGCTAAAAGGGATTTTGACTCTGTTGGGGAGAATGTATCTTGTATAAAGCCCAAGATGGAGGCTGAAAGGGCTTGACTCAACAAGAAAGTGCTTTTATCTGTCCTGTATAAGGCCCAAGACGGAGGCTAAAAAAGTTTGACTCAACAAGAGAGTTCGAAGATTGATTGACTCAACAAAAGAGTCTGAAGGTCGATTGACTAAACAAGAAAGTCTTTTATACTTAACAAGAGAGTGATTTGCTATCTTGTACGAAGCCCGAGATTGAGGCTAAAAGGAGATTGACTCAACAAGAGAGAGTTTTATATGTCTTGTACAAAGCCCAAGACGGAGGCTAAAAGTGGTTGACTCAACAAGAAAGTCTTTTATACTCAACAAGAGAGTGGTTTTTTATATGTCTTGTACAAAGCCCAAGACGGAGGCTAAAAGTTGACTCAACAAGAGAATCTTTTATACTCAACAAGAGAGTGATTTTCTATCTCGTACGAAGCCCGAGATGGAGGCTAAAAGTTAACTCAACAAGAGAGTCTGAAAAGGTTAGCTCCGCCGGGGAAAATCATTTGTACAAAGCCCAAGAGGAGGCTGTCTTATTGCTGAGGATTTTTTAGATCCTGAAGCGGGTCCAAGTGTGGGGAACTCTCATGAGAGAGACCAGGTTTCAGAGTGATCGGTGTTTCTTCCTATGTGTGAAAGGAACTTGAGAATGTCTTTGAGACTCAAGAGTTTTAGATTGTCCAAGTATAGAGTTTTATCTTTTGTACAATGCCCAAGAGGAGGCACGACCATTAAGGGATGAGTATCAACCCTACAATGGCCGGAGTTTTGACGCGGGAAAGACTGCTCTAGCAAAGGATGACTGAGTTCTGTCTTATACCTTTAAGAGGTCGTCAGGGTCCTTGTATTACGCCCAAGAGAAGGAATGAGAACTTCTAAGAAGCCAAAGGGTCCTTATACAACGCCCAAGAGGAGGCGGGGATGCTTTTAGGAAGCCTGTGGGTCCCCAAACCAAGAGAAGTTCAAGAAATGCAATTCACAGAGAAGAGATCATTCCAGGAAAGTTCGAGAATTTGGAAGAAACTCAAGAGATGCCATTCACGAAGAAAAGATCATCTCTGGGGAGTTAGAGTTTCTTTGACAATTTCTAAGAGTGACCGTCTGAGAAAAGGTTCACCGAGAATACTGCCTTTCTTTTTGTTCCATATTGTTTAACCCCAAGAGGAGGGAAGACTGTATCTAAAATCTTACGGGGGATCTATTTTTGTTTGTATTTAAGAGTGACCAACATGGCTTTACCTAGTTCTAGACGTAGTTGTCGGGGAAAACTCTAAATAACTATACTAGTATTACACAGTGGATATGTGACAAGTATATAAAAGGATGTGAAAGAAGACTTACAGTGAAGCAGCCCCACAATACAGTTATATACATATGAAAGCAGTAAATGAAAGCGGATAAACACTTACCCGTTGTAGAGCTTCCATGCTGTTTTGTTAGTTGTTCAACAAAGAAATTTTTGATAACAACAGATATTTGAATTCAAAATCAAAGGAGAAAGTGCTTTGAAAAGATTGTTGGGGCTTACAGCTCAAGGAGAGGCCCAAGTTTTAACGATGATCGCACCGTTGTTTTGAAAACTGTACAGAGGGACTTATACAATATATGAGGCCCAAAAAGTTTTTATGTACAAGGGGATGGGTCTTACACTCTATTAGGGGGCCAAAGTGTTTTTTAGAAAAGAAATGGGTCTTATAGCTCAAGGAGAGGCCCAGATGATTTGATTTTTGAACTGGCGATTGCGCAGAGATTTTTTCTTTTAACGCAGAGGGACTTATACAATATCTGAGGCCCAAAATGGTTTTGGTTAAAAGGGTATTGGGTCTTACACTCTATTAGAGGCCCAAAGTTTTTGTTTTCGAAAAGGAATAGGACTTATAGCTCGAGGAGAGGCCCAGATGATTTTTGTTAAAAAGGCGACGATCGTGCCGAACTTTTTGACGGTATCGGGACTTATACAATACACTGAGGCCCAAATCATTTTGGTTTAAAAAAGGGGCTGGGTCTTACACTCTATTAGAGGCCCATGAGTGTTTGAAAATTATTTGTTTAGGGTGATTAAAATCAAAACCCTAAATTAATTTCAAAAGGGATTTTAATTAAATAAAAATTTAATTAAAATGATCAAAATTATCAAGCATGTGTGAAAAACAAGTTGTGATCTTGGATTAATGTTTGAAAAATCATGTTTATATCCACAAAATGATTGGAAACCAATTAAATTTGGAAAATCAAGGAGGAAAAAATATTTTAAATGTTAAAAAACAAATAAAATATTAATTCTTTGCAAAAATATCAAGTATATTAAATAAATAATATTTTTGGGAATTTTTGGAAAAATAAAATATTTTAACATTTTTATGAATTATTAAAAAAAGAATCAACTCAAAATCATTAAAACTAAGAGAGAAATTAATTTTTGAATCAATTAAATAAAATCACAAAATTCAAATACTTGAATTTGTGAAAAAGGCGCCAAGAACATGGCAAGAACACACGCGTGTTATGAGTTTGGCCCGATTTGCATTTTCTATTCAATCTCACCGAATACTTGATGAAATCACACAAACCACATATCAATCTACTCGTTTTCACCTCACGATCATGTCTATGGTCTTTAATTTCATTTATTTTAAGCATGGAATAAGAAATCAAGATAAAACCTCAAGAACCCTAAAATTTGCATGAAGGCTGAGAATTTTGATACACGATTCAAACAAAGCAATTAATTGAGGGGAAATAGTCTATGCATGATTATGAACATTTGGCAAAAGTATTGTGCGAGGAAATATGCATAGATTAAGAGATGACCAAGTTTAGGCTTACTTGAAGGTCGTGACAGCAAGAGCAATGTGATTTTTGAGTTGGAGGTGTTACAGATGAGTTGTGATGATCTGAACAGCTTCCCTACACCATATGGAGTGTGTTTGAATGCTTGGACTTGATTGGAAATGGCTGGATCACTTCATGGCATCTCAACTGTAACTTGGTTAAAACCTTGAGCAACTGGCTGGTGATTCTGAGAAATCAGTGTTACAGTTGTTGTTTAAGTGTTTCGATCACTTCTATATGATGTTTATGAGGTGTGTGTGTGTGATTGGTTTGGTTGGAATAGCTCTCAAACTCAAAACCCGATAGTGACTTGCTTTGGAAGGCAAATTTGGAAGTAAGAAGGTGATTTTGAGGAAAGCATCTGTTTGATGGCTTTGGTGTACTTAAACTGAGCACAAATGAGTTCTATTTATAGTAGAGCATGTTTTTTTTTGCAGGCAATAGTGAATGGCAACTGCAGTAGAGGTTTGGCAAATGTTGATCAATAGGAATCCAAGTCTCCTCTAGCCATTGACTAGAGGTTAGAGCACAGGCTGCTGGTTCCCTAGTTCAGAGATCATCCTTGATTCATTTAGTTGGAAATGGCTCAGTTCATGCCACCTTGGTGCATCCATTGAATGCTCCAAAACAAAATTGGAGTCTTGTCCCCTCTTTAGGGTTTTTTTTAGGTTTGGCATGCTATTTTTAGTTCCAAAGACTTGGGAGGCTTATGGATCAGTGTTTGTCCCTTCTTGGTCTCCCCCTGAGGTGTTCAAGTGGATAAACTTGTTTGTCATTTGCACAAATTGCTCAAATCGAGCAAAATGCACTAATCTGCCTAGTTATGACAATTGCAGCAAGGCATATTGCCACTGTCATAACTCTTAACTCAAATGGAATTTCATGGGGTTCTTGGCCATTTTGGAAAGCTCTCATATGATAAAACATATGTGTGATAATAGTTTGTCTTGAAACTTTTTGGATCCAAGTGAAAAATGCCCTTACATTTTGGAAAAAGTGAAACAGATTCTGACTTAGTGAAAGTTTCACTAAGTGTTGGAAAAAGTGACATTTCATGTTTTCCGCCATTTTGATCCAACCATAACTCAAATTCCATGATGAATTGGAATGAGGTGTAGTTGACACTTTTAAAGTATGCCATGAGAGCTACAAATCCATATTTGGATCATCCCAAATAGTTGCTTGGATCTCAAGTTATGATCCTTGGAAGTTGGTACCCTAGCCATTTTGTACCATAACTTAGAAAATTTCTAAGTTTTTTATGGTTACCCCTTTTACAAGTTATCCCACTTTTCTTGATTTTTCTTGATGAATCATGATTCTAATCACACATTAACATCATTTTAGGGTTAGGGAACCATAGTTGATAAAAAAATCAAAAAGTCAAACTTTGACTTTTGGGCACAGTTGACTTTTTATCAGATGAATTCCAAACTGTGCGATCGTCTATGAAATCAAGTCCTTGACCTAAATAAAACTTGATGGATTGATTTCATAGGTGTTATAGGGTGTATTGAATCATGTCCCAAGGCTTGGGAGCATGTCTTGGTCAAAAGTCAAAAGTACGGTTGACTTTTTCCGCGAAACCCTAACTGTGGTTCTGATGAACTTGAAACTTGTGAATCAAGCTTCTTGGATCAATCCATTGTTGCAAATGGATCAATGTGGTTTAATAGGGACCCTCAAATCATGTCTTGAGGTCTTGGCTCATGTTTTGTCCCAAAAGTCAACTTAGGGGTGAATTAGGTCAAGAAACGCTAATTCCTGATTTTTTATGAATGCATCCCCTGAGGCTAAATTGACTTGATGATGGGGTTTATGAGGTCCCTTAGAGTATTTTGGGGTTATGCTTTGAAGCATTGGCTCATGCCTAGAGGAAAAATTCCATCTGGAGGTCCTGGTCGACCAAAACCCTAATTTGGTGACACTGGCGATCTTGAGGCTTGATCCACTTGGAATGTTGCAGCCTTGTGCTTGATTCTTGATGTGGGAGTCCTCTTGATCCATTGTGGATGTTTGAGAGGTTTAGACAAGTTGAATATCATGTCATTTCTTGATTGATCATTTGTCTAAGAGCTCTGAGAGGGCTTGAAACCCTAAGTTTGACTGTAGCGGATGCTCACCCATCTTTGGGGAGACTAATGAGGTATGATGGTTCATCCATATTGTGATGATGATTTACACAATGATGGGGAATCTTAGTGGTCAAAATTTGGGGTATGGCAGATGCCTCTATTTAATCTTCTTGGAACCGAAGGTGTGAATGTCGAAGGTATTCGGGCATTCAGGGTGCAAGAGGATTAAATATTGGAATACCCGAAATTTTGATGGTGGTTATGAATGGTAGCTTACGCATTCATCTTCTTTTGCTAAGCGATGATTCTTAGAAAAGGTAAAACTTCCCCTCGATCCTGGTTTCCTACCAAGGAATTGGTCTTAGTTTGTGATATAAACTTCCCCTCGATCCTGGTTTCCTACCAAGGAACTGGTCTTAGTTTCTGATATGAACTTCCCCTCGATCCTGGTTTCCTACCAAGGAACTGGTCTCAGTTGCTGAAATAAACTTCCCCTCGATCCTGGTTTCCTACCAAGGAACTGGTCTTAGTTTCTTTTGTCAATAAAATTTCTTGACAAGGGACACTTTTCGTAGCGGTTTTCCTCAAATTTCTCAACGAATTTTCCTGGGGAGATGCCATTTGATGGAAAAAGTTTTGATGTCAGACTTGCTGGGGGACCCATCTGTCTGAGCTACAGAGGTGTACAAACTTCTCAATTGGAGACGTCATTTGTTGACTCCACTGGGGAAAACGAGTCTCTTGAAAGACTACTTCCTGTTTGGGGGTATTACATCATACTTTTCTCGGGATCTTCTCGGAGAAATGCCATATGGTATGATCCAATTTTGAGGTGCTGATGACCTTTTTGTCAGCGAATTTTTTCAGAGAAAAATTGTTGTATTGCCGAATCTTTGATTAAGAGGCTTTCTCTGGGGATTTTTCTTAATCCGGGAAAGCGAAGATATCATCTCCGATGGTGAAGAGTGATGTTTATCGAAGGTCTCCTTGTCTTTCAGAGGTTCAAGTTATCAAAGTGGTCAAGGGTCAGCTTCAATCTAGAAATAAACTGGAGGAGATATCGTTTAGATGGTTCACTTCCCGACGAGGAAAGAACTGACAACTCGATTGAGAGGACTTTTATCACTTGGGAACAAGACCGACTAGAGTGATAGTTGTTGTACCCCAAATTTTACCCCTTAGATGTCATAACATCTTTTGCATGAGCATCATAAGTCGATCATTGCATAACTAACCATTTTATCAGTTTTGTTCATTTTGTTTCATTTGTGAATCAGGTTTCATTTCAAGAGGCTTCAAGGATTGATCAACCAAAGTTTTGGATAGATCACCAACCAGTCAAGTTCTCATACTCCTAAGAGACCTCCTCTCCTCAATAATCCAATATGATTTACTTTCATCACAAGTTCTTCCTCAAGGATCAGTGTCAGGTTATCAGGCTGTGGCAGAGATTCTGAATCAGGGTTTTGGCCCTCATCAAGTCATTTCTTTCATAAAGTGTGCACTCAAGGCACGAGGATTAGGGTTTCTCACCCTTGGAGTATGGTTGACAAATATCATTCAGTTGAGTCTCCTAAGGCTAGCTAGTTCATGGTGTGTGCAGTACTGTTTCAGTTCAATTGAGGTTACAGAGCTATCAAAGAGGTCAGAGCAGTTGGTACATTTCAAGTTGTGTGCAAGTGTTTGGTCGTGTAGTTCAGCATTTATGGCAGTCAAGTTTAATGGCCAAGGTCTGAGTGTGGTACAGAGGTGGAGGTGTATCCCAAATCCCGTGTTCACTTTCTCAACCCATTTCTAAACCATTTTGGTGCATTTCAATCGTTCAACACTCCATAACCATTTAAACAAACATCCAATTTCATTTAGTTACCTATTTCTTTTTATCCATATTCCAAATCCACTTCTCAATCCATTATCCATTTTTTAAATCCAGTTTTTAATTTTCAATTCAAAATTTATTCAATATCCATTTTCTATTTCATTATCCTTTTCATTTTATTCCATGTCCAGTAAAACCAATTCCATTTCTTTTTCTAAAATCCATCTACCAATATTCACTTCATTTCTAAGTTTATTCACCTCAAATTCATTTCAATTTTTTTTTTTACATCTTAACAACATTCACATAAAAAAAGGGTCCATCATCAAAGCCCATGAGAGTTACACTTTACAACAAATTCAAAAATAATAACACCTCAGACCTTGCCATGTACTTCGAGCAGCAAGAAAGTATTTCACCATACAACTTGTTAGAACCATCTGACCCTACGCTGCTATTCATAAAAACAAAGCCTTACGACCCATGAACACGCTGCACCAACACATCTGCTACAAGCCAAACTTCTGCGTCCCACACTGCTACCTCCCAGCGCATCGATAACAACAAGTCAACAAAGCCAGCCTGCGTAACCGTACCACACCCTGCCATCAAAGGGACAATACCTCCAAAATCCTGCCAAGAAAGTGAACTTACAACAACAGCAATACCAAGGAATAAGTCTTGGAGGGAACCCTGCGACTTAAAAGCATCAGATACAATACACTCTCAAGGGGGGGGGGGGGGGGGGGGGGGGCGGAGGTCCAAAAACACTGAGAAAACCTTCCACTTTCATTTTCTTTCAACCAAAAGAACAACAACAAACATCTCTCCAATACCCTTCTGTTTGACCCTTCCTCAATCGCAGACAACAAATCTTCAGCTCGCCGTAAACCCAACAACTGTCTTCCACAACCATCTCCCTTCAGACCGTATCAGCAACACCTTCATCCCAAATCGTTCAAACTCTTCAACCACCATTATTCCTCCACCATAACCTTCAATCAAGTCACTTTTCAACCTTCGAACTAACCTCTTCTCCAACAGTTCTTCATCGTTCAAAACTCAGTTACGGAACAACCCAAAAACACCATTAAAATTCCTCAAATCCCAAAACTCAAACCCACCCTCCATCCGCAGAAACCAGAGAGTAGAAGAAGAGAAAGATTCCAACGGACCAAAACGAACAGATCCCAACACGATTCACAAAACAATAAATGACACAAACCTGGTTTGAACGGATCGAGGATCTGAATCGGATTCTTGATGAAATCGAATCGCGAACGAGAAAGAGAAACGAGGGGAGAGTTCGTCGAAGGTTGAGGGCGCGCTATTTTTCATTTTGGTTTCCAATCTCTCTTACCATGGCTGATGCGCGATGATGAAGCATGATAGCTTCTGAGCATATTGATCTGAACCGTGCCCCGTTCCTTCAAAGACTTTGACTTGTTCTTCATTTTGAAATCTGTTGTTTTTTTAACCAAGTCAGGTCTTGCTGTAGTGGTTGTTGTTGTCATGTAGATCAAGTCAACTGGGCCTTTTGAGCCCATGATAATTTCTTCTGCATGTACACGCCCCATGTTCAGTGTCCCCCATTTTTTTATCACCGTATATTTGTTTTAAAAAGGAGGATGATGGGCTGATGATACTTTTTGAAGTCCAAATGATTCGCCTATTCACACACCCATCTCACATCCTGCGCCTCCCCCTTGTCATGTTCTAATTCTTTTTGTTTTAAAATTCTTTTTAAATTTTATTTTCTAAGTTTTTTTTCAAATTTGTTAAAGGTCTACTAACATGTCTCTTTGTTTTATCATTTAATTTCCATTTTCTTTTTTAGGGCCAATGACATAAAAAAATCTTAACTTTGTTGATTATTTCAAATCAATAAGTTTTGATTAGTGTGAGGCTGTATTTTTCCTTTTGGTTGGTCAATGAAAGTCTAATAAAAAGAATATCGATTTTATCGAGTTAAATCTTGTTTTAGACGAGACCACCTTTTATTTTATTTCGATTTCATTTCCTTTATTTTTGGCCAATGATATTACAAAATCATGACTTGGTTGATTTATTCAAAATGACTAAAAGTCTTGACATGTATGAGGCTCATTTCTTTATTTTTGTTGGTCAATGAAAGTCAAATGTCAAGATTATTGATTTACCGATTAAATCTTGATTTAGACGAGACTAACTTTATTTTCCTTTTGATTCCATTTTCTTTACTTTGGGTCGATGACATAAAAAACTTCATGGTTTGGTTGACTTCATTGAATCGACAAAACTTTGATCAATATGAGACCACTTTCTCTTTATTTCAGTTTCGTTCACTTTTTAGTCGATGAAAGTCAAGAATCGTTGATTATCGTTTTCTCGATTAAATCATGATTAAGACGAGACTATTTCTATTTCATTTCAATTTTTAATTTCTTTGAGTACTAACTCTTCATTTCCCCCTTTGGTGAGACTTGTACATATTTTCTGATAAAGTCTAGTGGACAACTATTCTGGTTGCCTGTTTCATTTGACACACCCCCTATTCCAAAGGAAAATTCTCCTCAGTTGACTCATAAGTCAATAAACAAATTACCCCACCTTGGCCTCATAAGAGCCTTTCCCTCTTCCTAGCCTCATAAGAGCCATGGAATCATAACTTAGCAATAGGTTAGAGTTTTGTACTCTATGTGATTCTCATCATCATGAGAACTCACCTTTCCCCTATAACTTAGATCTAGAGAGTTTTCTTGAACTCTAAAATGAGCTCATACTCATTTCCCCCTTGGAACTTTGGCCATAGTTAATGGTTCCTCTTTCACCCTTAGTTAGGCGAACTACGGTTGCTCTGATTCTTTAGTCAGATACGTTGGCACAAGATGCGACGTCTTGGAGAGCAAACTTAGTGTACATACCCCTAGGTTCTTTACCTTAGCTTAGATTTTTAGCAAGCAAACATAATATAACACAAACTAAACAAGAGGTTCCTGTAGAGTACTACAGATATTAAGGGTGCTAATACCTTCCCTTAGTATAACCAACCCCCGAACCTTAGATCTCCCCCTTTAGGTTTTCTCGATCTTGAACCTTTCCTTTGGATAAATCAAAGTCGGTTGTAAAAGAAATGTGATGCAAGTTAATTAATAGCTTGTCATCCAATTTTCACCGCAACAATAGTGATGCAATATGAATATGAATGAATCAATAATGCATGATGTATGCATGTTTATGCTGACAAAACTGACACGACATACAGACTAATAGATGAACATGACGAGATACTCAGCCACAGTGGGAGATGAAAAGTATTACTGGTTCACGATAGCAATTCTGCCTTGCTTAGGTGAGATAGTCCCCGTGGGGAACACCGTTGGTCGGGCTTATGAGGTAAGAACTCTGCCGGGGGCGTCAGAGGAAACACGGCCTCTGACACAGTTGATCCTTCATTCAGGTGCACTGGTTTAGAAGGAGTACTTGGATTCTGCACTTTGAAGCTCGATTACTTCTGGAGTAGCGATCACTGTTCTTTCGATGTTTAACAGTCAAAAGAAATTGCCACTTTATTTCGAAAAGCAGAAAAATTTTAACAAGTAAAATTCATTTTTGTTTTATTTCAAGAATCGTTAATCATGTTAAAACGTCGTTCTGTAAAGCTAAAACAAATGAGAATTGCAAACAAAAGCACTAGGGCTTAAATTTTATTGATAGGATGGAAATCAGCCAAGCGCGTGATTCCATGGAGTATTTACAAAGTTAGAAAATGGTAATTTAAGGGAAAAGGGCTACATTGAAACATAACGACCGCTATCCTTCTACAACCTTTGAATTCTAGACATCCTGAGCTTTGGTCGAAGATGACCTTGACTGGAGTTTTCCTGATGGATGGCATGACTGCTGAGGGATTCAACCTTGTCAGACGTAGTTACTTGCCATTATCCCTAATTTTTGCCTGGGTTGTACTCTAAGATTTCCAACCACTGAGATGATTTTTGATTATGTCTCTAATTTTTTCCTGGACCGCCCTTTCGGGTTTTCAATCCACTGAGACGTATTTTTTTATTTATTTAGGCGAAGTATTTCTTGACTACATCAACATTCGTGGGGTAGGAAAATTCCTCTCCATCCATGGTTGCGAGTCTCAAGGCGCCGCCTGAGAATCCTTTCTTGACAACATAAGGGCCGTCATAATTCGGTGTCCATTTGCCTCGGGAATCAGTGAGAAATGATTGTATCTTCTTGAGCACAAGGTCTCCTTTTTTGAAGACGCGAGGTCGGACCTTTTTGTCAAACGCCTTCTTCATCCTTTGTTGATACAACTAACCGTGGCATAGTGCCGTTATTCGCTTTTCTTCGATCAGATTCACTTCCTCGTGCCAAATTTGACACCATTCAGCCTCTGTTAGCTTAGCTTCCATCAATACCCAGATTGATGGGATCTCTACTTCTATGGGGAGCACTGCCTCCATGCCATATACTAGAGAGAAAGGGGTTGCCCCTGTTGAAGTGAGGACAGATGTGCGATAACCGTGAAGAGCAAAGGGTAACATCTCGTGCCACTCTTTATAGGTTTTAACCATCTTTTAAACGATCTTCTTGATGTTCTTATTAGCCGCTTCTACCGCTCCATTCATCTTAGGTCGGTAGGGAGATGAGTTATGGTGTTCGATCTTGAACTCTGCGCACAACTCTTTCACCATCTTATTGTTCAAGTTAGATCCATTATCAGTAATGATCTAGATGGGAACACCATAACGGGAAATGATATTGTTTTTGATAAATTGGATCACCACTTGTCGGATTACATTGGCATACGACGCTGCTTCGACCCACTTGGTGAAGTAGTCAATGGCTACTAGAATGAACCGATGTCCGTTTGAAGCTTTGGGTTCAATCATACCAATCATGTCGATTCCCCATATGGAAAAAGGCCATGGGGAAGAAAGAATTTTGAGATGCGTTGGCGGCACATGGATCCTGTCTGAGTATATCTGACACTTGTGACATCTTCTCATGTGCTTGTGGCAGTCGGATTCCATGGTCAACCAGTAGTACTCTGCTCTCAGAATTTTTCTCACCATCGTGTGTCCGTTGGCATGAGTTCCAAAGGATCCTTCGTGAATTTCCTTCATCAGCATGTCTGCTTCTGGTCTGTCTACACATCGGAGCAAGACCATGTCAAAGTTTCTCTTATAGAGTGTATCACCGCTCTGAAAGAAGATTCCTGCCAACCTTCTAAGGGTCTTTCTGTCCTTCCTGAATGCCTTAGATGGACACTCTTGTTTCTGAAGGAAGCATTTGATATCGTGGTACCAAGGTTTGTCGTCTATGACTGCTTCAATTGTGAAGATGTAAGCGGGCCGTTCAAGGCGCATTATGTCAATCTTAGGTACGTCGTTCCATTGACCTACACTAATCATAGAAGAGAGAGTGGCTAATGCATCAGCCATGCGATTCTCTTCACGAGGGATATGATGAAACTCGATTCTGTTGAAGAAGTGTAACAACCTTCTCGCGTAATCTTTGTAAGGAATCATTCTTGACTGGTATATGTTCCAATCTCCTTTGATCTAATTGATAACCAGGGCTGAGTCGCCATATACGTCCAAGTTCTTGATCCTTAAGTCGATCGCTTCTTCGAGACCCATGATACAAGCTTCGTATTCGGCCTCGTTGTTTGTGCACTTGAACGTAAGTCTAGCGGTGAAAGGAATGTGGGTACCCTGAGGTGTTATGATGATTGCCCTAATTCCGTTTCCATAATGATTGACAGCTCCGTCAAAGATTAGCCCCCATTTGGAACCTGGTTCTGGCCCTTCACTGGGTAGCGGTTCATCGCAATCTTTCATTTTTAAGTACATGACATCTTCGTCTGGGAAGTCAAATCTGACTGATTCCTGATCGTCAATCGATTGATGAGCCAAATGATCAGCTAAAATACTTCCTTTAACGGCTTTTCCGCGAAACCCTAACCGTGGTTCTGATGAACTTGAAACTTGTGAATCAAGCTTCTTGGATCAATCCATTGTTGCAAATGGTTCAATATGGTTTACTAGGGACCCTCAAATCATGCCTTGAGGTCTTGGCTCATGTTTTGTCCCAAAAGTCAACTTAGGGGTGAATTAGGTCAAGAAACCCTAATTCCTGATTTTTTATAAATGCATCCCTTGAGGCTAAATGGACTTGATGATGGGGTTTATGAGGTCCCTTAGAGTATTTTGGGGTTATGCTTTGATGAATTGGCTCATGCCCAGAGGAAAAATTCCATCTGGAGGCCCTGGTCGACCAAAACCCTAATTTGGTGACACTGGCGATCTTAAGGCTTAATCCACTTGGAATGTTGCAGCCTTGTGCTTGATTCTTGATGTGGGAGTCCTCTTGATCCATTGTGGATGCTTGAGAGGTTTAGACAAGTTGAATATCATGTCATTTCTTGATTGACCCTTTGTCTAAGAGCTCTGAGAGGGCTTGAAACCCTAAGTTTGATTGTAGCGGATGCTCACCCATCTTTGGGGAGACTAATGAGGTATGATGGTTCATCCATATTGTGATGATGATTTGCACAATGATGGGGAATCTTAGTGGTCAAAATTTGGAGTATGACATTATGATATTCCTCTGCCACTTCACCTCGATAGACCTTTAATAGTACAAAAGTCTAGGTCTCTCATAATAAGAGTTTTACCAAACTATATGACTAACTAAAATTATGTAAACTAATATATGCAAAACAATTGGACAACAACTTCTATTTATATATTTCTAAAAGCCTTTCTCATACATTTTGCAAGCTATAATTAGCCCAATAAAATTGACTTTAGGTTTACTTAGAGTCAAATTTTTCTCAAATAACGAATTTTCCTTATTTCTAACCCTTCTATCTTCATCAAATTTGTTTCTCGAACTTCTATTCCCTAAAAATGCTCTATATTTCAAGCAATCCATTTTGTCGCAGTTTCGCTAATCGAGCATAAATTTTCTCACCGAATCTGGCTTGGCCTGACTTCTAAGTATTAAGGTAAAGGACTTTGGCTGGCCCGACATTTGATCCATTTTGCACTACTCTTCGATATTTCAACCTAAAATGATAAATAATATACAAAATATGATCATTGCATATTTATCAAGACAATTTTGAATTAAACATAAATTGAGGGTTTTCGTGTTACTTCGTGTCTATGCAAGCTAATAAATATGTGAACATGATAGTATTAGGTAAATTACACAAATATTAATGATATTTAGGGATGTATAAGGGTACTAGGAAAAATACTTAACACCATGAGTTTGTGTGATTTATATATTGAGAGGATGACAAATTAGGAAACACTTGGTTAGAAAATAGGAGAAGTTCTTGAAAACATAGAAGGCTATTTTCATGTAACTCATTTTGTAATCTCTTGTAATAAACTTTGAAGTATATTTGATTAGGGAGGTTCCCTCTTCCAAAGATTATATCCGCTTGATTAAACTGGGTAAACAAATTCTAGGCGTGAACTCGTCCCTTTTTCTTCTTCTTCTTGCTCGTGTGAATTAGTTTACACTATTTAAAGATTGATTATTTTTATTTGAAACTATTTATTTTTGTTACCATAGTTTGTTGTCCCCGACATCAAAGTTATTGGTAAGTTGAACTAATTTAATTTTACAACACAAATCCTATTAGGTTTACTTTTTTTTCCTATGTAAGTATGATTATTTACAACACTATAATTAAAAATTTCAATATATCAAATATCTATTTATCAACAAAAATAAAATAGAACAAATGAATAAATCAATGAAATCACTAAAATAAAATGAATGAATGGATGAATAACCTTATGACTCCTTGAACACAAGATTTTCGACAAGAATTATGCAAAAAGAGTTGCGACTTCTTCAATGTCTTGAAGAGGAGGGAGGAGAAGGGTGAAATGCCTCAACATTAGTTAAACATATAGATGTTCTATCACTAGTAAACCCATGTCTTAAAAGCTTTAATTTTTCACCATCTACAATTAAAAGTGTGTTATAAGTTACAAGATCAAAGAGATGGAGATTCATCTCAAAAGTAAAATAAGCATGAGAACTATGTAGAGAAAATTCCTTAAAATCCATATAGGTCAATAAAAGATAAAATGTAAATTATTAAATTTTCTCTTTATATATAGCTTAAGAGATGACTAATTTTTTTTGTTAATTAAGTAACTAATCTCTATCTAACCTCTTCAGTTCTGAAAACAACCACATTAAAAAAATATGTTATTTCTTATTTTCGTTAAGGTTGAGTCAATGATTATTGCTACTTATTTTGAGGCAAGTTAGCATTATCTCAAGTATAATTTTACCTTTTATGTTAGAAGATTGATCAAGATAACATATTAAAAGTTTTTCACCACAAACACCCCCTTTAGATATTGTAACTGAAATTTCATATTCTCTAATGCTTTCTATTTTTCCACGCATAATATACACCACCTCCTGTATTAGACCGCCTTGACTCAAAATTCTACTACTTTTGATGTATGTCATTTGTATTATTTACTCACGTATGTCATCTAGTATAAGTTCTTCCTTATCTATCAAGGAAAATATTTGAATCTGTAAAAAAGTTTCACATTCAATTTATATTTGATTATAGAAAGGAATTACAGGTAAACACACAAAAGCAAAAGATTTATTTTTTTTTTAAAAACACCATGGATAATACTTTGAAGCTTACATAATATCTAAATTAGATTAAAATCCAGTTAAAAAGTAATGATAAACCTATTTTATATATTTGAACACACACCTTTTTAACAAATTCAATGAGATGACGTCGAATGTCTGTCACAAGATCTTTTGGAGAATTTTCCTAAACCATTTTCTCAAGAACACCTCTTGTTGCAGCTCAACTATATTGATCACCTCTCATACTCTCCTGCATGGCATACATGATATCCAAAGTTTGTACATTATTTGTAATCCCTAATTGGATAGATGAATTTAGGAAATATTGATCTGATTCATTAAAAAACATTAGAATATTCTATACCTTTTGAGATCTTCAGCTAAGTAACGATGCCTCATCCTTAATCAACATCAGGGACTCTAAGATGCATTTCTAGCTTCCAAAAAGCAATATGTGACAAAATATATTGACTTTGTGCCAACCTTAAAAAAGAATTATAATGCGCACCATTGACAAATAAGTAAGAGAAAAACGTTTTACCTTCGTCCAAGGCCTTGAAGAAAGTTATGTATTCTTCGAATGAGAAACACATTAAGAAAGAGTCTTAATCCAATGATGAATATTGTAAAGAAGAATTCCTAAATAAAATAGCTCAGTGATAAATTTCCTGCTAGAGTACTGATTTGCTGCATTAAATATCACATGCAAATAATTGGTAAGCGATTTTAAATATTCCATGTTCCTTTTATCGTTGATTCAAATTTCTTTTGGAAGTTTATTGGAGATATTTGATCATGTTTTGTAAGTAAATATTAAAATGATATTCTTTTTGATGAGTATGTTTTTCTTTTCATAGTTTATAAAAATCACTTTTGATTTTACTTCACGCCTATATATATTCTTAAAAATAATTTGTCTTTTGAGTATATATAATTTATTTTTAAGTTAATGGTAATTGTCCTAAATTGGAGTAAATGATAAATTCCATAATTAATTAATGAGTGATTTCCCCCCATAATCAATTATACATGATCCATAATCGATTATAGGCTAAATTTTTATTGTATAATTGGTCAAACAACATTCCTAATCAATTAGATATTTGTCATAATTATTTTCTCAAGAATTTTGAAATTGATGAAGATTTGTAAATTATTTGCATAGTGTATGTGCGTGCGCACGCAATGCCTTAGTATATCTCAAGAACTACTCTTGTTTATTTACACTATATTATTGAAAAATACATAAACCGACAAAATGTTAGACTAAACGAGCTTTCACAATTTCACTTTCTTTTGATGTTGGTTTTTGTATTTGACACCTCACGCACCACAAACACATCTCATATTATGACAGCCTCATCTATGCGTGAAGCCATACATCATATTCTAGACCATTGACAGGGTTGTTGATGAACTCATCTTACTCGTTGGCCCAATTTTGTCATTAGGTTCTCATATTTTAGGCGTGTTTCTTATATTTTGTGTTATTTGGTTATTTCACGTTACATTGTTTATGCTTTTACATTTACTTCATATTCAAGATGAGTTTGGAATCCTGTATAAAAAGAGCATCAAATCCATATTTATCGATAAGAGCCTTGTTTACTTTGTTTTCTTGGGCCATCTCGGTTAAAATAGAGAAATACTTAAATTGGGTGGCTAGTGTAAACATGTGAATTCTTGAACAAAGTTAAAACATTTGCATTGTCAATCCATTCCTCTCATATCTTTATCTCCTGAATATGCTTTTTTTCAACTGTAATTAAATTAAATTAATTATAGACGTCTAATTAAAAGTCTAATATGTTCTATATCTTTTAATACTTATTATTTGGTTATGAATGACCTAAGTATGCAACAAAATATTTCTGCAAGTTATGGGTCACATGGTCTTTACTTTCTTTAGTTTTCATCTACAATTGCTTCCATTTCTACTATGGATTTTATAAGTCTTATTCATTATCAATCATGTCATCTACGTCTCAAAAGATTCATATTTATGGTTCTTTACTTGTCTCAGTCTCAAACTTTAGATTGTGCATATTTTCAACTTTGAGAAACATGTTAGATATTCTTTTCTCAGTAGTATTGTATTACAAACCCATTCTATTTCATCTTGTTGTGTGAGAACCTAGTTGCTTGGAGAGTAGGAAATTTTTTCTCTCGGTAATGCGTTAAAGTAGAATTTAGAGATATGACACAAGAAATTTGTGAAATATTGTGGATGTAACATGTATTAGAAGATATAAAGATTTAGTGGATGCCTTATGAAATTATTTTGTGATATTAAATTAGCCACTAGTATTGCATAATATCTTGTTCAACATGACATGATAAGACACACTAAGATAATATCATTTCATCAAAGAAAAATTGGATATGAGATTGATTACTACAACCTACATTCCTTATAAATATCAGTTGGAAGATGTTTAAAAAAAGGTATACAAATAGAAAGATTTAACCAACTTAATTCCAAGCTTGAAATGACTGATATCCATTCATCAACTTGTGGGGGAATACTATAAGTATTAGAATGTAAGTAGAAATTTGTGATATTAGTCTAAGCCTCATGAATAAAATTGTGGTGATTTGGCATCAAAACCTTCAGGAAAATTTTGAAAAAAATGAACAGTGTTTGACATAAACTCAATGTATTTCAGTAATGCGTTATGTCTTGGAGGAACACATAATGTTTCCCATTACCCATATAAAAGGTGCCGTTCAACACTTTTTTTGATATGAGGGAAGACATTTTGAGTCTTAGTCAAAGAAACATAGAGAGACAAAGGGAGGGACTCTTAAGATTCATTATTCTTAGAATTGGAAAACCGTTGGTTTCCTTTTTACGATATTTATAGGAAAAATATTGTAGCAATTGTGCAATAAAATGTCATGATGTAGTGAGTAAAATTATCGATTCAACAAGGAATGAGAAGTATAACATATTTGAAATGATTACCATTTTAAATAGAAAAAAGGTTTTATTTTTTAAAAAGTTTTCTATTCATAATATTAAAATTAAATAAAATAGTAGAAATATCAGTAATAAGTAGTGTTGGGGTCACATGTGGCCGTTATTATGATTTCATGCTTATCAAATGACCAATATTCTAATTTTAATCACAAATACATATAATTATATATTTCTCAACAACATTATTTCTGTCTGAAATAACATTGTTATACCATTCATTATTTATTAAAAAATTGATATTCTGATAAACAAAACAAAAACATTATACTTCAACAATATATGTGAATATGACGTCAATATCAATATCTTAAATCTTTTTCATGATAGATAATTATCTAGGTATAAATCTAACAATATTTATCAGCATTACCTAGATCAAAATATTATGTTATAAATGACTATGTACTTCAAGGAAAAACCATAAGTTACCATCGGTTTAAACCTGTGAGACTTTCTCAGTATAATACAAATATAACATGCATTAAGAACAAGGTGAAAGATAAAAAATATTTGATAGTTTAATCATGGCATAATACGATGATCACTTCAAGTACATAAAATACATAATAATATACAAACCTAACCACAACAATAGAGAACTTATCTATAAATGATGACAATAGTTAGATGGAAGCTTTAGAAGCAAAACCTCCTTTGAAAAATATGATATTCCTCTGTAAGTCCATCTCGACAGACCTTTAGAAGTATAACAGCTTTAGCTCTCTCATAATAAGAGTTTTACCAAACTATATGACTAACTAAAATTTTGGAAACTAATATATGCAAAACAATTGGACAAGAACCCCTATTTATAGAAAATTTAGTGAGGAATATATTCGTGGTTAGGATTGGATCTGGTTTTCACTCCCAATTGTGTTTCTACTTTTAATCTTTATAGCAGCACAATGTGATTTTTTTTAGTTCGAGTAAGGCTGCAGTGATCTGGTTAGCAACTTGCTGGAACATTTGGATAGGTAGATACGGTACTTTATTCCGAGATTCTGTTGTTAATGTCGGTGATATATAGGTCTCTGTTAAAATTCTTATGTGGAATTGGATTATGATAGATAACAAATGTAGATCCATTTGTAATTTTAATGTTGGTTTGTTTCCCATTTGAATTGCTTAAATTCAAGTTAACTGACTATTTGTGAAGGATTAGAGTATCCCTTGCACTATGCTTTTTTGACATTAAATTCCTTGCATATAAAAAAAAGTTAGAAAATTATGATAATTTTTTGATTAGTATGCTTTTCTTTTCATAGTTTTTCACATTACTTGTATTTTTCCTTCACGCCTATATATTTTTTTAAAAAGAACATGTCTTTTGAATATATGTAATTTCATATTAGGTATGAAGAATCAACACAAACATGAATATGATATTGATAATAATTTTAAAAAAGTGAATTAATTGAATGAAATTAAACTTGTTAGTGACGTGTAACTATGAACATCAACATGTGTCACACACACCTTTGATCATAAGTGTTGATACTATAGAGAATATTATCTATTTGTTATTCTTGGATGACATATTAATATGCTTTGGACTTATCTTGATTTGACAACTTCAAAGCTCACTATATTTGCAGTAAAATGATAAATTTAAATCAATACACTGTAAGATAATAGCAAGTTGAAAAGTACTTCAAGAGGATTTAAGTTATGATATTCCTCTGCCAGTTCACCTCGATAGACCTTTAATAGTATAAAAGTCTAGGTCTCTCATAATAAGAGTTTTACCAAACTATATGACTAACTAAAATTATGTAAACTAATATTTGCAAAACAATTGGACAACAACATCGATTTATGTATTTCTAAAAGCCTTTCTCATACATTTTGCAAGCTATAATTAGCCCAATAAAATTGACTTTAGGTTTACTTAGAGTCAAATTTTTTCTCAAATAACGCATTTTCCTTATTTCTAACCCTTCTATCTTTCATCAATTTTGTTTCTCGAACTTCTATTCCCTAAAAATGCTCTTTATTTCAAGCAATCCATTTTGTCCCAGTTTCGCTAATCGAGCTTAAATTTGCTCACCGAATCTGGCTTGGCCTGGCTTCTAAGTCTTTAGGTAAAGTACTTTGGCTGGCCCGACATTTGATCCATTTTGCACTACTCTTCCATATTTCAACCTAAAATGATAAATAATATACAAAACATGATCATTGTATATTTATCAAGACAATTATGAATTAAACATAAATTGAGGATTTTCGTGTTACTTCGTGTCTATGCAAGCTAATAAATATGTGAACATGATAGTATTAGGTAAATTACAAAAATATTAAGGATATTTAGGGATACATAAGGGGACTAGGAAAAATACTTAACACCTTGAGTTTGTGTGATTTATATATTGAGAGGAGGACAAAATAGGAAACACCTGGTTAGAAAATAGGAGAAGTTCTTGAAAACATAGAAGGCTATTTTCATGTAACTCATTTTGTAATCTCTTGTAATAAACTTTGAAGTATATTTGATTAGGGAGGTTCTCTCTTCCAAAGATTATATCCGCATCATTAAACTGGGTAAACAAATTCTAGGTGTGAACTCGTCCCTTTTTTTTTCTTCTTCTTGCTCGTGTGAATTAGTTTACACTATTTAAAGATTTATTATTTTTATTTGAAACTATTTATTTTGGTTGCCATTGTTTGTTGTCCCATACATCAAAGTTATTGGTAAGTTGAACTATATTAATTTTACAACACAAATCCTATTGGGTTTACTTTTCCTTCCTATGTAAGTATGATTATTTACAACACTATAATTAAAAATTTCAATATATCAAATATCTATTTATCAACAAAAATAAAATAGAACAAATTAATAAATGAATGAAACCACTAAAATAAAATGAATGAATGGATGAATAACCTTATGACTCCTTGAACACAAGATTTTCGACAAGAATCATGCAAAAAGAGTTGCGACTTCTTCAATGTCTTGAAGAGGAGGGAGAAGAAGGGTGAAAATGCCTCAACAGTAGTTAAACATATATCTGTTCTATCACTAGTAAACCCATGTCTTAGAAGCTTTAATTTTTCACCATCTACAATTGAAAGTGTGTTATAAGTTACAAGATCAAAGAGATGGAGATTCATCTCAAAAGTAAAATAAGCATGAGAACTATGTAGAGAAAATTCCTTAAAATCCATATAGGTCAATAAAAGATAAAATGTAAATTATTAAACTTTTCTCTTTATATAGAGCTTAAGAGATGACTAATTTTTTTTGTTAATTAAGTAACTAATCTCTATCTAACCTCTTCAGTTCTAAAAACAACCACATTAAAGAAATATGTTATTTCTCATTTTCGTTAAGGTTGAGTCAATGATTATTGCTACTTATTTTGAGGCAAGCTAGCATTATCTCAGGTATAATTTTACCTTTTATGTTAGAAGATTGATCAAGATAACATATTAAAAGTTCTTCACCACAAACACCCCCTTTAGATAATGTAAATGAAATTCCATCTTCTCTAATGCTTTCTATTTTTCCACGCACAATATACACCACCTCCTGTATTAGACCGCCTTGACTCAAAATTCTACTACTTTTGATGTATGTCATTTGTATTATTTACTCACGTATGTCATCTAGTATAAGTTCTTCCTTATCTATCAAGGAAAATATTTGAATCTGTAAAAAAGTTTCACATTCAATTTATATTTGATTATAGAAAGGAATTACAGGTAAACGCACACAACTTTTCTCTTTAAATCTTTCTCTTATGATTTGCTGTTGCTTTTCTGCCATTCCAAACCTTTGAACCCGTTTCAATGTACTGAGTAGATACTGGTTTATCTTCTCCCTATCTTTGGCTTAAATTCCTGGCTCTAGGGCTTAGGTGCCTTGGTAATGAGTCATATTTTTTTGGGTTTTACTGAGTCATTGATAACTCGGTATTTTCATTTAGGTTTGGAATTGTTCCCAGGCTAAGGGAAAGATGGATTGGGTGAACGTGGGAAGGAAGATTAGGTCGATGAAGTCTTCTGGTTTCTCGGTTTGGGAAGAAAATAAAGGGAAGGGAGCAGGAGTAGGAGAACTGACAACAACTTTCTTCGTTACGGAGTTTCCGAGTCAATGAACGCTAAAGATCTTTTTGAGGTTTTCAAAGTCTATGGTGTTATATCTGAAGTTTTTATCCCGGCGAGAAGAGATAAGAGAGGTAAACGTTTCAGATTCGCAAAGTTCAGAAAAGTTGCAGATCCTCGCCTAATGGCTGTTAAGCTGGATAGTATCATTCTTGAGGGGAAGAAGATGTTTGCTAACGTACCAAGATTCGTCAGGGATGATAGACCCTCATTTCCAATGAAGAGAAACTACGCTAGGAATGCCAAAGGTGCAGTTATTGGCGGGTCTAATAAGGAGTTCTTTGTCAATGATAGGTCTTATGCCCAAGCTGTTGGGGGTGTAACGTTCAAAAAAGTTCGCCCTGTAATCCCCGAATCTAATATTCTTCAGATTAGTGTGGGGAGTGAAGATTTGGTTAGGTTTGAGAGGGCACAAATTCTTGTTGTTATCGAAGGCGTTAATACATTTGATATTCAGAAGAGTCTCAATGAGGAAGGATTCTTTAACATGAAAGCTACCCCCTTAGGAGCGTGCAAGTGCTTACTTGAGGATTCAACTGGTGAAGATATTGAAGAGTTTATTTCTGGTGATCGTTGTTGGATTGACAAATGGTTTGTGGCCATTCGACCTTGGTCAATCAAGGAGGTAGATCTGGAGATGCTTGTTTGGGTTAAGTGCTATGGTCTTCCGAGTGCAGCTTGGAATAAACGTTCGTTTAAGATTATCACGGCTAGGATTGGTACTTTCGTTCATTGTGATGAGGCTACAAGCAGGTTGAGTAATATGGATGCGTGCAGACTTCTTGTTAGAACAAGTCTACCCCTTATTTTGAATGATGAGGTAGCAATTGGGGTTAATAGTGTTTCGCTCAAGATCTTTCTGGTTGAAGACTGTCATTCATGTCACCTTGCGAAGAACCGGGTTGTTGGTGATGAGGATTCCTCGTCAGAGTTCTATGATTCTACCGATGAAGAAGGTGAGTGGGAGAGCACCGATGAAGCAGAAGATGTTGAATCTGGTATACCTAACGGCGAGGAAGAGGCTAGAAAACCTGCTGCTCTGCCTGAGAATAGCGTCTTATCTCGTTTAAGAAAATTGCCAGAAGGTGCTTTTGAAGGTTCAGAGGACGTGTCCTATGTTGGTGACAACCTTAGCTGTGAGGCTAGGGTAGGAGGGGATAGTTTTGTACCTATCCATGCCGAGTGTGATAAAGTGATTTCTATTTCTAGACCTAATAGTGTTAATGCAGCTACCTCCGTAGTACCAGTGTTGAGTCAAGGAAAGAAGAATTTTGTGGGGAAACCTGTAAAAGACATGGCTTTTGTATCTTCAGACGTGGTTTTGGCAGGTTCTGATAATTTGCATAAAGGTTTTTGTTGTGCTCCTAATGAGTTTATGAAGGATGGTCTGGTTGTGGACCTTTGTTGCTCGGACCCTATTTTTGGGCCCCCAGGTGGCATTATTGGACCCTCTCGGTGTGTTAAAAATAGGAAAAAGAAGCCTCTACATGAAGTGTACGACTGCGTCAAAATACCATATTCATCATCCTACTTTTCTTCTCTACTTCACGCAACAGTTCAAACAATTGGTCCTTCTACCTCTAAGAGAGTTTCTAAACGTTGTTTGCCCACTGGTTCCTTTTCTAGGGAATTGAATGGGTCTTTGATGTGCGGGGAATCTCTAACTGACACGGACGTAGTTAGAGGGAATTCTCGTTGTAAGAAGGTCTTAGATAGTGTTCCAGCAAAATTGTGGAATTCAATGAAGCAACTTGGTTTGGAAGGTGTAAAAGAGGACTCTGTAGTTGAAGGAATCCTGCAAAAGTTGGAATTGGATGATAAAAAAGTTAGAGAAAGTAAGAAGGTTGTAGCTAGAGGTTGCCGATGAATATTGTCTCCTTTAATGTCCGAGGGTGCTTCAATTCCTTGAAAAGGAGGAGAATTTCCCAAATCCTTCTTAAAGGTAATGCTGAAGTTTGTCTTATCCAAGAGACTAAGGTGGTGTCTATCGATGATCGATTGGTTCAGAGCTTGTGGAGATCTAAGGATATTGGTTGGTTTGCTTCTAATTCGGAAGGTAGGTCCGGGGGAATCCTGACTATGTGGAATACTAATTCTCTGTCAGCTTGTACAAGCTTTGGTGGCAAAGGTTTCTTGGGAGTTCACTTTATTTGGAAGAATGAGAATGTTTTCATAGTTAATGTCTACTCTCTGTGCGAGATTTCTGAAAAAAGGAAATTGTGGGAAGACTTAATTGAAGTTAAGAACAGGTATCCTAGTGGAGGCTGGATCATAGGCGGAGATTTTAATGCTACGAAATCTGGGGAGGAAAGAAAAGGGAGTCGCTGCTCTAACTATGGTGAAATGGTGGAGTTTAACTCGTTTATTGAAGATTTAAATCTTATTGACATTCCAGCAGTTGGTAACAATTACACTTGGATCAATTCAAACGGTAAAAGCTGGAGTAGACTGGACAGGTTTCTTGTGAATGATTCTATCATTGGAATGCTGAATTTGAAGAGTCAGATAGTGGGAGATAGGGATGTGTCCGATCACCGCCCCACTTGGTTGAAATCTAATAACGTGAATTGGGGACCTAAGCCATTTAGGTTCTTCAATTGTTCCTGGGATTCCGTATTGCCATCAAGCTCTTGTTGCTTTACTTTTTTGAACAAGCTGAAGGATCTTAAGTGCAAGCTTAAGGATTGGAATTACAATACTTTTGGAAGGCTTGACTTAAAGGTTGAGGAGAATGTGGCCCAGCTTAATCGGATTGAAGAGGGCCTGGACAGATTACAAGTCAGCCAGGATGAAGAGGTTATGAAAGATAGATTGTTGGCACAAGAGGAAATTTGGAAAAACCTTTGTTTGAAAGAAAGTATGATTAAGCAGAAATCCAGAGTGAAATGGATTCGTGACGGTAATGTTAATTCCAGATTCTTTCATGACTCCCTTAAGCATTGTAACCGTGTGAATTCCATCTCAGTTCTTAAGATATGTGATAAATTGGAGGACTGTCCTGAGTCTATCAAGCACGAGGCTATGGCGTTCTTTGAGAAGAAGTTCAGTTCTGATTTTAGGCCCAGGTTTCGTTGTGATGTGAGCAATGTGGCAACCCTTACTTCGGAGGATAGAGATTTCCTGGAGTCGGAATTCAATGCTGAAGACATTCACATAGTTGTGTTCAAATGTGACGGAAACAAATGCCCCGGAGTTGATGGGTTTAACTTCAAGTTCTTCAAATCTTGCTGGGAGGTGGTAGGGACTGATCTCACTAATTGTGTCCTTGAGTTTTTTAGCACTGGTAAGCTGCCAAAAACCTTTGCTTCTTCGTTCATTTAGCTGGCACCGAAGGTAGAAAACCCTCACAATTTTAATGAATTCATACCTATAAGTCTGGTTGGGAGCGTGCTAAAAGTCATCTCTAAGATGCTTGCTAAGAGGTTGAGCTTGGTCATTGATAAACTGATTTCTCCGTCCCAAACAATGTTCATCCCGGGACGTCAGCTTCTTGATGGTGTGCTTGTGGCAAGTGAGACTATTGATTATGCTTCAAGATTTAAAAAGAAGTGTCTTATGTTTAAGGCGGATTTTGCGCAAGCCTATGATTGCGTGGAATGGGCGTATCTTGATTCTATGTTGTTTAATATGGGGTTTGGTGAAAACTGGATGAAGTGGGTGAAAGACTCCGTTTATCATAGTTTTATTTCGGTCTTAATCAATGGTATTCCGTCTAATGATTTTAAAGCAACGAGGGGGTTGAAACAAGGAGATCCCCTCTCTCCTTTCTTGTTCGCCATTGTTGTCGAAGGTCTTGCTTGCATGGTTAGAAGAGCCTCAAATTTGAATATCCTTTCTGATTTCAAGCTTAATGAGGTTGCATCGGTTAGTATTCTACAGTTCGCTGACAACACCATTCTCATTGGTGACAGAAATATCTCTAACCTATGGGCTTTTAAGGTAATCTTGAGAGGCTTCGAACTTTCTTCGGGTTTAAAGATTAATTTCTCCAAGAGTTGCATCTATGAGATTGGTATGGATAACGAATTCCTGGTAGCAGCAGAGCAATTCCTTCATTGTAGATCGGGTTCTCTACCATTTAAATTCCTCGGGATAGTTATTGGAGGTAATCAACGGCAAGTCTCATTTTGGCGTCCGATGTTGGATTGCATGAGGGCTAGACTTTCTAAGTGGGTTGGTCGAAACTTGTTAATAGGTGGCCGGGTTGTCTTGATCAATTCCGTTCTCGTGAACCTTCCGATTCATCATCTCTCATTCTATAAGGTTCTAAAACAGGTTGCTAAGGAAATAATCGCTATTCAAAGGCGCTTCTTATGGGCTGGCTCTTCGAGTAGTGGTTTTATTCTGTGGGTTAGCTGGAAGTCCGTGTGCAAACCGAGAGATTGTGGCAGTCTTGGAATAAAACACGTGGGATTATTCAACAGAGCCCTGCTTACGAAGTGGGCTTGGAGGTTTACTCTTGACGGCAATGAAATATGGAGGCCTTTGCTTCGTTTTAGATACGGTAACCCGGGTTTAAAAATCCAGTGTTTCAAGGAAGAAGGTAATAACTATAGGGACTATAATTGGATGAAAGATATCTTGGCTGCATCTCTTTCTGATTCCTAGCCGAGTCTGAGCAGCCTCCTGTCGTGTAATTTAGGCACTGGAAAGGGAACTGCATTCTGGTTTTCTAATTGGGTTGGAAATTTGGCTCTGAAAGAATCGTTTCCTCGGCTGTTAGAAGCCTGCAGAACCAAAAGAAGTGCAGTTTGTGATATGGGGTACTGGGATACGGGGTTGTGGCGGTGGAATATTGAATCGATGCTTGCTGCTCTCGATCTGCTAACGACAAACCTGCAGTATTTGAACCAGATCCTGGAGAGTGTTCAGGTTCAGCGTGATATTGCGGATTCGTGGGAGTGGACTATAGAACCCGTGTCCGGATTTACTGTCATCTCCTTTTATAAGTTCATTAATTCTGGGGAGATTATTGAGCCGGTTGATGCCGACAAAGCAGATGTTCTCGAATTAGTGTGGAAGACATTAATTCCAATGAAGATTAAATTTTTTGCTTGGAGGATGGCTATTGACAGGCTGCCGACTCGGATGAATCTTGTGGCAAGAAATATCATCGTTAACGCTCATGAAAAGGTGTGTATGTTTTGTTTCATGGAACTAGAGGATTCTCCCCACATTTTTTTCAATTGTCCTAATTCAATTTTGGTCTGGAAGAAAGTTTTTGCTTGGGTGGACATTGATAGTTTTATCGAATCGGATGGTTGTTCTCATGTTAAGTCGTGGAATTCGTGCCTTCTTGGTCGTGGTGGACCCAGAACCGTAAATTCCATTTGGTTTATTACATGTTGGAATATCTGGAAGGCAAGGAATAATATTCTCTTTAATGACGAGGTTTGTGACGTTGATTCTATTTTCAACGCCATTGTAGTATCGTCGTGGAATTGGTTGGTTCTAGGCAATCTCACTAGGAGGAAGCGTAGTCTTTATGATTGGACCAAGGTCCCTTTCAATTTTTTGTAACCCGTTTTGGTTGTATTCCTTTTCTTTGGTTTGGGATTTCCTTAATCTCTTATTAATGAATTTTGCTTATAAAAAAAAGATTTATTTTTTTTAAAAACACGAGGGATAATATTTTGAAGCTTACATAATATCTAAATTAGATTAAAATCCAGTTAAAAAGTAATGATAAACCTATTTTATATATTTGAACACACACCTTTTTAACAAATTCAATGAGATGATGTCGAATGTCTGCCACAAAATCTTTTGGAGAATTTTCCAAAACCATTTTCTCAAGAACACCTCTTGTTGCAGCTCAACTATATTGATCACCAATCATACTCTCCTGCATGGCATACATGATATCCAAAGTTTGTACATTATTTGTAATCCCTAATTGGATAGATGAATTTAGGAAATATTGATCTGATTCATTAAAAAACATTAGAATATTCTATACCTTTTGAGATCTTCAGCTAAGTAACGATGGCTCATCCGTTAATCAACATCGCAGACTCTAAGATGCATTTCCAGCCTCCTAAAAGCAATATGAGACAAAATATATTGACTTTGTGCCAACCTTAAAAAATAATTATAATGCGCACCATTGACAAATAAGTAAGAGAAAAACGTTTTACCTTCGTCCAAGGCCTTGAAGAAAGTTATGTATTCTTCGAATGAGAAACACATTAAGAAAGAGTCTTAATCCAATGATGAATAATGTAAAGAAGACTTCCTAAATAAAATAGCTCAATGATAAATTTCCTGCTAGAGTACTGATTTGCTGCATTAAATATCACATGCGAGTAATTGGTAAGCGATTTTAAATATTCCATGTGCCTTTTATCGTTGATTCAAATTTATTTTAGAAGTTTATTGGAGATGATTTGATCATGTTTTTGTAAGTAAATATTAAAATGATATTCTTTTTGATGAGTATGTTTTTTTTCATAGTTTATAAAATCACTTTTGATTTTACTTCATGCCTATATATTTTCTTAAAAATAATTTGTCTTTTGAGTATATATAATTTATTTTTAAGTTAATGGTAATTGTCCTAAATTGGAGCAAATGATAACTTCCATAATGTTATGAATAAAAATAAATGTGGATGTCCATTCTTATTCTTCTTTTTATATTCATATTCCCCATTAATATTTGTGACTTTCCATCTCCCTTAGGCCCTATAAATAAGGTTCATATTGCAACATAAAATGAACTTTTGAAGAAGATAATAGAATATCACTTTCTCTCTTCTCTTCCTCTCTTTGATCTCTATGTAATTTTATTTAGTTTTATAACACGTTATCAGCACGAAGCTCTCAGGTATGATTCTTTTGCTTCCATCTCAAATTAATCTTAAACCATCATTTGTTTAGAATCATGGAATTTTTTTTTTTGAGTATGTGATATAAAAGTTGTCAAAAGATTGTTATTCCAGAAGAATGACACAAATAATTTTAACGCATCTCAGAAGGATGATTATAATTTTTAGATCATTATTTGTAACAAATCATTTATGTAATTCCTGAAGAACTTACCAAGCATCCCTGAAAGATAGCAAAATAATAATTTATTATATAGTTCCTGCAGAACTAATCAAGATCCATGAATGATTGAAAAATAATAATGTATATAGTTCTTGAAGAACTTATAATGCATCCCCGGAGGATTGCACGAAAACTGTTTATCTTTATCATTGTTTGAAGATCTATGATCTAACTCTCGAAAAATTATATATTTAGAAAGGATCCCTAGAGGATTGTTCAAAGAATGAATTACTTTTCTCCATTCATCAAATAATGGTTATCCCTTGATGATTGATAAGAAAAGTATCAATGACAATTTTCATGGATCTTAGAAAAATTGACAATCACAAAAGGATTGCATGAATAATATTAATAAATGTAAATTTATTAAGATTGAAAAATATATATTATATACATAGTTTTTAGTATGTTATCTGATTTAAATATATTTTGGTTATTATTGAACATATTTATTTTTGAATGAAATTTTAATTTTAAAGAAGTGATTTTTTATATATTTAATTATGAGAAGTTTCTTGTATAATTGTTGTGAGAGATTTATGAATTAGATTATAAGAAAAAGAAGGGTAACAAAATTGTTAGTTGTTGACACTAAGTGTGTTTAGAAGAGTTGAATTGTTGTATTTTTGTGTACTTTGAGATCATTCGATAATTATATTTTATATTATTCAATAGGTGATTTATTTTATTATAAGTTGATAATAATTTATTTTCTATTGATAACGGAAATAATTACATTCAAGTAGTCCGTCTCTCTAATTCTTCACTTAATAGATATAGAAAGTTTTATATTTTTACAGTTACAAAGAACTTTATTTATTTTCTTAATTACCTCTTATTTATACTATAATCAATTTATTTTGATATAGCCGAAACAAAAATGAATAAATAATTTATTAGTTTAAGGAAAAAAATAAATAATCTAAAATTTAAAACATACGTGTTATTGTTAGTTGCATTTTATAAATTAAATTTGAATCAATATATTCAATAGTCTAAAGAAAAACAAGAACATGTGTCTTATTATTTCCTACTTTATGTTTGAATGACTTAAGAGTGCATATGTTATTATTATATGAATGATGAGTGGATAATTATGAGTGGGAAAGACAAAAGAATGGATAGCATGAGAAATAACGTTAAGCATTTGTGAGTGGAATAATAAATTCTTAATTGAGTGCATTATGAAATTGGATAGTTGAAATGAATGATATTGAATTAATTTAATAAAATAATACTATCCACATTCCACTATCATAAAACTCTTAGCTAATTAATTTATTTTCTCTAGTGCCTTTTTTTATTAGGAGACACTCATATTCCTCTTTTTTTTCTTTCAATTTCCACTCTTATAAATACTCACAATCTCATCCCATATCTCACATGTGAAAAGAAAAAAAAATACACAAATAAAATTATCACTCTCTCTTGAACATTTCTATGTTCCGAAACATCTTAAGGAAAAAGGAGCATAAGGGTTTTTTCCCCACACACCCATGCTACGTAAGATTGTGTTGTGAGATGATATTAGTACCTTTGCCAAAATAAAAATAATAATAATAATATATTTATAAACAAATGAAGAAAAAGTAGTAAAATAGTAACAATTTATGATTTATATCATATGTGTATATTTTATTGTTAATTTTGTTTTAAATTAATCACTATATTTAATTTTCTTCTATTAAAATATTATTATATTTTATTTGTATGAATCATTTTAATAGTAAGTGTGTCCTAAATTTTAGAACAATATAATAAAAATACAAATTATTTTATATTTACTAGAGATTTAAACAAATAGAATAATAGAATCATATGTATTATGGTAAACCAGATGTTTACAAATCACACTTAAGTGTGTTGTTGGCAAAATCGGTTGGGTCATCTCAGATGTATTATGATGTGAGAACTAGTTTTGAAGAACTAGAAGTTTCTTCAAGGCCAATAAAATTTGTGTGTTCCTAAAGGAAAATTTGAGAAATTGAGTTTTTATGACATTAATTGTTGCATCGACTAAAAGATCGTGCATATGTTTATTCACAGTCAGAAGTTTGTGAAATTATTTTCTCAACTAATTAGACTAAGATCTTGTTTTCTGGATTTTTCAGAAATTCCTTGATAAGTATCACATATATTACTAAAATTAATATCGAACATCTTGAAGAACATGCTCATAAAAAAAATGGACTTGAAGATCCATTCTTTAGACGTCTAAAGTTAGTTATATAATTGATACTTGTGAGATCATCAATTCTAAACTAGATATTTGAAACACACAAAGTATGATATTAAGATATTTATTCGCATTAAGCCAACAAGTTAATATAAGATGATTCTCCCGTCCTCTACCAAGAAAAGAAACTAAAGTTAAAGATGACCCAAGTGAGGATATGAAAACTCTAAGAGCACTTTGACATAATTTAATTTTGAGTTCCAGAAGAACTAACCAGGTACCTGAAATTTATGAAAATTAAGAGATCTCGATAAATTATGTCATGAATGGAATATGATGGAACCAAAATAAAGTCAATATTGACAATCTCTTTGTGTATAATATAGCGCTAAAGATGATAAATGATAACGAGGATCACGAGTCAAAGTCTATCAAAGATTGTAGACAAAGTGAAAATTGGCCAATATGAACATATTCAATTGAAGAAAAATTAATCCCACTTTACAAGTGACTCGATTTTGGACCTGTAGTTCGAACACCTCAAGATGTGAAATCAATTGAATATAAATGAGTTTTTGTGAAAAAGCAAAATGAGAATGGTATAAAGTTTGATTTGTTGCTCAAGAATTTTCACAAAGACCTAAAATTTATCTTGATGAAACATATCCACCTGTAGTGGATGCAATTCAATTTTTGATATTTAATTAGGTTTGTAGCACATGAAGGGCTCAATTTGCACATGATGGATGTTGTAACAACTTATCTGTATGGTTCACTTGATAGTAAAATTTACATGTAACTCCCTGAAGGGTTCAATATACTAGATACACACAAATCTGAATCTTGAGAAAGCTACTCCATAAGATTGAACAAGTCTCTCTATGGGCTGAAACAATCTGGACGAATGTGGTATAATCGTCTCAGTGAATATTTGCTTAGAGAGGGATATACAAATAACTCCATTCGTCCTTGTATTTTTATAAAAAGATCAGGAAAGGAATTTGCAATAATGTTATTTATGTGGATGACATAAATATTATTGAAACTCTTGGAGAGATTTCAAAAGCTATGAATTGTTTAAAGAAAGAGTTTGAGATGAAGGACTTAGGAAAGACAAAATTATGTCTAGGTTTGCAAATTGAACATTTGGACAAAGGAATATTTGTACATCAAGAAGGCTATATAGAAAAAGTGTTAAAATGCTTATATATGGACAAATGTCACCCGTTGTCTACTCCAATGGTTGTTAGATCATTAGATGTGGAGAAATATCCTTTCAGACCTCGAGAAAAGGATGAAGAATTGCTTGGTCCTGAAGCACCATATCTCAGTGCAATTGGAGCACTAATGTACCTTGCTAATTATACACGTCGTGATATATCATTTGCTGTCAATCTATTAGCAAGATATAGTTTTTCACCTACACGAAGACATTGGAACGGAGTCAAACATATACTCCGTTACCTTAGAGGTACAATAGATATGGGTTTGTTTTATAACAAAGTATCCAGATTTGAATTAACAGGTTATGCAGATGTAGGTTACTTGTCAGATTCTCATAATGGTAGATCACAAACAGGTTATTTATTTACATGTGGGGGTACGACTATTTCATGGAGATTAGTCAAACAAACCATAGCAGCAACATCATCTAATCCTGCAGAACTTTTAGCATTACATGAGGCAAGTCGAGAATGCGTTTGGTTGAGATCCTTAATTCTGCACATCCAAAATACTTGTGGTTTATCTTCTGAGACATTAAATACAACGACCATATATGAAGATAATACTGCATGCATCGCACAATTGAAAGATGGTTACATTAAAAGAGACCGGATAAAACACATTTCTGCAAAGTTCTTTTTTACTCATGATCTTCAAAAGAGTGGTGATATAAGCATCCAACAAATCTGTTCATGTGATAATCTTGCAGACCTTTTCACAAAGTCAATCCCAAGTAGAATTTTTAATCAACTAATACAAAAGATTGGTCTTCATCGAAGAAATGATTGTTCAGCTGAGGGGGAGAAATGAAAGGATATTGTACTCTTTTTCCTTCACTAGATTTTTTCCACTGGGTTTTTTCTAGTAAGGTTTTAACGAGGCATATCCTTAATGGACATCCAAGGGGGAGTGTTATGAATAAAAATAAATGTGGATGTCCATTCTTATTCTTCTTTTTATATTCATATTCCCCATTAATATTTGTGACTTTCCATCTCCCTTAGGCCCTATAAATAAGGTTCATATTGCAACATAAAATGAACTTTTGAAGAAGATAAGGTTTTAACGAGGCATATCCTTAATGGACATCCAAGGGGGAGTGTTATGAATAAAAATAAATGTGGATGTCCATTCTTATTCTTCTTTTTATATTCATATTCCCCATTAATATTTGTGACTTTCCATCTCCCTTAGGCCCTATAAATAAGGTTCATATTGCAACATAAAATGAACTTTTGAAGAAGATAATAGAATATCACTTTCTCTCTTCTCTTCCTCTCTTTGATCTCTATGTAATTTTATTTAGTTTTATAACACGTTATCAGCACGAAGCTCTCAGGTATGATTCTTTTGCTCCTTATCTCACCTCTCCATAGTCTTGCAAGAAGATCTCTAAACTTGCTAGAACCTTGCCCTGCCTCAATCTCCTCTTACAAACCTTAAACAAGCCACCCAAACCTTCTCTCAAGGCTCCATGAAACTGCTCTAAATCATCAACCATCCTTACAAACAACTCAGAAAAACTTGGTGTTTTGGAGAGCTCGAGTGGCTGCGAGGAAAGAGGTTATTATACTTGCTTGGATACCAGGTTAAACCTCCTAACTTACTATTATGATGCCTATCTTGTTTAGCTTCTTATTCTAAGCTACACAGTTGATGCTTAGTTCATAGATTGTATGCTGTTCGTGATGCTTGTATGATTCATGGTATGTATGTTGTTAAGTCTCTGTTAGTATTGTTTTAGAGGTTTCATGGCTGCCATAATGCATGACTGAGGTGCTTCCATGATAAAACACATGCTGATATATGTTGAAATGAATGTTCACTTAAGGATAAGGTTTCCTCTAATCATATGAATGCTGAATGATCTCCTTTGAATATGTGCCCTTTGTTAACCTCATTAATGAGGATATGCTGCTAAGGTTGTTATTTTGTTCTTTACATGGAGAAGTATACCTGAGGTGTAGATATAGTTGAGATTCTATGAATCTTTTAGATAAATCATTGATCATGTGTATGAATACATGCTGGATTGGTTGGATATCTTCAATTCGTGTGGATTTTAATATGGTGTTTAGTTCATATGAATGGATTTCTGAGTGAGGTTTTGCTTCTGCTACCATGTTGTTGTTGAGTTGTTGAGGTTTATGTTGGTTTGGTTTAAAACAGAGGCCGGTTTTTCATGATTTTCCCTAACTGAGTTTTATGTTTGGAGCCATGGTTTTCCTCTGCTTTTTGTTCATGCTACGGTCCTTAGTTTGTTTAGATTAGGGTCCATGAGTGTTCTACATTCTGAGTACTTCAAGATGATATTTTATTTCATGATGTTTGGTTGTGTTTTGAGGGTTCTATGTAAGATTAAAGTTTAATGTTCATTTTGGAGGTTTAAATTCAAACGCGATGGTTTTTTTACTGGTACTACATGTTTCATAATCTATGCTGCGTTTTGATTGGCTGGTGTTGTTTTCGTCATGTAATATCACTTAAATACCGTGACCAATTGATTTACGTTACACCATCAGATCTTGTATGCACGCGCGTTTTTTTATTTAATGCATTCCATGGACATGTTTTAGTTTATATTAATCATGAGGCGTATGTTTACCGGATGAAACAGCCGTCCCAACGGTATTACCTTGCCATGCCTTTGCCTTTCACTCACATGACCTGGGTCCGATCCTGCGGATCAACCCTTTTGGTCATTTTTCGCCTGAGCCTTCTCTTTTCGCCTGGGCCTTGCACTTTTGCTAGTGCCACCCCCTATTTCTGGCCCAAATGTACCCTTAACCATATCTATTTCAATTTACTTTACTATTACACCCCCCTGCGTTTTTTCTCTTTTATTTTATTTTCTATTTTAACATTTTATTTCAAATCTTTTCAAAACTCTCTTTATTTTATTTATTTATTTTAAAATCTTTCCTTTATATCAAAAACTCCAAAATGTTTTTTTTATCTTTTTTAATTAGTAATTTATTCTAATTGTTAATTGTTTTGTATTTTAATTTTGGCAAAATACTCTTTTTGGTCCTTTAACTTTACCTCGGGGTTCATTTTGGTCCCTTAACTTTAAAAAGTGTCATATTGGTCCCTTAACTCTTCAAAACGTTCCATATTAGTCCTATTCATCCTATTAGCGACGGAAAAATTCAAAAATCAGTCGCTAATAAGACAAAAGGACTAATATGGAACGTTTTGAAGAGTTAAGGGACCAAAATGACACTTTTTAAAGTTAAGGGACCAAAATGAACCTCGAGGTAAAGTTAAAGGACCAAAAAGGGTATTTTGCCTTTAATTTTAATTGTTAATTGTTTATCAATTTGCATTTAGTTGTTAATTGTTAACTTTTAATCTTAATTATCAATATGCATCTTAATTGTGTGGTTAAGTGTTGATTTTAATTTTAATTATCAATGTGTATTTTAAATGTTAGTTTTAATTTGTTGATCACCTTGGATTAATTATTAACATTTATTTATGAGCATCTTTATTGTTCTTGTGAGTGTTATTCACTAATACTTGTTTAAATCTTGAATTAATCTATCCATGTTGATTTATCATATACTTGACTTTGATGTGAATTTTATTCTTTAAATGTCATCCTTAATTAATATCATTCTCTTTATCTTGTGAGTATTCTTTATGTTTGTCTTCTTTAAGATTGAAACATATTGATATGTCCTTATAATGATCATGTCCAATTTTATCCATACTTTATCGTGAAGCATCTTGCCATCCTTATGCTTGTGTTGCTTCTATCTCATCATACTGTATCAATGTTTTGTCTTTATCTATTGTTATATTATCCTACAATTGTTATCCCCCCATTCCAAAGGAAGGTGATTAAGGTTGACTCTTAAAGTCATAGCCCCCTTTTTAACCTAAGTAACCTCTTAGGAGAGACTTTATTTCTTGGCCTCATCAGAGCCATAGAAATCATAACTAGCCTTAGGAGAGAGTTCTTCAACTCTTAGTGACATTCATCCTAATGAATTTATCACTTTCCCTACTGACTAAACTTCAACATACGTCCATTATAACTAGATTTAGAGAGTTCTTAAACTCTACAATGAGCTTGTACTCATTTCCCCTCTGAATGTTGACCACATTTAATCATTCAATAGAAGTAGAACTACGCATACTCTGAATCTATTCCTGAGGATACGTAGGCGTAAGGTGCGATGCCTTATCGAGTATACTTAGATACTAACCCCTAGGGTTTCAACCTTTAGCACAGAACCTTTAGCAAACATAAGTTAACATTAGAACAAGAGGTTCCCGTAGAGTACTACGGACGTTTAGGGTGCTAATACCTTCCCTAGGCGTAACTAACCCCCAAACCTTAGATCTCCCCCCTTTAGGTTTTTCTAACGATCTTGAACCTTTCCTTTGGATAAATCAAAGTCGGTTGTAAAAGAAAATGATGCAAGTTAATTAATAGCTTGTTATCCGATTTTCACCGCAACAGAAATGACAACTTCACTGGGGACTGTTAGACCTATTGCTGGTCCTTTCCTAAGAGGGTTAAGCCTATCTTGTTTTATGTTATTCATGTTTGCTTATTTACTTGTATATGCTTATGTATGTCATATTTGCTTATATATCTGTATATCTGTTCTTGCTTGGCATTTTTCTGTTTGATTTGGGTGGATATGATATCTATGAGTGAGACAAATCCTATACCCAGATTTGAGCATACACTTATGATAGGACGATGGTATTCAAGGAGGCTTGAGGGAGTCGATTCCTGAAAAGTTGAATTGATAACACCATCACTCAGTTGAGGCCCTCTCGAGAGTCTAGTTATGTTGAACGATCCTATTCGTGAAAACGTGTTACTCTCGACCTAGGTGCCCGTGATATTGAGAACCGTAGTTACCAAACCCCATTAAGCCTTTTAGGATGTAGTGCGGAGACCATGATGGAGTCTATTTCTGAATTGGTTGTCACGCGATACTACACTCAGACGAGGTCCTCTTGAGAATTTTATCGATTACCAAGTCATCTGGGAAATCCTTAAAATCCGAAAGATGGATTGTAGACTCTGGGAACTCTTTAGAACCTTGTTCGGCAGGTGAAAACCAGTAGTACATACCTATTGGGATGGGTAGACCACGGCTCCATTCATGAGACCTACAAACCTAGGGTTTGTTTGTTTTGCTGTGTGTACATGTGTTTGTGATTGTGTGCTTTTTGCATCTCTACATTCAAGCATTCTTAGCCCTTTGGTTTCGAGAAACTCAAATACTTGTTCCCTTTTCAAAAGATCAACAAAGATTGGATTTTAAAACAAAAACTTTTTCAGTTTTTCCCAAAATTTTTGCAACTTGCCTTTGAGTTCCTTGAAACCCTTTGGCTTGCATTAGCATCTCATTTGCATCATGTCATAGCATGTTCATTTCCTCTCTGTCTTCGTCTTATGTCTCCGTTTCCCCTTCAGAATCGTCTTTGAGTCGTCACCCGAGCCGAACTCGACAAAGGATGTCTGAGCAGTACTGTGAAATGGATAGAGTCAACAATGAATTGAGTGAGCTCCGAGGAGGAGTGGGGCAGATTATGGAAGCAATTCAAGTTATAAGTGCAAGGATGGATACATAAGCGACAGTAGTCTCCGAGATTATCACTACAACTGTAGAACCTCCGGTTGCTACTGTGAACCCTACTATGGGTATGCCTTTTAACTTTATGCGTGCTCCGGCCGTCACTTCTACTCAACAAGCTGTTCCCTTAGTTAATGAAGCTTTTCAAGCTATTCATACCTTCACTCCAGCAACAATGCAAGCTCAGGTGCGCCCAATTTTTCAGAACCCACATCCGGTTCATGATTATGTCAATATGTCCAAAGAAAGGGATAATCGACATGAAGGGTTGGAGGAAAGTGTAGAGACAATGTGGAGGAAATTGGAAGCAATGGAGAGGAGCAATGTATCTAATACTAATGTTAAAGACATGTGCTTAGTCTCAGGCCTGGTAATTCCACCCAAGGCAAACTACCCAATTTCGACCTGTACTCAGGTGCGACCTGTCCTAAGTCACATTTGGTCATGTATTACCAACGAATGGCTGCATATATGGATGATGACAAGTTGATGATCCACTGCTTCCAAGATAGTTTGAAAGGGGCTGCTGCAAAGTGGTATTTGACTTTGGACCAATCTAGGATCCGATGTTTTCAAGACGTATCTGATGCTTTTGTAAAGCATTATAGATATAACATGGACCTGGCGCCAGATCGCAGACAATTACTAAGCATGTCACAACGCGATATCGAGTCTTTTAGAGAGTATGCACAGAGATGGAGGGAGATGGCTTCACAGGTAGAGCCACCTTTATCTGAAAAGGAGTTAACTGATTGGTTTGTCGACACGGTTAGACCGGAAGTCTACGAAAAGATGATCAGTAGCGTGTCTGCTAATTTCTCCGATATTGTGGCTGTGGGGATTAAAGTAGAGCTTGGTCTGAAGAGTGGGAAAATGACCAAGAGAGCTGGTAGTCCAAGCGACGATGCCAAGATATCCTTCAAAAGGGAAGGAGATACCAATGTGGTGATGACGAACAAAAGGACGAAAAGTCAGTTCTGGAAACAACAACAGTGTTATTCTGTTCAGCAACCTTATGTGGCCGCCATCGCGCCAACATTCAATAGTCAAGCTTCTGTTTATCAATCAGTTCCTCAACCACCAGTATATCAACGAGCGCCCAATGCTCCTGCCTATCGCCAACGGACTCAAGTTTCCTGTCAGAACATTCCAGGAAAAAGAAAGGGAGGAAGGCCTCCGATTCCTCCTATTCCTTCGACGTATACAACATTGTATCCTGTTTTGGTGCAACAAGGATTAATAACTACAAGGTCATCAGGCCCACCTCCTAATCCGCTTCCACCTTCCTACAATCCCAATGCTCATTGTGCATTCCATGAAGGCGCACCAAGCCATAATTTAGAAGGTTGTTTTGCTCTGAAGCATATTGTGAAGGACTTGGTAGAGAGAAACATTTTGTCTTTCGATGTCTCCCAGCCTAATATCAAGAACAATCCTTACCCGCTCATGAGATAAGCGATGCTGTAGAAGATGTATCAAGACCAAGATGGACTATGATTGAGCTCCTCTTTGATTTTCTGTGTTTGATTCCCTAAAGCTGGCAATCTTTTGGCTGTTTCAGCAAGTTTATTGTATTTCATTTGCACTTTGAATTTGTATTTTCTTATAAGTTTTGTTGTACTTTCAAATTGGCAAGATTAATGAAATATTTATGCATCTTTTGGTTAAATCCATTCGTTTCACTCATTTAATTTTATTTTCATAAAAGTAAAAAATATATATCTTTTCCACTCCTTTTTCAACCTTTTGTTAAAACAAAGATTGGGGAGGATGATGAAAACCTCATATTCATAATTGCTGTGATATGCTTTCAATTAAACCTCGCCGAGGATGTAAGGCATTGTTTCAATTCATCCCTTGTTAACCCTTTCGAGCCTAGAAGTAGGACTTTTCTTTCTTTACACAAAAACCTCAAATCTCAACCTTGGGGCAGGGTAGTTCTCAGTTTAACTCGGTTATGCATTCAAACACGAGCGTTTCACATAAGGCGCCAGTCAGCTTTCAAATCAAGTGACTTCCTACTTTTGGAGATTTGAATGTATATGTTGACTTAACTGAGCGTAGGATTTGAGCCTTTATCTTTTGTTTCATAAACCATGAACCATACCACATTACACCCCTTAAAAGACCTAATTGAGGTAGGGTTGTTTTGAAGAGCATACTACAGTAAGGTTGAGTAACCTGACTCCTAATAATCTTTGTTACTCGCGTGTGTTGGTCACTTCCTTAATGACTAGACCCACCTTTGTTTTTGGCTATTTAATCATTTCATTGTGCATTTTTTATCAAAGCTTTGTTTTCAAACTTTGCGTTAAACCTTTGCATTAAAATTTTGCCAAGTTTAAGGAACAACACTTGTTTGCAATACCATTCGATGTCAAGGAATCCCAACAAACGCGGTCATTCAAGGAATTGAACTTGATAAAGGAAGTTTGACTCAGTCAGGGGCCATCAAGTGTGAGTTGACAAATCGGAGGCAGAATTCTGCAAATTCAGAATATTGGGGCAAATATTCTTGAGATCATCTACAAGTTTTAACTTCAGTAACCCATCAGCAGGGGCAAGTTTTGTTCCCCAGTCGTCTCTACTACAGTTGGAGTATTTCGAATACAGTTGAACTGGGGCAATCATGTCTAAGTTCATTTCTTTTCAAAAGTTTGAAGACATTGAAGCATGTGGTATATCAATTCTTCTGTAAAATCCTTTTGATGACTTACCCGCACCTATCAGTTAATCAGGGGCAATCAGGTCGAGATTCGGCAAATCTCTAAAAAACAGCCAGTCAAGGACATCCCCTTCACATATCAACCAAGTTGACAAGGGCAAGTTTGTTTCCCAAACAATCAGTCTGAAGCAAGTTCCAAGGTTTTGTTGTGCAAACGCCGCTAATCTGAGGCAGTTACGTCAAGATCTCTCCAAGAGTTTGAAGATATTGAAACACCCTGTATGCCAATTCTTCTATAAAAACCTCTTGTTATCGTATAGACTGTCTAGCCTGGGGCAGATAAGATTTATGCCAGTGGAATGCACAATTACTTTGTTAGCTCCCCAGTGAGATGTTACTTCAGCTAATCTTGACAATTCTCCATGTATTCTCCTCCAACAAAGAGATCAAGCTCACAATGGCAATCCTCATGATATTATACCTCAGGTGGAATACTCTTTTCACCAGTGAAGTTGTTGATTCTTCTTCATCCCCAGTATTGGTCCAACCTGTTGAGTTTAGGCTGGGTATCCTTGTCGAGACTTTTTCTTCGTCTCCAGTTTCGCTTTTGTCTGTTTTGTCAGCATAAGCATGAACATGGCATAAGCACTCATATGCATAGCATCTTTGCATTTCTGCTTCTTTTTCTGGTGTTTTCCTGTTTTGGTTCACTTTGGCGGTTTTCCTCCCCAAGTGACTGGGTTTGTCTTTTCTCTCCAATAGAAGGTCAGCCCTAGGCATAAAGTGCCCATCATTTCTGAATTCCCCACAGAGTTTTATCCTCGTGGATGATGGTTGTTTTAGTTATCTTTTCTACATATGGATAAGATAAGTTCCCATTTGAGTTCATTCCTCAATTGGAGTCTTGTTTGACTGTTTCTTTCTAGCTTGTTCCTAGACTGAACTTTAGTCCCTGGCAGGTGTGGTTTTCAAACCTATCTCAGAACGTGCATTTATTTTGCACCACTTCTAGCAAGAAGAATCTTTTACAGATCCTCATTGGAGACATAATTATTTCTCCAACATTATTGTGATATCAACATATCTTTGAAGCAGCAATTTCTTGAAGAAGCTTGGCAGTCTCTATGAGTAGCTTATCTATCTCTGGTACTATTCAACCTCTTCGCAACCGTAATTGGGTATTCCCCAGGAAGTCTTATCTTCAGTTATGCAACCCCGGTACTAACCTATCAGATTCTAGATACCTTTATTGGGGCCCATTTCTTGGTTTAATCTCCAATTAGGTTCTTCTTTTTCCAAAGTGCCAACGGGTCATGCTTGAACCTGTTGTTCCATCACTTTGGACGTCTTTTTCCCAGTGAAGACCGTCTTTCGGTTCAACCTTCATTGCGGATCTTTTCTAGAATGTCATCTAGTCGCGTTTAGCCTTGATGATCAATCATTCTAGATACTTTGTTGGAGCCCATTTCTTGGTTCTATCTCCAACAAGGTTACTTCTAAAGCGCCAACCGGTCATACTTGAACCTGTTGTTCCATCACTTTAGAGGTTACTTCTAAAGAGCCAACCGGTCATACTTGAACCTGTTGTTCCATCACTTTAGAGGTGTTTCTAGGATGTCATTTAGTCACGTTAGACTTGATGATCAATCATCCTAGATACTTTATTCGAGCCCATTTCTTGGTTCAATCTCCAATAAGGTTTCTTTTTCCAAAGTGGCAACCGGTCATGCTTGAACCTGTTGTTCCATCACTTTGGATATCTTTTCCCAGTGAAGACTGTTTTTCGGTTCAACCTTCATTGCAGATCCTTTCTAGAATGTCATCTAGTTGCGTTTAGCCTTGATGATCAATCATTCTAGATACCTTTATTGGAGCCCATTTCTTGGTCCTATCTCCAATAAGGTTACCTTTCTGGCTCCTACCGGTTTTCCTTCATGAAGCAGATTATTTGTTATCTTAACCAACTCTTATTTGAGTACCTGAATCTATTCTTGACTCATTAACCATGTTCCCATTTAAACCCCAACTCTTTATGCAGGAGTCCCCAGAGAAATCAGTTGTTAGATGACAGAATCCTTAGTGACTAGATTTGTTATTGGTCTTTGAATACAATAACTTCGTCTTTTTCATCTGATTCACGGAAGCGGAAAAGTTTTAAGAAAACACAAAGAAGAACTAAGTTTTACTCTAGTATCACATTGTTTTATGGAATCAAGTTGGTACATGAAGAATTAGCAGTACTGTATTTTTGGCACGGATTTGCCATCTCCAGTGAAAGAAGATTGCCCCGGTTATCCTTGATGTTTGGGTTTCAGGATGTTGGCTTGTGTTATCCTTTCTTCTTTCCGGTTTTGCGTCGTTCGCGTTGTTCCTAACATATAGCTAAGCGTATGCATCATATCCTTGCATCTTCGCATCCTTGTGCTTTGTTTTGCTTGTGGTCTTTTGTTTGTGCCTGTCTTTATTTCTCCAGTGAAGTAAAGACATTCCCGGTTTGCTTTGTGTCGTGCTTGTTCGGTCTTAACCTTTGCGCGCCAGATTTGAATCTTTAAACCTTTTGTTGTTCCCCAAGAAGTTTAACATTAAAGATTTTGTAAAACTGTTCTCGTTTGAATTATGTCAAACTTGAACTTGGACTTTGTTTGAATCGTGTCAAACACTGTCTTCTTGTTTTAAAACCGTTCTTGTTCGAATCGTGTCGGACATTGAACCCTTACCTTGGATTTTTGAAGACTTGCTTTAAGCTAAGCTTCTTGGAACAAATTTTTTTCAACCTTAAGACTCCTATCTGGTGCGCAGAGTTTGTCTCTGTCTTCCTGGCTTTTCTTGAAGATCCCATCTTGAACTCTTCGGTATAAGAATCCCCAGGAAGTCTTTGCTTGGTTATCTGTCTTTTTGACTGATCCCTAGTGACCGGGTTCTTCTTTCTGGTTTCATGCCCAGGAAGAACGTGGTTTTGTTTTGTCCCCAGTAGTCTATCTCCCCGAATCTTTCCCCAGTGAAGTTTGTCTGTAGTCTTTTCCCCGGTGTTTCTTTGGAGTCTCCCTGGTGGGTCCCTTTTGTTGGTTGGCTTGTATCCCCAGTAAGTGTTTCTCATGGATACTAACCTTCCTCCTTCCCCAGTGAAGCTCATCTTTTGCTTCCTGTTTTATCCTTTGGTGTCTCGTTGTGTTTGCATCTTTGCAACTCCTTTGGCATCATGTTTGCTGCATTGCATGTGTGTGCATCTGAGGGTAAAATTTTCGGTTATATGTATTTAAATATCTTTCACTGTTGATTACATGAGGATCTTCATCTCTCATGTCATCAGGTGAAGATATTTAAATAGGGGCAACTGTTGTACCCCAAATTTTACCCTCATTTTTTTTTCTGCTAGTTGATGTTTTATCATCTTTCTCTATATTTTAATTTAATAATTATCTTAGTTTTTTATTTGTTTTATTTTAATTTATATTCAATGTGGCCTATTTTTATTTCATTTATATCCAAGTTGTTTTATTTTTACTAATTTAAATTAATTTTAACTTAATTTAATTTTAATAATTAGTTTAAATAATTAGATTATTTATTCATTTAGTTATGTTTCTACCTATTTTTAATGTTAATTAGCTTATTATTATTTTTATTAAAGAAAAAAGAAGCATTATCCGGTCTAATCATAAACCTTTTTTTTTCAATTTTAGTCCAATTCATTTTCTTTATTTGAGATCCGTTCACAATAATAGAAACATTACCTAGGCCCATTAGTGAACCTATTGTTACAATCAAGAGAAAGAAAAGCCAAGGAAGTGCCCCAAGACTCCTTATCACCCATGGCCCCACGCTAAAAAGGAAACAATGGAACCTGCTGCTGCACATTGTACCAATGTTAACTTTTCCAAGGATTAGAAATCACGGTATTTGATCCTGAAGGGTGCGACATACTCGTATGATCAAAGGGCACAACTTAGTTTGGTTTCTTTACAACTTTGCTTTATTTTTAACTCACAAATACATGTTGCTGAGTTTCCATCATTTCCAATACCGTGCAAAGAAAGAGCCATGACTTTGCACCTCCATTACACAATCCTGTTTTACTTTTTGAAGCTACAATTTGAACCATACTCCAAGTACCTACTAACCTTTATTTCCTATCAATTCCATGGTGCAACTCTGCCCTAAAGTTTGTGGGAGTAAGTTGCCAAAAGTACAAGAACTTGCACTTGATAAGATAGTGTGAGAGGAGTAACCGTTGTATTTTTTTAACTGTTGTATTTTCTAGCATTATAACACGATGGTTTTTGATTTTTTCTTGGGACTGCACGCATGAAACAAGCAACGTCCATAACTTTTTCACTGGGCTCAATGATGATGGCCACGCGTATGGCAGCTCCTATGCCTTGTTTTCTCTTCAAAACAAAGCCATTAACCTATGGATCTTAAAGGCTTTTGACCAGCTCTTCTACTATAAAAGGAGGCTCATACTCCCCCACTTGGCAGAAAAAAATGACTCCTAAAGCTCCTTATCTCACCTCTCCATAGTCTTGCAAGAAGATCTCTAAACTTGCTAGAACCTTGCCCTGCCTCAATCTCCTCTTACAAACCTTAAACAAGCCACCCAAACCTTCTCTCAAGGCTCCCTGAAACTGCTCTAAATCATCAACCATCCTTACAAACAACTCAGAAAAACTTGGTGTTTTGGAGAGCTCGAGTGGCTGCGAGGAAGGAGGTTATTATACTTGCTTGGATACCAGGTTAAACCTCCTAACTTACTATTATGATGCCTATCTTGTTTAGCTTCTTATTCTAAGCTACACAGTTGATGCTTAGTTCATAAATTGTATGCTGTTCGTGATGCTTGTATGATTCATGGTATGTATGTTATTAAGTCTCTGTTAGTATTGTTTTAGAGGTTTCATGGCTGCCATAATGCATGACTGAGGTGCTTCCATGATAAAACACGTGCTGATATATGTTGAAATGAATGTTCACTTAAGGATAGGGTTTCCTCTAATCATATAAATGCTGAATGATCTCCTTTGAATATGTTCCCTTTGTTAACCTCATTAATGAGGATATGCTGCTAAGGTTGTTGTTTTGTTCTTTACATGGAGAAGTATAACTGAGGTGTAGATATAGTTGAGATTCTATGAATCTTTTAGACAAATCATTGATCATGTGTATGAATACATGCTGGATTGGTTGGATATCTTCAATTCGTGTGGATTTTAATATGGTGTTTAGTTCATATGAATGGATTTCTGAGTGAGGTTTTGCTTCTGCTACCATGTTGTTGTTGAGTTGTTGAGGTTTATGTTGGTTTGGTTTAAAACAGAGGCTGGTTTTTCATGATTTTCCCTAACTGAGTTTTATGTTTGGAGCCATGGTTTTCCTCTGGTTTTTGTTCATGCTACGGTCCTTAGTTTGTTTAGATTAGGGTCCATGAGTGTTCTACATTCTGAGTACTTCAAGATGATATTTTATTTCATGATGTTTGGTTGTGTTTTGAGGGTTCTATGTAAGATTAAAGTTTAATGTTCATTTTGGAGGTTTAAATTCAAACACGATGGTTTTTTTTTGCTGGTACTACATGTTTCATAATCTATGCAGCGTTTTGATTGGCTGGTGTTGTTTTCGTCATGTAATATCACTTAAATACCGTGACCAATTGATTTACGTTACACCATCAGATCTTGTATGCACGCGCGTTTTTTATTTAATGCATTCCATGGACATGTTTTAGTTTATATTAATCATGAGGCGTATGTTTACCGGATGAAACAACCGTCCCAAAGGTATTACCTTGCCATGCCTTTGCCTTTCACTCACATGAACTGGGTTCGATCCTGCGGATCAACCCTTTTGGTCATTTTTCCATTTTTCGCCTGAGCCTTCTCTTTTCGCCTGGGCCTTGCACTTTTGCTAGTGCCACCCCCTATTTCTGGCCCAAATGCACCCTTAACCATATCTATTTCAATTTACTTTACTATTACACCCCCCTGCGTTTTTTCTCTTTTATTTTATTTTCTATTTTAACATTTTTATTTCAAATCTTTTTAAAACTCTCTTTATTTTATTTATTTTATTTAAAATCTTTCCTTTATATCAAAAACTCCAAAATATTTTTTATCTTTTTTAATTAGCAATTTATTCTAATTGTTAATTGTTTTGTATTTTAATTTTAATTGTTAATTTGTATTTTAATTGTTAATTGTTTATCAATTTGCATTTAGTTGTTAATTGTTAACTTTTAATCTTAATTATCAATATGCATCTTAATTGTGTGGTTAAGTGTTGATTTTAATTTTAATTATCAATGTGTATTTTAAATGTTAGTTTTAATTTGTTGATCACCTTGGATTAATTATTAACATTTATTTATGAGCATCTTTATTGTTCTTGTGAGTGTTATTCACTAATACTTGTTTAAATCTTGAATTAATCTATCCATGTTGATTTATCATATACTTGACTTTGATGTGAATTTTATTCTTTGAATGTCATCCTTAATTAATATCATTCTCTTTATCTTGTGAGTATTCTTTATGTTTGTCTTCCTTAAGATTGAAACATATTGATATGTCCTTATAATGGTCATGTCCACTTTTATCCATACTTTATCATGAAGCATCTTGCCATCCTTATGCTTGTGTTGCTTCTATCTCATCATACTGTATCAATGTTTTGTCTTTATCTATTGTTATATTATCCTACAATTGTTATCCGCCCATTCCAAAAGAAGGTGATTAAGGTTGACTCTTAAAGTCATAGCCCCCTTTTTAACCTAAGTAACCTCTTAGGAGAGACTTTATTTCTTGGCCTCATCAGAGCCATAGAAATCATAACTAGCCTTAGGAGAGAGTTCTTTAACTCTTAGTGACATTCATCCTAATGAATTTATCATTTTCCCTACTGACTAAACTTCAACATAGGTCCATTATAACTAGATTTAGAGAGTTTTTAAACTCTACAATGAGCTTGTACTCATTTCCCCTCTGAATGTTGACCACAGTTAATCATTCAGTAGAAGTAGAACTACGCATACTCTGATTCTATTCCCGAGGATACGTAGGCGTAAGGTCCGATGCCTTATTGAGTATACTTAGATACTAACCCCTAGGGTTTCAACCTTTAGCATAGAACCTTTAGCAAACATAAGATAACATTAGAACAAGAGGTTCCCGTAGAGTACTACGGACGTTTAGGGTGCTAATACCTTCCCTAGGCGTAACTAACCCCCGAACCTTAGATCTCCCCCCTTTAGGTTTTTCTAACGATCTTGAACCTTTCCTTTGGATAAATCAAAGTCGGTTGTAAAAGAAAATGATGCAAGTTAATTAATAGCTTGTTATCCGATTTTCACCGCAACAACTATATTATTGAAAAATACATAAACCGACAAAACGTTAGACTAAACGAGCTTTCACAATTTCACTTTCTTTTGATGTTGGTTTTTGTATTTGACACCTCACGCACCACAAACACATCTCTTATTATGACAACCTCATCTACGCGTGAAGCCATACATCATATTCTAGACCATTGACAAGGTTGTTGATGAACTCATCTTACTCGTTGGCCCAATTTTGTCATTAGGTTCTCATATTTTAGGCGTGTTTCTTATATTTTGTGTTATTTGGTTATTCCACGTTACATTGTTTATGCTTTTACATTTACGTCATATTCAAGATGAGTTTGGAATCCTGTATAAAAAGAGCATCAAATCCATATTTATCGATAAGAGCCTTGTTTACTTTGTTTTCTTGGGCCATCTCAGTTAAAATAGAGAAATAATTAAATTGGGTGGCTAGTGTAAACATGTGAATTCTTGAACAAAGTTAAAACATTTGCATTGTCAATCCATTCCACTCATATCTTTATCTCCTGATTATGTTTTTTTTTCAACTGATAATTTTATTAAATTAATTATAGACGTCTAATTAAAAGTCTAATATGTTCTATATCTTTTAATACTTATTATTTGGTTATGAATGACCAAAGTACGTAACAAAGTATTTCTACAAGTTATGGGTCACATGGTCTTTACTTTCTTTAGTTTTCATCTACAATTGCTTCCACTTCACTATGGATTTTCTTAGTCTTATTCATCATCAATCATGTCATCTACGTCTCAAAAGATTCATATTTATGGTTCTTTACTTGTCTCAGTCTCAAACTTTAGATTGTGCATATTTTCAACTTTGAAAAACATGTTAGATATTCTTTTCTCAGTAGTACTGTATTACAAACCCATTCTATTTCATCTTGTTGTGTGAGAACCTAGTTGCTTGGAGAGTAGGAAATTTGCGTTAAAGTAGAATTTAGAGATATGACACAAGAAATTTGTGAAATATTGTGGATGTAACATGTATTAGAAGATATAAAGATATAGTGAATGCCTTATGAAATTATTTTGTGATATTAAATTTGCCACTAGTATTGCATATAATCTTGTTCAACATGACATGATAAGACACACTAAGATTATATCATTTCATCAAAGAAAAGTCGGATATGAGATTGATTACTATAACCTACATTCCTTATAAATATCAGTTGGAAGATGTTTTAAAAAAGGTATACAAATAGAAAGATTTAACCAACTTACTTCCAAGCTTGAAATGACTGATATCCATTCATCAACTTGTGGGGGAATACTATAAATATTAGAATGTAAATAGAAATTTGTGATATTAGTCTAAGCCTCATGAATAAAATTGTGGTGATTTGGCATCAAAAACTTCAAGAAAATTTTGAAAAAAATGAACAGTGTTTGACATAAACTCAATGTATTTCAGTAATACATTGTGTCTTGGAGGAACACATCATGTTTTCTATTACCCATATAAAAGGTGATGTTCAACACTTTTTTTGATATGAGGGAAGGCGTTTTGAGTCCTAGTGAAAGAAACATAGAGAGCAAAGAGAGGGACTCTTAAGATTCATTATTCTTAGAATTGGAAAACTGTTGGTTTCCTTTTTGCGATATTTATAGGAAAAATATTGTAGCAATTGTGCAATAAAATGTCATGATGTAGTGAGTAAAATTATCGATTTAACAAGGAATGATATAACATATTTGAAATGATTACCATTTTAAATAGAAAAAAGGTTTTATTTTTTAAAATTTTTCTATTCATAATATTAAAATTAAATAAAATAGTAGAAATATCAGTGATAAGTAGTGTTGCGGTCACATGTGGGCGTTATTATAATTTCATGCTTATCAAATGACGAATATTCTAATTTTAATCACCAATACATATAATTATCTATTTCTCAACAACATTATTTCTGTCTGAAATAACATTGTTATACCATTCATTATTTATTAAAAATTTGATATTCTGAAAAACAAAACAAAAACATTCTACTTCAAGGAAAAACCATAAGTTACCATCAGTTTAAACCTGTGTGACTTTCTCAGTATAATACAAATATAACATGCATTAAGAACAAGGTGAAAGATAAAAAACATTTGATAGTTTAATCATGGCATAATACGATGATCACTTCAAGTACATAAAATACATAACAATATACAAACCTAACCACAATAATAGAGAACTTATCTAAAAATGATGACAATAGTTAGATGGAAGCTTTAGAAGCAAAACCTCATTCGAAAAATATGATATTCCTCTGCCGGTCCATCTCGACAGACCTTTAGTAGTATAACAACTTTAGCTCTCTCATAATAAGAGTTTTACCAAACTATATGACTAACTAAAATTATGGAAACTAATATATGCAAAACAATTGGACTAGAACCCCTACTTATAGAAAATTTAGTGAGGAATATATTCGTGGTTAAGATTGGATCTGGTTTTCACTCCCAATTGTGTTTCTGCTTTTAATCTTCATAGCAGCACAATGAGATTTTTTTTTTAGTTTGAGTAAGGCTGCAGTGATCTGGTTAGCAACTTGCTGGAACATTTGGATAGGTAGAAATGGTACTTTATTCCGAGATTCTGTTGTTAATGTCGGTGATATATAGGTCTCTGTTAAAATTCTTATGTGGAATTGGATTATGATAGATAACAAGTGTAGATCCATTTGTAATTTTAATGTTGGCTTGTTCCCCCCTTGAATTGCTTAAATTCAAGTTAACTGACTATTTGTGAAGGATTAGAGTATCCCTTGCACTATGCTTTTTTGACATTAAATTCCTTGCATATAAAGTTTTTTTAAAAAAATTATGATAATTTTTTGATTAGTATGCTTTTCTTTTCATAGTTTTTCACATCACTTGTATTTTTCCTTCACGCCTATATATATTTTAAAAAGAACCTATCTTTTGAATATATGTAATTTCATATTAGGTATGAAGAATCAACACAAACATGAATATGATATTGATAATACTTTTAAAAAAGTGAATTAATTGAATGAAATTAAACGTGTTAGTGACGTGTAACTTCAACATCAACATGTGTCACACATAGCTTTGATCATAAGTTTTGATACTATAGAGAATATTATCTATTTGTTATTCTTGGATGACATATTAATATGCTTTGGACTTATTTTGATTTGACAACATCAAAGCTTACTATATTTGCAGTAAAATGATAAATTTAAATCAATACACTGTAAGATAACAGCAAGTTGAAAAGTACTTCAAGAGGATTTAAGTTATGATATTCCTCTGCCAGTTCACCTTGATAGACCTTTAATAGTATAAAAGTCTAGGTCTCTCATAATAAGAGTTTTACCAAACTATATGACTAACTAAAATTATGTAAACTAATATATGCAAAACAATTGGACAACAACTTCTATTTATATATTTCTAAAAGCCTTTCTCATACATTTTGCAAGCTATAATTAGCCCAATAAAATTGACTTTAGGTTTACTTAGAGTCAAGTTTTTTCTCAAATAACGAATTTTCCTTATTTCTAACCCTTCTATCTTTCATCAAATTTGTTTCTCGAACTTATATTCCCTAAAATTGCTCTTTATTTCAAGCAATCCATTTTGTCCCAGTTTCGCTAATCGAGCTTAAATTTGCTCACCGAATCTGACTTGGCCTGGCTTCTAAGTCTTTAGGTAAAGTACTTTGGCTAGCCCGACAGTTGATCCATTTTGCACTACGCTTCCATATTTCAACCTAAAATGATAAATAATATACAAAACACGATCATTGCATATTTATCAAGACAATTCTGAATTAAACATAAATTGAGGATTTTCGTGTTACTTCGTGTCTATGCAAGTTAATAAATATGTGAACATGATAGTATTAAGTAAATTACACAAATATTAATGATATTTAGGGATATATAAGGGGACTAGGAAAAATAATTAATACCCTAAGTTTGTGTGATTTATATATTGAGAGGAGGACAGGAAACACTTGGTTAGAAAATAGGAGAAGTTCTCGAAAACATAGAAGGCTATTTTCATGTAACTCATTTTGTAATCTCTTGTAATAAACTTTGAAGCATATTTGATTAGGGACGTTCTCTCTTCCAAAGATTATATCCGCTTGATTAAACTGGGTAAACAAATTCTAGGTGTGAACTCGTCCCTTTTTTTTTTCTTCTTGCTCATGTGAATTAGTTTACACTATTGAAAGATTGATTATTTTTATTTGAAACGAACTAATTTAATTATACAACACAAATCCTATTAGGTTTACTTTTCCTTCCTATGTAAGTATGATTATTTACAACACTGTAATTAAAAATTTTAATATATCTAATATCTATTTATCAACAAAAATAAAATAGAATAAATGAATAAATGAATGAAACCACTAAAATAAAATGAATGAATGGATGAATAACCTTATGACTCCTTGAACACAAGATTTTCGACAAGAATCATGCAAAAAGAGTTGCGACTTCTTCAATGTCTTGAAGAGGAGGGAGAGGAAGGGTGAAAATGCCTCAACATTAGTTAAACATATAGCTGTTCTATCACTTGTAAACCCATGTCTTTGAAGCTTTAATTTTTCACCATCTACAATTGAAAGTGTGTTATAAGTTACTAGATCAAAGAGATGGAGATTCATCTCAAAAGTAAAATAAGCATGAGAACTATGTAGAGAAAGTTCCTTAAAATCCATATAGGTCAATAAAAGATAAAATGTAAATTATTAAACTTTTCTCTTTATATAGAGCTTAAGAGATGACTAATTTTTTTTGTTAATTAAGTAACTAATCTCTATCTAACCTCTTCAGTTCTAAAAACAACCACATTAAAGAAATATGTTATTTCTCATTTTCGTTAAGGTTGAGTCAATGATTATTGCTACTTATTTTGAGGCAAGTTATCATGATCTCAAGTATAATTTTACCTTTTATGTTAGAAGATTGATAAAGATAACATATTAAAAGTTCTTCACCACAAACACCCCTTTTAGATAATGTAACTGCAATTCCATCTTCTCCAATGCTTTCCATTTTCCCACGCACAATATACACCACCTCCTGTATTAGACCGCCTTGACTCAAAATTCTACTACTTTTGATGTATGTCATTTGTATTATTTACTCACGTATGTCATCTAGTATAAGTTCTTCCTTATCTATCAAGAAAAATATTTGAATCTGTAAAAAAGTTTCACATTCAATTTGTATTTGATTATAGAAAGGAATTACAGGTAAACACACACAAGTAAAAGATTTATTTTTTTAAAAAACACCATGGATAATATTTTGAAGCTTACATAATATCTAAATTAGATAAAAATCCAGTTAAAAAGTAATAATAAACCTATTTTATATATTTGAACACACACCTTTTTAACAAATTCAATGCGATGATGTCGAATGTCTGTCACAAGATCTTTTGGAGAATTTTCCTAAACCATTTTCTCAAGAACACCTCTTGTTGTAGCTCAACTATATTGATCTCCTCTCGTACTCTCCTGCATGGCATACATGATATCCAAAATTTGTACATTATTTGTAATCCCTAATTGGATAGATGAATTTAGGAAATATTGATCTATTTCATTAAAAAACATTAGAATATTCTATACCTTTTGAGATCTTCAGCTAAGTAACGATGGCTCATCCGTTAATCAACATCACGGACTCTAAGATGCATTTCCAGCCTCCTAAAAGCAATATGGGACAAAATATATTGACTTTGTGCCAACCTTAAAAAAGAATTATATTGCGCACCATTGACAAATAAGTAAGAGAAAAACGTTTTACCTTCGTCCAAGGCCTTGAAGAAAGTTATGTATTCTTCGAATGAGAGACACATTAAGAAAGAGTCTTAATCCAATGATGAATATTGTAAAGAAGACTTCCTAAATAAAATAGCTCAGTGATAAATTTCTTGCTAAAGTACTGATTTGCTGCATTAAATATCACATGCGAATAGTTGGTAAACGATTTTAAATATTCCATGTGTCTTTTATTGTTGATTCAAATTTTTTTTTGAAGTATATTGGAGATGATTTGTAAGTAAATATTAAAATGATATTCTTTTTGATGAGTATGTTTTTCTTTTCATAGTTTATAAAATCACTTTTGATTTTACTTCACGTTTATATATTTTCTTAAAAATAATTTGTCTTTTGAGTATATGTAATTTCATGTTAGGTATGAAGTATAACACAAACATGAATATAACACTTTGATATTGATAATAATTTTAAAAAGTGAATTAATTGAATAAAATTTAACATGTTAGTGACATGTAAGTGTCGACATCAACATGTGTCACACACCTTTGATCATAATGTTGATACTTTAGTGAATAATGTTATCTATTTGTTACTCTTGGATGACATATTAATATGCTTTGGATTTATCTTGGAATGATAACTTCAAAGCTTTACTATATTTGCAATAAAATAGTAAATTTAAATCGCTACATTCTAACATAATAACAAGTTGGAAAGTTCAAGAGAATTTAAGTTATAAAAATATGTTTTTGAGAATTAAGTATTGTTTATTTTTAAAAGCATTTTCTATTTCAATTTCTTAAAATTTGTGTTAATTTTACTTGATTAAAATGGGATAATAGACTATTGAAGTGAACTACTATCTACATTTTTTTAGAAACATGAAAATGTCAAAAAGTTGTTTTTTTTATTATTTTTAAAAACAAATCATTATAAAATGTTTCATCTTCTTTCTATCACAATTGTTCACTTCAACTGACTATAAGGCATGCTATTAGAGAAATTGATTCTAAGGATTTACAGGTAAAAGGTTTTTATACTAATAATAGTTTTAGTTCATTGTGATTTTTTTTATAGGAAAATACACATTGTTATTATTATTATGTTATCTTAATAACCACTATTTTTGAGTCTTGGACATCATCTTCAAACTCTTTCTAGTCTTAGCTCAACCACTTGAGCTAGGCTTTAAGTTTAATGTCATTATGTGAAAACTATGTATTGAATATGGTCATTATAATCATAAAAATTGATAAAAATATAAGAGTATATCCACATAGAAATATAAAGTTCTAGCTCAACCACTTGAGCTAGGCTTTAAGTTTAATGTCATTATGTGAAAACTATGTATTGAATATGGTCATTATAATCATAAAAATTGATAAAAATATAAGAGTATATCCACATAGAAATATAAAGTTCTTTGGCTACATAAGAAACACATAATTTAAGTCAAATATCTACACACAATATTTTAGAAAAAACCATCCACGTAAAATCTAAAAATCAAAGTTTTCTTTAAATTTACAAAGAAATAATAGTCTAATAGTGTCTATTATGCAAGGAAGAAAAATACCTGAGGATCAATATAGGGGAAGTTCTTGATTTTCTTTCACGAGCAACTTGTAAGTACGTAAAACATGTAATACAATAAGTAATATTACACATATTCATTTTCTCTTCCACATTCATTGTTTTAATGATTTTCATCATTTTCATATAACTTTTCTATTTTTTCTCTCCTATTTTGTTTTCCGTCATTGCCATTTTCAATATGTTTATTCACAAATTAAATTCTATAGGTTTCCTTTATGATTATGAAAACAGATAAAACATCAATATATAACACATGTACGCTGACTAATTCACTCTTTTTTAATTGTATGTTATTATTAGTAAACCCAAGAATTATAAATAGGAGATATACGCTGACTGATCCATCATTTGTTAATTATAAGAATACTTAACTATTACTAATAAACAAAAACCTATAAATAGGAGATACACACGCACAAGAATAGATCCACCATTGTTATCATTTTAATTAATAATAAGTTTGAGTGTTTTTCAACCATATAAAAATTGAATTTGTCTTTGTCTCCGCACAAATTGACAAATGAAAATTCATAAAAAATATTATAATATTAAAATATTTTATGCTATTTTATGTTTTAAAAAACAAGCTAAATTATTTTAAATATAGTGAAATGATTTTGGTGCTTCAAATGAGAATGCAAGAGGTTTTAATCAAATATACAGATTTTGGTATATTTCATAGAACTAAAAATATCTTATAATTTTTTACCATATGAAGATACTTAGAGAAATTATAATTCTTAAATTTTAAGGTGTATTCAATTTTAAGAAAAGAGATGATGTATTGCTAGTGTAAATTAATTTTACATTGTCAATCAAGGACAATATGCCTTTTGTCAAGTGCGATTAAAATTTTTAAATTATTTATATGTCAAGAGTGATATATTTCTATTTGATGAAAGTGTAAAATTTTTTTACACTCTCACTCTCAATGTATTTTCGTTAAACTCATATTAATAAAGTTAAAGACGTGGTTGAGAGGGCTTTATAAAAATATAGTTTAACTTTATAATTTTGTTTTACTTTTAAATTCAATTGGTACCGATATATTCAACCAATGTCACTTTTTTATTTTATTATATTTTAAAATAAATTTAAGTTTTAAAATAATTTATACTAAAAGTACTGTCCAACTTAAACTCATGGATACCAAAGAATTTATTCAAATTTACATGAGACAATTATAAATACTTATTAATGCCAATGTTCTGTATATTTTTTTGTAAAAAGATTTTCAATTAATAATTGAATATACTAAATTTGTCAATTTTATTTTTAGATTATATCAAAATTTATCAATTTAGTATGGTATTTTAATAGCATGGTCTAAGTCTTTTATATAGATTATTTATTATATTTATATAGTTTATAATTAAATTGGAGAGTGCGTGTTAGTGTATAGACTATAGAAAATAGGAGATATACTTTGTAATATAATTTTATACTTTGTAACATAATTTTATACTTTGTAAAATAGGAGATATACTTTGTAACTATAGTTTACTTTGTAACAATAGCTTCAAGGCTACCTTTAATCTCTCATCCAACTCCTCCGTGACCTACGCATGCATCAAAACAGAGTAACAAGATTGAACTCAGCCAGTAACAACATAAGTTTAAAGAATTCATTATTTTAGTACTTGTGATTAGAATAAATTGTGATCCAATCATATTTGAAAAAATAAAATTTATTTTAAATAATTTATTTTATGATTACCAACTAGTTATTTTTAAGTTAATGGTAATTGTCCTAAATTGGAGTAAATGATAACTTTCATAATTGATTAATGATCAATTTTTACCTTATTATCAATTATCAATTATATATGATCCATAATTTATTATAGGTTGAATTTATGTTGTATAATCGATTAAGCACCATTCATAATCAATTAGACATTTGATAGAATAATTTTTTCAAGAGGTTTTGAAATATATGAAGATTTGTAAATAATTTTTAGTGCGAGTGTGCGCACGAATTGCCTTAGTACCTCAAAAACTACTCTTTTTAATTTACATACTGCTGATGAAAAAAATACATAAACAAACAAAGCGCGTGATCAGGCGAACTTTCACAGCTTTACTTATTTTGATGTTGATATTTGTATTGACTTATTTTTGCTCTCAACATTAGAATTTGGTCAGCTTCACTTTTTAATTTACTTTAATTTTTTTCTATCTCGTTGATGCTCATTAATGGTATTGCGTTATTTCTTTTGTCGTCATCAAAACCTATTATACCTGTTAAGCTTATAGGGCCACACAATGATCAGAGATGATAGCTTCAAAAAAATTATTATTTCAACGATCAAATTAATATGAGATTAAAGTTGAGCTTTGCAAGTGTGAGTTGAATTATATTGGGTGTGACTCAGAGTCACCCTTATGTCCGAGAAGGCGTTGAAATTGTATTCAAGTTATTTGGAGTGGAGTGTGGGTGAGAGTCACCCTTATATACGAGAAGGCGTTGAAACTCTATTCATGTTGTTTGGAGTTGAGTGTGGGTGATTGTTGGATGATGATTAATAGTTCTAATTGAAAAAGAGATGGGTTCTTATGTGGCACCGTATGATGTCGTCCAACTATGCACCAGTGTGGCGAGTTCATGAGAAGAACATGGGATATGTGGATTGAGTGAATCTTTATGAGTTGTTGGCTAATTTAAAATAGTAATTAATTTATTTTCTTCAAAACATATACTATAAAATCTCAAATATTTTCATAATATTTCGGCAACTATTAAGATATATACTAATTTGATTGTATATATTTTTATATAATTAAGTTTTTATCAAGAGTGATTTTGTTAAGATTTATCCCTTAGTAAAGGATTATCTTCGTGAAAATCTTATTACAATTAATATGAGGTCTAAAGCTAACTTTTCACGTCATTTAATTATAAAATTTTTTTTCAAGTTGGTTCCAGAGCTAACGATTAATGGGCTTGTCCAGAGTTAGAAAACCTTAGCCATAACAGTCACATACAAGTGTTTTGTTAATATTCTAAAGCATACAAATATACACTAATAATAACACCAACACCACCACCACCAACAATATCAGTAACAACAACAATAACAATAACAAAAGCAACAGCAACAACAACGACAATAACAACAGCAACAGAACCAACAACAACAACAACATCAGCAAAAACAACAATAACAACAACATCAGCAAAAATAACAGTAACAACAACAACAACAACATTAACAAAGTTTGTGCGTCTGTCGATGATTTTGACATAGTTCGAAGCAACGCCTTGTGTTCCAAGAGTTTGAATCTTGTTCCTCAGCGTATTTGGGACACCTGCAAACTCCTTGGGGTAGATGTTGTTGATGATGAAGAAGTTTGTGTTGAGATGGTTAACAAATTGGAGATTAGAGATGGTAAAGAGTTCGCGTGTAAGAAGGTTGTTGGAAAATCAGAGTTATGATAGTGGTAACTTTCAATGTTCGAGGCTGCAATTCTTCTCTCAAGAGAAGAAGAATCTGTCATACTTTATCCAAAGGCAAAGCTGATTTGGTTCTCATTCAGGAGTCCAAGATCCAATTGATGACTGATATTTTAGTTAAAAGTTTGTGGGGCGATTTAGGGTTCAGTTGGTCTGCGGCTGGGTCTGAAGGAGCATCGGGCGGCATTCTGACGATTTGGAGAAAGGATACTTTCATCCCTATTTCTAGCTTTAAAGGTAAAGGCTTCCTTTGTTCTAATTTTGTCTGGAGAGATATTAATTTATTTGTTGTAAATATCTATTCTCCTTGCGATTTGAGGGAAAAAAGAATCCTTTGGTCAGACTTATTGTCCTACAAACATAGCTGTCCAGAGGGAAGGTGGATTTGTGGTGGAGATTTTAATGCAGTTAAGTCTAGTGATGAAAGGATAGGTTGTGGTTTTTCTAATAGAAGGGATCGTGAAGAGTTCAACTGGTTTATCAATAATTTGAACTTGGTAGACCTTCCTTTTGTGGGCAACAAGTTCTCTTGGTTTAATCCTAATGGAGGTAGCTGCAGTAAACTTGACAGATTCTTTATAGATGAGTTTCTTGTTGATAGGTGGGAGCTTAAAGCTCAATTCGTAGGTTCTCATGATGTCTCAGATCATAGGCCTATTTGGATTAAATCTGATTCTTCCAACTGGGGGCCTAAACCATTTCGTTTCCTTAATTGCTGGCTTCAACATAAGGATTTCTGGGAATTTGTCAAAACTCAATGGAACTCAGTTTCTTTCAAAGGTTCTCCTCCTTTTGTTTTTAAGGAGAAACTTAAGTTCCTTAAGTCTCGTTTGATTTGGTGGAATCGTCAGGTTTTTGGATGGATAGACCTTAAGCTGGATGACAGTGTGGAAGGTATAAATGGCATTGAATTGGAGATGGCTTATGCAGACTCTTCCCTGCCTGATGAGTTGCTTATTAAGAGGGCTAAACTTCAGGAAGAATTCTGGAGCTCCCTTCGGATTAAGGAGGCCTTGATTGTTCAGAAATCAAGATCTAGATGGAATTTGGAAGGTGACATTAACTCTCGGTTTTTTCATTCTTCCCTTAAAGTGAGAACTAGACTTAATGCAATTTCGGCTCTTGGAACCTCTGAAAATCTTCTCGAGGATCCTGAAGATATTAAGGATGCAGCCTTTGAGTTTTTTGCTCTTAAGTTCAAGAAAGTGGTTTCTCCTAGTATCAATGTGGATCTGTCTGGCTTGAACAGGCTCTCTTCTACTGATAGAGTTTGGTTGGATTCTGATTTCTCCCCTGAAGAAATAAGGCTTGTTGTGTTTGATTGCGAAGGGAGTAAATCTCCAGGGCCTGATGGATTTTCATTTTCGTTTTTCAAAGAAGGATGGGAGATTATTGGTGATGATTTTTCTAAATGTGTTCTTCACTTTTTTAGAACCGGTAAGCTTTCCAAAGTCTTTGCCTCTTCTTTTCTAGTTTTAATCCCGAAAGTCGATAATCTGCAGTTCTTTGTGGAGTATAGGCCAATTAGTCTCGTAAGTTGTGTGTCCAAAGTTATATCTAAACTTTTGGCAAAGAGACTCTCCACAGTTATTAGCAGCCTGGTATCTCTGTCTCAAACAGCTTTTATACCGGGAAGGAATCTCTTAGATGGTGTGCTTGTTGCGAACGAAATTATTGATCTTGCGAAAAGAGATAAACGTAAATGTTTGCTTTTTAAGGTGGATTTTGCGCAAGCATACGATTGCGTTGATTGGGATTTTTTGTTATCTATCCTTGAGGCTATGAACTTTGGGCCCAATTGGTTAAAGTGGATAAAAGGGAATGTGTGTTCTAGCTTCGTTTCTGTTCTCGTCAATGGTAGTCCTACTAGGGATTTTGAGGCAACGAGGGGACTCAAACAAGGGGATCCTATAGCGCCTTTTCTGTTTGCTGTAGTAGCTGAGGTTCTTTCGCTTATGGTTAAGAGAGCGACTGTTTCTAATTCCTTTTCTGGATTTCGCATTAAAGATGAAGATTCGGTTGAGTTATTACAATTTGCTGACGATACTATTTTGGTTTGTAATGGAGAGTTCTCGAATCTTTGGGCGGTGAAATCCATCCTTCGTGGTTTCGAGATTGCTTCTGGGCTAAGAATCAATTTTGCTAAAAGCTGCTTATATGGAGTAGGGCTGGAACCTGGTTTTCTTCAAGCTGCTGAAACTTTTCTTTTCTGTAAGTCGGGTGCCCTTCCGTTCAAATTTCTCGGCATAATAGTTGGAGGTAATCATAGAAGGATCTCCTTTTGGGAACCGGTTATTTCAGCTTTCAAATCTAGACTTAGCTCTTGGATTGGGAGGAATCTCTCCCTTGGAGGCAGGGCTACTCTTATCAATTCAGTGCTTACCAATCTCCCCATTCACTATTTGTCTTTTTTCAAACCTCCTTCAAAGGTGGTTAAAGCTATTATCTCCATTCAGAGGCGTTTTCTTTGGTCGGGCTCGGTGGATAAAAGGAGCATTTCTTGGGTGAATTGGAAATCGATTTGTAAATCTAAGAAGGAAGGAGGTTTAGGAATTAAGCATATTGGGCTGTTTAACAAGGCTTTGTTAATTAAGTGGCTGTGGAAATTTCTTAACCAAGGAAACGAGATTTGGAGAAACGTGTTGATTAGCCGTTAAGGTAACTTGTCTAACTTTGTGGTTGGACCGGATTTCTCTTTGTTCCCTTCCAAATGTTCTATCTGGTTTAGGGATATTATGAAACTCAGGGCCCTTGATTCTACTTCAGCTTTTGTGGACACGGTGTATCCTATTGTTGGAAATGGGAGGAATATTCTGTTCTGGTATCACCACTGGTGCGGTGAATTTGCGCTTAAAGAAGTGTTCCCTGTTTTATTTGAAGGATATGTTAATAAGGACTGCTATATCTCTGAAGCCGGTTCTTGGTCTCAGGGCTGTTGGGTCTGGAATTTTGATACCTTGGGTTTTCAAGAAGGACATCTCGACATTACTTCGGTTCATTTGTTGTCTGGTTTGGTATCAGGATGCTTGTTGGATTCTGAGAAGGTAGACAGGTGGGCATGGATTTTGGATAATGATTCCGCATTTTCAGTGAATTCTGCGTACTCTTACCTCTGCTCTGATTTTCCTGGTCTGAGACTTAATGTAGATGTTGCTTCAGTTCTCCAAGAGACTTGGTCCTTTAGAGTCCCTATGAAGGTCAAAATTTTCAGTTGGAGATTGCTGATTAACAGGCTGCCCACACGTGATAATTTGGCGATAAGAGGTGTAGTTACTTCTTCTCATGATAAGGTCTGTCCTTTTTGCTTTTTGGAAGAAGAAAATGCTTTCCATCTTTTTCATTCTTGTTTGAAAATCCAAGCCCTGTGGAGAAAGTTAACTTATTGGTTGGGAATTCAACCGGACATTGCATCTTCCGTTCCTAATCACGCTTTGATTTGGTCCAATGCCTTGAAAGATTCGTGTAATCAAGGAATGTCGACATATATTTGGCAGATCGGTAATTGGTGCATTTGGAGTACTAGAAACAATATCATCTTCGGTAATGAGTTTGGCAATGTTGAAGTTTTGTTTAACCGTATTTTGCTTATTTCTTGGAGATGGCTGGAAATTGGAGGTGTCAAGTGTAGCTTCTATTATTGATTAAAGTTTCCTCTTGAATTTTTGTAACTTTTAGGGGTTTTTTTCTTTCTCCTCCTTGTATTCGTTTGAGAAGCCTTTTTCTCCGTCTTAATACAAGTTACTTATTAAAAAAAAAAACATCATCAACAACAACAACAATATCAACAACAATAGCAACAACAATAACAACATTAACAACAACAACAACAACAACACAACAATAGTGTGAGATATTGGATCGAACTCTAGTATTGTCGACAGAGTTTTAGCATGTCGTCGAAGACTGCTCACATGTTGTTGTCAAAGACCTACATGCTGTAGTCGAAATGTGTTCTAGTATGTAGTTGCCGAATTGGGCTTGTTTGTTACGTCCAATTGTTTAAGTTAGCTTGTAATGGGTAATTGTTTAAAGCCCATTAGTTTAGTATGTTAGGTTTTATTATAAATAGCATACTAGTCTCTCATCATAAGTGTGACAAATCCTAATTAGGGTGAGAGAGTTATTTGTTATTCTTGAGTACTTGTAATCGTAATTGAAGAGAGACTAAAGAATAGCAGTTATAACCAATTTCTTTGGGTTCTTATTTTTTTTCTGTTAACCCTTACCCTTGTGTGTTTCTTGTCAATAAAGAAACCGGTTATACTCACTACTACGAAAAACGCATTTAACAACGGTTGGGAATGACATATAATGACGCGGGCGAGGGCGTTGTTATGTAGATTGTTGTTGTATATATGATACTTACAACGACGGCCTTGTATGCGTTGTAATAAATAGGAAAGCGCGCTAACTACCACAACGGTTTTACAATACACCGTTGTAATAAATATAATTGTCCTCGGTTCGATTCCCAGCAGCACAGTTTTGATATTTATTTTTTGCTGGACAGCGCGCCAGATATTATAACGGTTAGTAAATATAACCGTCGTTAAAGTTTCTGCAAAATTAACAAATATCATCCCGCTTTTATAATTAATCCCATTTTTTTACTTGTATTATTGTTCTCCATATCTCAGCACAGCAGAAAAATACAATTCACATTTTGTGATACAGTTTTCATAATAATATTAATCGTATCATATTCATAATATCACATATACCAGATTACAGTTTATCAGAACAAACAACCTACATAAATAAAATATCACATATACCATATTACAGTTTACACACATTACATAACTTCACATGATTGTAACTTGGTGTATTGGTATCTTGTCTCTTGGTGTCTTGTCTCCTGGCCTGGTGTCTGGACTCAAAATACCTATGATTTCAAATAATTATACTTGTTAGTAAAAGTACTTCTAAACTATAACATACAATTAATATATTATGAATAAATAATAAATTACGTACTTGTTAATTTTCCCATATGCCTTCATGATCGAGTCGTATAGCATGCACGACATCTCCATCAACTTCATCATATGAGGTAGTAACTTGTGTTGTGTAAGAAGGTGTGGACGGAATATCAAGACTTTCATCACTAAGAGGAATATATTTTCCTTGGAGAACGATTGACCATTTCCCCGATTTGTCTGATGGATGGGAAACATAGAAAACTTGTTTTCCTTGAGAAGCCATGATGAATGGTTCTGTATTAAAAGATGCCTTGCCAAGGTCGACCCGGGTGAATCCTAAGTCATCAATGTCTACACCATTACTATTATTGGGAACCCACTTGCATTTAAATAAAGCCACTTTGAAAATAACATAATCAATCTCCCAAATCTCATCAATGACACCATAAAACGCGGTAGTTGCCAATACCGGATTCTTATCTTTCGAACTAGAGAAATACATCGATTCGGCTTCAACCATAACCCCACTATTTTGCATTGTACTACGATCATCTTTTGATTTTGTATAAAAGGTATAATGACCAATGACGTATGCACTCCAGGTAATGACACAAAATTTTGGCCCATACGACAACCATCTAAGTATCTCGGATGCACTAGGATCATTAGATACACTTTTATTAAACCAATCCATGAATCTATTGTTATGCTCTATCAACAACAACTTGCCATTCTTTCGGGGATATTTTTTCTTCATAAGTCTTTTGTGAGTATCTATGAAAGGTTGAACCTCATCTATATTATTCAATATATAGAAATGTGATTGAATAACTACATCCCGAGGCATTGACCTAACATTTAGACCTTGAATACCTCTTCCGTCTGTGTCAGCATGATGATACTTTGGAATTCCTATAGAATCTGCATCTGACAAATAGTTTGTACAAAACTCAACAGCTTCTTCTGTGATGTACCTTTCAATAATCGAAGCTTTCGGTCGGTGACGATTCTTCGTATATCCTTTAAAGATATTCATATATCGCTCTATTGGATACATCCACCTTAAATAAACTGGACCACAAATTCTGATTTCTCTTACGAGAAGAACAAGTAAGTGAACCATAATGTCAAAAAATGATGGCGGAAAATACATCTCCAATTGACACAAGATTATGGCAGCCTCATCTTCTAATTCATCCAATTTTTTGAAATCAAGAACTTTATTACATATGGCATTGAAGAATAAACACAGTCTCGTTATAGTTACTCTCACATTTTTTTGGAAGGATCCCACGGATAGCCACTGGTAGAAGTTGTTGCATCAATACATGACAATCATGAGATTTTAAACCAATTAACTTGAGATCTTTCATTGATACAAGTTTCTTGATGTTTGATGAGAAACCTTGTGGAACTTTAATACCTTGCAAACACTCGCAGAACATCTTCTTTTCCTTTTTAGATAGAGTGTGACATGCCGGAGGCAGATAAGTTCTTTTTCCTTTCTCTATTGGAGCCATCTGTTTTCGTATACCCATCTTCTCCATATCAAGATGGGAAGTCTTACTATCTTTAGTCTTGCCCGAAATGTTTAGAAGTGTGCCAATCAAACTATCACACACATTTTTCTCCACGTGCATCACATCAAGACAATGTCTAACTTCAAGACTTGACTAATATGGAAGATCAAAGAAGATGGACCTCTTTTTCCATATATTTTTCGCAACTGCCCCTTTTTCTTTTCCTCTCTTCCCACCTTTTTCTTTTTCTCTCTTCCCACCTTTTTCTTTTTCTCTCTTCCCAAGGACAACATTAATGTATTCCTGCCATTGATAAACTTCATCCCCGATTAAAGGTTTAGGAGCCTCACCAAACTCTTGCTCTCCATTAAAAGCCTTTCGAAATCTACGATAAGGATGACCCGGTTTTAGAAATTTTCGATGCCCAAGGTAAACGGTATTTTTTCCAAACTCAAGTTGGTGATAACAAGTATCATCTTCACATATAGGACACGCTTTATGTCCTTTGTCACTGTATCTCGCCAAGTTACCATAAGCCGGAAAGTCGTTAATTGTGCAAAATAACATTGCACACATATTAAACTTTTCCCCAGAATATGCATCATCAACTTCAACGCCTTTATCCCACAAGAGTCGTAAATCATCAATTAATGGACTAAGATAAACATCTATGTCGTTACCAGGTTGTCGTGGTCCAGAAATTATCATACTTAACAGTATATACTTGCGCTTCATGCACAACCAAGGAGATAGGTTGTAAATAGCGAGAAGAACAGGCCATGAAGTATGATTAGTGCTCATATTACCAAAGGGGTTCATTCCATCGGTGGAAAGCCCAAGCCTAAGATTTCTTGGCTCGACTCCAAAATCCGGAAATAACGAATCAATTTTCTTCCATTGCAAAGAATCAGCTACATGGTTAGAAAATAAGAGAAGTTCTTGAAAACATAGAAGGCTATTTTCATGTAACTCATTTTGTAATCTCTTGTAATAAACTTTGAAGTATATTTGATTAGGGAGGTTCTCTCTTCCAAAGATTATATCCGCATCATTAAACTGGGTAAACAAATTCTAGGTGTGAACTCGACCCTTTTTTTTTCTTCTTCTTGCTCGTGTGAATTAGTTTACACTATTGAAAAATTTATTATTTTTATTTGAAACTATTTATTTTGGTTGCCATTTTTTGTTGTCCCATACATCAAAGTTATTGGTAAGTTGAACTAATTTAATTTTACAACACAAATCCTATTAGGTTTACTTTTCCTTCCTATGTAAGTATGATTATTTACAACACTGTAATTAAAAATTTCAATATATCAAATATCTCTTTATCAACAAAAATAAAATAGAACAAATGAATAAATGAATGAAACCACTAAAATAAAATGAATGAATGGATGAATAACCTTATGACTCCTTGAACACAATATTTTCGACAAGAATCATGCAAAAAGAGTTGCGACTTCTTCAATGTCTTGAAGAGGAGGGAGAAGAAGGGCGAAAATGCCTCAACAGTAGTTAAACATATATCTGTTCTATCACTAGTAAACGCATGTCTTAGAAGCTTTAATTTTTCACCATCTACAATTGAAAGTGTGTTATAAGTTACAAGATCAAAGAGATGGTGATTCATCTCAAAAGTAAAATAAGCATGAGAACTATGTAGAGAAAATTCCTTAAAATCCATATAGGTCAATAAAAGATAAAATGTAAATTATTAATCTTTTCTCTTTATATAGAGCTTAAGAGATGACTAATTTTTTTTGTTAAGTAAGTAACTAATCTCTATCTAACCTCTTCAGTTCTAAAAACAACCACATTAAAGAAATATGTTATTTCTCATTTTCGTTAAGGTTGAGTCAATGATTATTGCTACTTATTTTGAGGCAAGTTAGCATTATCTCAAGTATAATTTTACCTTTTATGTTAGAAGATTGATCAAGATAACATATTAAAAGTTCTTCACCACAAACACCCCCTTTAGATAATGTAACTGAAATTCCATCTTCTCTAATGCTTTCTATTTTTCCACGCACAATATACACCACCTCCTGTATTAGACCGCCTTGACTCAAAATTCTACTACTTTTGATGTATGTCATTTGTATTATTTACTCACGTATGTCATCTAGTATAAGTTCTTCCTTATCTATCAAGGAAAATATTTGAATATGTAAAAAAGTTTCACATTCAATTTATATTTGATTATAGAAAGGAATTACAGGTAAACGCACACAACTTTCCTCTTTAAATCTTTCTCTTATGATTTGCTGTTGCTTTTATGCAATTCCAAACCTTTGAACCCGTTTCAATGTACTGAGTAGATACTGGTTTATCTTCTCCCTATCTCTGGCTTAAATTCCTGGCTCTAGGGCTTAGGGGCCTTGGTAAGGAGTCGTATTTTTCTGGGTTTTACTGAGTCATCGATAACTCGGTGTTTTCATTTAGGTTTGGAATTGTTCCCAGGCTAAGGGAAAGATGGATTGGGTGAACGTGGGAAGGAAGATTAGGTCGATGAAGTCTTCTGGTTTCTCGGTTTGGAAAGAAAATAAAGGGAAGGGAGCAGGAGTAGGAGAACTGACGACAACTTTCTTCGTTACGGAGTTTACGGAGTCAATGAACGCTAAAGATATTTTTGAGGTTTTCAAAGTCTATGGTGTTATATCTGAAGTTTTTATCCCGGCGAGAAGAGATAAGAGATGTAAACGTTTCGGATTCGCAAAGTTCAGAAAAGTTGCAGATCCTCGCCTAATGGCTGTTAAGCTGGATAATATCATTCTTGAGGGGAAGAAGATGTTTGCTAACGTACCAAGATTCGTCAGGGATGATAGGCCCCCATTTCCAGTGAAGAGAAACTACACTAGGAATGCTAAAGGTGCAGTTATTGGCGGGTCTAATAAGGAGTTCTTTGTCAATGATAGGTCTTATGTCCAAGCTGTTGGGGGTGTAACGTTCAAAAAAGTTCGCCCTGTAATCCCCGAATCTAATATTCTTCAGATTAGTGTGAGGAGTGAAGATTTGGTTAGGTTTGAGAGGGCTCAGATTGGTGTTGTTATCGAAGGCGTTAATACATTTGATATTCAGAAGAGTCTCAATGAGGAAGGATTCTTTAACATGAAAGCTACCCCCTTAGGAGCGTGCAAGTGCTTACTTGAGGATTCAACTGGTGAAGATATTGAAGAGTTTATTTCTGGTGCTCGTTGTTGGATTGACAAATGGTTTGTGGCCATTCGACCTTGGTCAATCAAGGAGGTAGATCTGGAGAGGCTTGTTTGGGTTAAGTGCTATGGTCTTCCGAGTGCAGCTTGGAATAAATGTTCGTTCAATATTATCATGGCTAGGATTGGTACTTTCGTTCATTGTGATGAGACTACAAGCAGGTTGAGTAATATGGATGCGTGCAGACTTCTTGTTAGAACAAGTCTACCCCTTATTTTGAATGATGAGGTAGCAGTTGAGGTTAATAGTGTTCCGCTCAAGATCTTTCTGGTTGAAGACTGTCATTTATGTCACCTTGCGAAGAACCGGGTTGTTGGTGGTGTGGATTCCTCGTCAGAGTTCTATGATTCTACCGATGAAGAAGGTGAGTGAGAGAGCACCGATGAAGCAGAAGATGTTGAATCTGGTATACCTAACGCGAGGAAGAGGCTAGCAAACCTGCTGCTCTGCCTGAGAATAGTGTCTTATCTCATTTATGAAAATTTCTAGAAGGTGCTTTTGAAGGTTCAGAGGACGTGTCCTATGTTGGTGACAACCTTAGCTGTGAGGCTAGGGTAGGAGGGGATAATTTTGTACCTATCCATGCTGAGTGTGATAAAGTGATTTCTGTTTCTAGACCTAATAATGTTAATGCAGCTACCTCCGTAGTACCAGTGTTGAGTCAAGGAAAGAAGAATTTTGTGGGGAACCTATAAAAGAAATGGCTTTTGTATCTTCAGACGTGGTTTTGGAAAGTTCTGATAATTTGCATAAAGGTTTTTGTTGTGCTCCTGATGAGTTTATGAAGGATGGTCTGGTTGTTGACCTTTGTTGCTCGAACCCTATTTCTGGGCCCCCAAGTGGCATTATTGGACCCTCTCGGTGTGTTAAAAATAGGAAAAAGAAGCCTCTACATGAAGTGTACGACTGCGTCAAAATACCATATTCACCATCCTACTTTTCTTCTCTACTTCATGCAGCAGTTCAAACAATTGGTCCTTCTACCTCTAAGAGAGTTTCTAAACGTTGTTTGCATACTGGTTCCTTTTCTAGGGAATCGAATGGGTCTTTGATGTGCGGGGAATCTCTAACTGACACGGACGTAGTTAGAGGGAATTCTCGTTGTAAGAAGGTCTTAGATAGTGTTCCATCAAAATTGTGGAATTCAATGAAGCAACCTTGTTTGGAAGGTGTAGAAGAGGACTTTGTAGTTGAAGGAATCATGCAGAAGTTGGAATTGGATGATAAAAAAGTTAGAGAAAGTAAGAAGGGTGTAGCTAGAGGTTGCCGATGAATAAAGTCTCCTTTAACGTCAGAGGGTGCTGCAATTCCTTGAAAAGGAGGAGAATTTCCCAAATCCTTCTTAAAGGTAATGCTGAAGTTTGTCTTATCCAAGAGACTAAGGTGGTGTCTATGGATGATCGATTGGTTCAGAGCTTATGGAGATCTAAGGATATTGGTTGGTCTGCTTCTAATTTGGAAGGTAGGTCCGGGGGAATCCTGACTATGTGGAATACTAATTCTCTGTCAGCTTGTGCAAGTTTTGGTGGCAAAGGTTTCTTGGGAGTTCACTTTATTTGGAAGAATGAGAATGTTTTCGTAGTTAATGTCTACTCTCCGTGCGAGATTTCTAAAAAAAGGAAATTGTGGGAAGCCTTAATTGAAGTTAAGAACAGGTATCCTAGTGGAGGCTGGATCATAGGTGGAGATTTTAATGCTACGAAATCGGGGGAGGAAAGAAAAGGGAGTCGCTGCTCTAACTATGGTGAAATGGGGGAGTTTAACTCGTTTATTGAAGATTTAAATCTTATTGATATTCCAGCAGTTGGTAACAATTACACTTGGATCAATTCGAACGGTAAAAGCCGGAGTAGACTGGACATGTTTCTTGTGAATGATTCTATCATTGGAATGCTTAATTTGAAGAGTTAGATAGTGGGAGATAGGGACGTGTCCGATCACCGGCCCGTTTGGTTGAAATCTAATAACGTGAATTGGGGACCTAAGCCATTTAGGTTCTTCAATTGTTGGATGGAGCACAAAGATTTTCTTCCTTTAGTGAAACGTTCCTGGGATTCTCTATTGCCATCAAGCTCTTGTTGCTTTACTTTTCTGAACAAGATGAAGGATCTTAAGTGCAAGCTTAAGGATTGGAATTACAATACTTTTGGAAGGCTTGACTTAAAGGTTAAGGAGAATGTGGCCCAGCTTAATCGGATTGAAGAGGGCCTGGATAGATTACAAGTCAGCCAGGATGAAGAGGTTATGAAAGATAGATTGTTGGCACAAGAGGAAATTTGGAAAAACCTTCGTTTGAAAAAAAGTATGATCAAGCAGAAATCCAGAGTGAAATGGATTCGTGACAGTGATGTTAATTCCAGATTCTTTGATGACTCCCTTAAGCATCGTAACCCTGTGAATTCCATCTCAGTTCTTAAGATAGGTGATAAATTAGAGGATTGTCCTGAGTCTATCAAGCACGAGGCTATGACGTTCTTTGAGAAGAAGTTCAGTTCTGATTTTAGGCCTAAGTTTCCTTGTGATGTGAGCAATGTGGCTACCCTTACTTCGGAGGATAGAGATTTTATGGAGTCGGAATTCAATGCTGAAGACATTCACATAGCTGTGTTCGAATGTGACGGAAACAAATGCCTTGGAGTTGATGGGTTTAACTTCAAGTTCTTCAAATCTTGCTGGGAGGTGGTAGGGACTGATCTCACTAATTGTGTCCTTGAGTTTTTTAGCACTGGTAAGCTGCCAAAAACCTTTGCTTCTTCGTTCATTTCGCTGGTACCGAAGGTAGAAAACCCTCAGAATTTTAATGAATTCAGACCTATAAGTCTGGTTGGGAGTGTGCTAAAAGTCATCTCTAAGATACTTGCTAAGAGGTTGAGCTTGGTCATTGATAAACTGATTTCTCCGTCCCAAACAGCGTTCATCCCGGGACGTCACCTTCTTGATGGTGTGCTTGTGGCAAGTGAGACTATTGATTATGCTTCAAGATTTAAAAAGAAGTGTCTTATGTTTAAGGTGGATTTTGCGCAAGCCTGGGCGTATCTTGATTCTATGTTGTTTAATATGGGGTTTGGTGAAAACTAGATGAAGTGGGTGAAAGGCTCCATTTATCATAGTTTTATTTCGGTCTTAATCAATGGTAGTCCGTCTAATGATTTTAAAGCAACGATGGGGTTGAAACAAGGCGATCCCCTCTCTCCTTTCTTGTTCGTCATTGTTGTCGAAGGTTTTGCTTGCATGGTTAGAAGAGCCTTTAATTTGAATATCCTTTCTGATTTTAAGCTTAATGAGTTTGCATCGGTTAGTATTCTACAGTTCGCTGACGACATCATTCTCTTTAGTGACGAAAACATCTCTAACCTATGGGCTTTTAAGGTAATCTTGAGAGGCTTCGAACTTTCTTCGGGTTTAAAGATTAATTTCTCCAAGAGTTGCATCTATGGGATTGGCATGGATAACGAATTCCTGGTAGCAGCAGAGCAGTTCCTTCATTGTAGATCGGGTTCTCTACCATTTAAATGCATCGGGATAGTTATTGGAGGTAATCAACGGCGAGTCTCATTTTGGCGTCCGATGTTAGATTGCATGAGGGCTAGACTTTCTAAGTGGGTTGGTCGAAACTTGTCAATAGGTGGCTGGGTTGTCTTGATCAATTCCATTCTCATGAACCTCTCGATTCATCATCTCTCGTTCTATAAGGTTCCGAAACAGGTTGCTAAGGAAATAATCGCTATTCAATGGCGCTTCTTATGGGCTGGCTCTTCGAGTTGTGGTTTTATTTTGTGGGTTAGATGGAAGTCCGTGTGCAAACCGAGAGATTGTGCCAGTCTTGGAATAAAACACGTGGGATTATTCAACAGAGCCCTGCTTGCGAAGTGGGCTTGGAGGTTTACTCTTGACGGCAATGAAATATGGAGGCCTTTGCTTCATTTTAGATACGGTAACCTGAGTTTAAAAATCCAGTGTTTCAAGGAAGAAGGTAATAACTATAGGGACTCTAATTGGATGAAAGATATCTTGGCTGCATCTCTTTCAGATTCCCAGCCGAGTCTGAGCAGCCTCCTGTCGTGTAATTTAGGCACTGGAGAGGGAACTGCATTCTGGTTTTCTAATTGGGTTGGAAATTTGGCTCTGAAAGAATCGTTTCCTCGGCTGTTACAAGCCTGCAGAACCAAAAGAAGTGCAGTTTGTGATATGGGGTACTGGGATACGGGGTTGTGGCGGTGGAATATTGAATCGATGCTTGCTGCTCCCGATCTGCTAACGACAAACCTGCAGAATTTGAACCAGATCCTGGAGAGTGTTCAGGTTCAGCGTAATATTGCGGATTCGTGGGAGTGGACTATAGAACCCGTGTCCGGATTTACTGTCATCTCCTTTTATAAGTTCATTAATTCTTGGGAGATTATTGAGCCGGTTGATGCCGACAAAGCAGATGTTCTCGAATTAGTGTGGAAGACATTAATTCCAATGAAGATTAAATTTTTTGCTTGGAGGATGGCTATTGACAGGTTGCCGACTCGGATGAATCTTGTGGCAAGAAATATCATCGTTAACGCTCATGAAAAGGTGTGTATGTTTTGTTTCATGGAACTAGAGGATTCTCCCCATATTTTTTTTCAATTGTCCTAAGTCAATTTTGGTCTGGAAGAAAGTTTTTGCTTGGGTGGACATTGATAGTTTTATCGAATCGGATGGCTGTTCTCATGTTAAGTCGTGGAATTCGTGCCTTCTTGGCCGTGGTCGACCCGGAACCGTAAATTCCATTTGGTTTATTACATGTTGGAATATCTGGAAGGCAAGGAATAATATCCTCTTTAATGACGAGGTTTGTGACGTTAATTCTATTTTCAACGCCATTGTAGTATCGTCGTGGAATTGGTTGGTTCTAGGCAATCTCACTAGGAGGAAGTGTAGTCTTTATGATTGGACCAAGGTCCCTTTCGACTTTTTGTAACCTGTTTTGGTTGTATTCCTTTTCTTTGGTTTGAGATTTCCTTAATCTCTTATTAATGAATTTTGCTTATAAAAAAAAATATTTATTTTTTTTAAAAACACCATGGATAATATTTTGAAGCTTACATATTATCTAAATTAAACCTATTTTATATATTTGAATACACACCTTTTTAACAAATTCAACGAGATGATGTCGAATGTCTGCCACAAGATCTTTTGGAGAATTTTCCTAAACCATTTTCTCAAGAACACCTCTTGTTGCAGCTCAACTATATTGATCACCAATCATACTCTCCTGCATGGCATACATGATATCCAAAGTTTGTACATTATTTGTAATCCCTAATTGGATAGATGAATTTAGGAAATATTGATCTGATTCATTAAAAAACATTAGAATATTCTATACCTTTTGAGATCTTCAGCTAAGTAACGATGGCTCATCCGTTAATCAATATCACATACTATAAGATGCATTTCCAGCCTCCTAAAAGCAATATGTGACAAAATATATTGACTTTGTGCCAACCTTAAAAAACAATTATAATGCGCACCATTGACAAATAAGTAAGAGAAAAACGTTTTACCTTCGTCCAAGGCCTTGAAGAAAGTTATGTATTCTTCGAATGAGAAACACATTAAGAAAGAGTCTTAATCCAATGATGAATAATGTAAAGAAGTGTTGCACCCCAAATTTTACCCTCAGATTCTTCTGATCATTATCATATCCTTTTAATCGTTTTTTTAACATTTCATTAATCATGTACTCTAAGCGTTTTTTTATCATGTCTTTTTTTAGAATTTGTTTTGGATTCAATTAGGACTGACACAGTTTATTTCTCAATTTAATTATATTTAATTAGTATATTTTCAATATTGTTTTATTTCTAATTTAATTCAATTTTGATTTAACTTTTAATTTTAGTTGAGACATAATTAGATTAATTTTAGTATAGTTCATATTTAATTTTAGTCAAATTTTATTGTTAATTAGCGTATGTTTAATTTTGACTTTAATTTTAGTCTAACTTTATTTAGTTTAATTTTTGGTTATCTTAGTTTAATTTTATTTGCTTTTTAATTTTAATTATTATTACGATTTTATTTTGATCTTGATTTGTAAGATTAATTTAATTTCTGCTTTTGTTAATATTTTTTTAAGCTAATTTAAGCTAGGATTCTATTTTGTTATTATAAAAGGAAATAACAATTACAAATCAGTACCTATTACAATTCACCACCAAAAATTCAATAATAAAAATATATAAAGAAAACAGCAGGTCTTTGCCTACTGCAAAAACGTACACCTCCTGCTTTTCCCCTTGCTGCACATAACTCGCCAAACTAATGCTTCAACTTTTACAAAAGCCAAAAAGCCACATCAAAACCGTACTTCCTATACCCTGTGCATCTGTACACACCAGCCATAAATCCTGCATTTGAAATGACATAACATCAACGGAAGTTTTTTTTAAAATATGACCGTTATTTGAAGCTTGTTAAAAAGGAGAAGAGGGTTCAAAGGCAGGGGAAAAAAACCTGCTTCATAGATCAAACCAGAACCAAATTCTAACACATATACCAAAAAAGGCAGCAAAACAAAGTTTCTCACAATCAAAGAAGAACCAAGTTCAACACCAAAAACTAGTTTCCCACATAAACAAACTGAGAACAGAAGTTTCAAATCTTAAACCAGTTCAGTTCTGAAAACAAACAATCTCAATTCAAACCATCCCGTTCCAACACCGAAAACCTCTGCTCAACCTAAACCAGTTTCCAAAAACCAGTTTACAAGTTCAAAAACCAAGTTTCACAAACTCAAAAAACAACAGAATTCACATCAAACACCAGAAGAACCAAGTTCTAACAAAAACAGAGAAAAAGTTCAAGAGAAAACCAAAATAGAGAGGATTCAAAGCCGAAAACTATAAACAAATTCGCAACGTACCTCTGTCTTCAGGTTGCTGACGATTTCTTTCTGTTACAAATTCCACTCCGCATTACCGGCGACGACGTCAGAACCACAACAATAATATCTCACAACAACCAAGCATCAGCAGCATCCATCGTGTGACCACCACCAGAAACCATCAAAAGCGAACCACCATCCTCTGTTTCTTATCAGTCACCAAACCTCTTTTTTTGGACCGGACCTTCTCTATAACCATCCATAAAATCATCGATTTTTGAAACCTTGAACCGTCTTCAACGTCCAACCATGCCCAACCTTCATAACGCTTGAACCACTTCTCAATTCGTCACACCGTGCCGGAGACCGAGTTCCGACGACATCTCAACTCGGAACTCACTCCATTTTTGTTAGTTCCCAAACAAATTCTTCTCATTTCCGTCTCCCTTGCTTAGACTGGAATTGACTTTTAGAGGACACGAAACACAGCAAGTGAACGACGAGTACTTACCAAAGCCAAACAAACCACGGCTCTCCGAAATTCGTCCGATTCGTTACATGCTTCAGCGACTCATTTTCGTATTGATGGGAATCGTCAACCATAAACTTCAACCTACAAAACCATTTTCAACACAAACCGTGAAAACAAAATTTGAGAAGAAGAGAAGAGTGAATCGAACACCACAAAGCCAACAAAACCGAACCGGAGAAGGAGACGAAGAGAGATTTCGAAACGAAACAACTCATTAATCAAGCAAATCAAATTTCGAACCTGAAATCTGAGACGAAAAACGTGCGAAACTCCGCGTAAAGTCATCGTCCCGTAGCCGACGGCGGTTCGCAAACTAAAACGGAGAGATCGAGAAAGCAAAGGCAACCGCAGAAAGGGAATTGGAAGAGGAGGCAGATTGAGGGAGGTATGTGGATGGAGTGTTTATCGTATTGCCTTTTACCTTGTTTTTGCTTTTCGTTTTTGATTGAATCTCTTTCAGAAAGGTTTTCCTTTTATTGTATTTTCCAAAGCCAGCCGTTTGCCCTTTCATTTGTGAGGGTTTCCCACCTTTCTCTTAAGGACATGGCCGAACCGGGTCACCCGACCCCCTTAATAAGCCCGCGACCTGTTTCATTCCTGGCCCATTAGTTCTTCTTCTGCTTTCTCATTAGAATTAGGTTAATTTAGTTTTTTTAGTTTAGGTATTAGCTAATAAGTTTAGTTTTAGCTACATTTTATTTTAATTAAATAGAATTGGTTTTAATTAATAAGTTTAGATTTAACTAGGTTTTATTTTAATTAGTTTGTAATTAAGTTTAGTTTATTTAGTAAATTAATTTTAATTAGATTCTAATAAGATTTTAATTTCAATTAGGTTTAATTTAATTAGTTAACAAACTATTAATTGGATTTTGATTTAATCATTAATATCATCTATGATCACTTTTGCGATCTTGAAGTGTTATTTCACTATACTTGTTTAGATTCTTGAGTTGATATATCCATGGTGATTTGCCATGTACTTGACTTTCATATGAACGCTAGTTTTCTTTAATTGTCAAACTTAACATCATTTTTATATGTTTGTCTTCATAAAAATTGAAGCATATTGATGTGTTCTTGTATATCATTCCTATATGTTTGTCTTCCTAAAGATTGAAGCATATTGATATACTCTTTTTATCATGTTCATCTTATCCATATCTTTGCCATAAACATATTTCCATCCTCATGCTTATGTTGTTTTATCTATTATATCATATCTTAACTTTCATCTTTATCTGTTTCTTATTATTATCAACTGTTTTTCCTCCCTATTCCAAAGGAAGGTGAATAGTGTTGACTCTTAAAGTCATAGCCCCCATCTTTAACCTAAGTAACTTCTTAGGGAGAAACCTTATTTCTTGGCCTCATCAGAGCCATAGAAGTTATAACTAGCTTTAGGAGAGAGTTCCTCAACTCTTAGTGATATTCATCATAATGAATTTATCACTTTCCCCTACTGACTAAACTTCAACTCAGGTCCATTTCAACTAGATCTAGAGAGTTCTTGAACTCTACAATGAGCTTGTACTCATTTCCCCTCTGAATATTGACCACAGTCCATCATTCAGTAGAAGTAGAACTACGCATACTCTGATTCTATTCCCGAGGATACGTAGGCGTAAAGTGCGATGCTTTATCGAGTATACTTAGATACTAACCCCTAGGGTTTTCAAGCCTTTAGCATAGAACCTTTAGCAAACATAAAACTTAAAACAAGAGGTTCCCGTAGAGTACTACGGACGTTTAGGGTGCTAATACCTTCCCTAGGCATAACCAACCCCCGAACCTTAGATCTCCCCCCTTTTAGGTTTTTTTAACGATCTTGAACCTTTCCTTTGGATAAATCAAAGTCGGTTGTAAAAGAAATATGATGCAAATTAATTAATAATTTGTTATCCGATTTTCACCGCAACAAGAAGACTTCCTAAATAAAATAGCTCAGTGATAAATTTCCTGCTAGAGTACTGATTTGCTGCATTAAATATCACATGCGAGTAATTGGTAAGCGATTTTAAATATTCCATGTGCCTTTTATCGTTGATTCAAATTTATTTTGGAAGTTTATTGGAGATGATTTGATCATGTTTTTGTAAGTAAATATTAAAATGATATTCTTTTTGATGAGTATGTTTTTTTTTCATAGTTTATAAAATCACTTTTGATTTTACTTCACGCCTATATATTTTCTTAAAAATAATTTGTCTTTTGAGTATATATAATTTATTTTTAAGTTAATGGTAATTGTCCTAAATTGGAGCAAATGATAACTTCCATAATTAATTAATGAGTGATTTTCCCCCATAATCAATTATACATGATCCATAATCTATTATAGGCTAAATTTTTATTGTATAATTGGTCAAACAACATTCATAATCAATTAGATATTTGTCATAATTATTTTCTCAAGAGATTTTGAAATTGATGAAGATTTGTAAATTATTTGCATAGTGTATGTGCACACGCACGCAATGCCTTAGTATATCTCAAGAACTACTCTTGTTTATTTACACTATATTATTGAAAAATACATAAACCGACAAAATGTTAGACTAAACGAGCTTTCACAACTCACTTTCTTTTGATGTTGGTTTTCATCTACAATTGCTTCCACTTCACTATGGATTTTCTTAGTCTTATTCATCATGAATCATGTCATCTACGTCTCAAAAGATTCATATTTATGGTTCTTTACTTGTCTCAGTCTCAAACTTTAGATTGTGCATATTTTCAACTTTGAGAAACATGTTAGATATTCTTTTCTCAGTAGTACTGTATTACAAACCCATTCTATTTCATCTTGTTGTGTGAGAACCTAGTTGCTTGGAGAGTAGGAAATTTTTTCTCTCGATAATGCGTTAAAGTAGAATTTAGAGATATGACACAAGAAATTTGTGAAATATTGTGGATGTAACACGTATTAGAAGATATAAAGATATAGTGAATGCCTTATGAAATTATTTTGTGATATTAAATTAGCCACTAGTATTGCATATAATGTTGTTCAACATGGCATGATAAGACACACTAAGATTATATCATTTCATCAAAGAAAAGTCGGATATGAGATTGATTACTATAACCTACATTCCTTATAAATATCAGTTGGAAGATGTTTAAAAAAAGGTATACAAATAGAAAGATTTAACCAACTTACTTCCAAGCTTGAAATGACTGATATCCATTCATCAACTTGTGGGGGAATACTATAAATATTAGAATGTAAATAGAAATTTGTGATATTAGTCTAAGCCTCATGAATAAAATTGTGGTGATTTTGCATCAAAACCTTCAGGAAAATTTTGAAAAAAATGAACAGTGTTTGACATAAACTCAATGTATTTCAGTAATACATTGTGTCTTGGAGGAACACATCATGTTTCCCATTACCCATATAAAAGGTGATGTTCAACACTTTTTTTGATATGAGGGAAGGCGTTTTGAGTCCTAGTGAAAGAGACATAGAGAGCAAAGGGAGGGACTCTTAAGATTCATTATTCTTAGAATTGGAAAACTGTTGGTTTCCTTTTTGCGATATTTATAGGAAAAATATTGTAGCAATTGTGCAATAAAATGTCATGATGTAGTGAGTAAAATTATCGATTCAACAAGGAATGAGAAGTATAACATATTTGAAATGATTACCATTTTAAATAGAAAAAAGGTTTTATTTTTGAAAAGTTTTCTATTCATAATATTAAAATTATATAAAATAGTAGAAATATCAGTGATAAGTAGTGTTGGGGTCACATGTGGGCGTTATTATAATTTCATGCTTATCAAATGACCAATATTCTAATTTTAATCACCAATACATATAATTATCTATTTCTCAACAACATTATTTCTGTCTGAAATAACATTGTTATACCATTCATTATTTATTAAAAATTTGATATTCTGAAAAACAAAACAAAAACATTCTACTTCAACAATATATGTGAATATGACGTCAATATCAATATCTTAAATCTTTTTCATGATAGATAATTATCTAGTTATAAATCTAACAATACTTATCAGCATTACCTAGATCAAAATATTATGTTATAAATGACTATGTACTTCAAGGAAAAACCATAAGTTACCATCAGTTTAAACCTGTGTGACTTTCTCAGTATAATACAAATATAACATGCATTAAGAACAAGGTGAAAGATAAAAAACATTTGATAGTTTAATCATGGCATAATACGATGATCACTTCAAGTACATAAAATACATAACAATATACAAACCTAACCACAACAATAGAGAACTTATCTAAAAATGATGACAATAGTTAGATGGAAGCTTTAGAAGCAAAACCTCCTTCGAAAAATATGATATTCCTCTGCCGGTCTATCTCGACAGACCTTTAGTAGTATAACAACTTTAGCTCTCTCATAATAAGAGTTTTACCAAACTATATGACTAACTAAAATTATGGAAACTAATATATGCAAAACAATTGGACAAGAGCCCCTATTTATTGAAAATATAGTGAGGAATATATTCGTGGTTAGGATTGGATCTGGTTTTCACTCCCAATTGTGTTTCTGCTTTTAATCTTCATAGCAGCACAATGAGATTTTTTTTTAGTTTGAGTAAGTCTGCAGTGATCTGGTTAGCAACTTGCTGGAACATTTGGATAGGTAGAAATGGTACTTTATTCCGATATTCTGTGGTTAATGTCGGTGATATATAGGTCTCTGTTAAAATTCTTATGTGGAATTGGATTATGATAGATAACAAGTGTAGATCCATTTGTAATTTTAATGTTGGTTTGTTTCCCCCTTGAATTGCTTAAATTCAAGTTAACTGACTATTTGTGAAGGATTAGAGTATCCCTTGCACTATGCTTTTTTGACATTAAATTCCTTGCATATAATTTTTTTTTAGAAAATTATGATAATTTTTTGATTAGTATGCTTTTCTTTTCATAGTTTTTCACATCACTTGCATTTTTCCTTCACGCCTATATATATTTTAAAAAGAATCTATCTTTTGAATATATGTAATTTCATATTAGGTATGAAGAATCAACACAAACATGAATATGATATTAATAATACTTTTAAAAAAGTGAATTAATTGAATGAAATTAAACGTGTTAGTGACGTGTAACTTCACATCAACATGTGTCACACACAACTTTGATCATAAGTGTTGATACTATAGAGAATATTATCTATTTGTTATTCTTGGATGACATATTAATATGCTTTGGACTTATTTTGATTTGACAACTTCAAAGCTTACTATATTTGCAGTAAAATGATAAATTTAAATCAATACACTGTAAGATAATAGCAAGTTGAAAAGTGCTTCAAGAGGATTTAAGTTATGATATTCCTCTGCCAGTTCACCTTGATAGACCATTAATAGTATAAAAGTCTAGGTCTCTCATAATAAGAGTTTTACCAAACTATATGACTAACTAAAATTATGTAAACTAATATATGCAAAACAATTGGACAACAACTTCTATTTATATATTTCTAAAAGCCTTTCTCATACAGTTTGCAAGCTATAATTAGCCCAATAAAATTGACTTTAGGTTTACTTAGAGTCAAATTTTTTCTTAAATAACGAATTTTCCTTATTTCTAACCCTTCTATCCATCAAATTTGTTTCTCGAACTTCTATTCTCTAAAAATGCTCTTTATTTCAAACAATTCATTTTGTCCCAGTTTCGCTAATCGAGCTTAAATTTGCTCACCGAATCTGACTTGGCCTGGCTTCTAAGTCTTTAGGTAAAGTACTTTGGCTAGCCCGACAGTTGATCCATTTTGCACTACTCTTCCATATTTCAACCTAAAATGATAAATAATATACAAAACATGATCATTGCATATTTATCAAGACAATTCTGAATTAAACATAAATTGAGGATTTTCGTGTTACTTCGTGTCTATGCTAGTTAATAAATATGTGAACATGATAGTATTAAGTAAATTACACAAATATTAATGATATTTAGGGATATATAAGGGGACTAGGAAAAATAATTAATACCCTGAGTTTGTGTGATTTATATATTGGGAGGAGGACAAATTAGGAAACACTTAGTTAGAAAATAGGAGAAGTTCTCAAAAACATAGAAGGCTATTTTCATGTAACTCATTTTGTAATCTCTTGTAATAAACTTTGAAGTATATTTGATTAGGGAGGTTCTCTCTTCCAAAGATTATATCCGCTTGATTAAACTGGGTAAACAAATTCTTGGTGTGAACTCACCCTTTTTTTTTTGTTTCTTGCTCATGTGAATTAGTTTACACTATTAAAAGATTGATTATTTTTATTTGAAACTATTTATTTTGGTTTCCATTGTTTGTTGTCCCATACATCAAAGTTATTGGTAAGTTGAACTAATTTAATTTTACAACACCTCCTGTATTAAACCGCCTTGACTCAAAATTCTACTACTTTTGATGTATGTCATTTGTATTATTTACTCACGTATGTCATCTAGTATAAGTTCTTCCTTATCTATCAAGGAAAATATTTGAATCTGTAAAAAAGTTTCACATTCAATTTATATTTGATTATAGAAAGGAATTACAGGTAAACACACACAAGTAAAAAATTTATTTTTTTTAAAAAACGCCATGGATAATATTTTGAAGCTTACATAATATCTAAATTAGATAAAAATCCAGTTAAAAAGTAATGATAAACCTATTTTATATATTTGAACACACACCTTTTTAACAAATTCAATGCGATGATGTCGAATGTCTGTCACAAGATCTTTTGGAGAATTTTCCTAAACCATTTTCTCAAGAACACCTCTTGTTGTAGCTCAACTATATTGATCTCCTCTCCTGCATGGCATACATGATATCCAAAATTTGTACATTATTTGTAATCCCTAATTGGATAGATGAATTTAGGAAATATTGATCTGTTTCATTAAAAAACATTAGAATATTCTATACCTTTTGAGATCTTCAGCTAAGTAACAATGGCTCATCCGTTAATAACCATCACGGACTCTAAGATGCATTTCCAGCCTCCTAAAAGCAATATGTGACAAAATATATTGACTTTGTGCCAACCTTAAAAAAGAATTATATTGCGCACCATTGACAAATAAGTAAGAGAAAAACGTTTTACCTTCGTCCATGGCCTTGAAGAAAGTTATGTATTCTTCGAATGAGAAACACATTAAGAAAGAGTCTTAATCCAATGATGAATATTGTAAAGAAGACTTCCTAAATAAAATAGCTCAGTGATAAATTTCCTGCTAAAGTACTGATTTGCTGCATTAAATATCACATGCGAATAGTTGGTAAGCGATTTTAAATATTCCATGTGCCTTTTATTGTTGATTCAAATTTTTTTTGAAAGTACATTGGAGATGATTTGTAAGTAAATATTAAAATGATATTTTTTTGATGAGTATGTTTTTCTTTTCATAGTTTATAAAATCACTTTTGATTTTACTTCACGCTTATATATTTTCTTAAAAATAATTTGTCTTTTGAGTATATATAATTTCATGTTAGGTATGAAGTATCAACACAAACATAAATATAACACTTTGATATTGATAATAATTTTAAAAAGTGAATTAATTGAATAAAATTTAACATGTTAGTGACATGTAAGTGTCGACATCAACATGTGTCACACACCTTTGATCATAATGTTGATACTTTGGTGAATAATGTTATCTATTTGTTACTCTTGGATGACATATTAATATGCTTTGGATTTATCTTGGAATGATAGCTTCAAAGCTTTACTATATTTGCAATAAAATAGTAAATTTAAATCGGTACATTCTAACATAAAAACAAGTTGAAAAATTCTTCAAGAGAATTTAAGTTATGAAAATGTGTTTTTGAGAATTAAGTATTGTTTATTTTTAAAAGCATTTTCTATTTCAATTTCTTAAATTTTGTGTTAATTTTACTTGATTAAAATGGGATAATAGACTATTGAAGTGAACTACTATCTACATTTTTTTAGAAACATGAAAATGTCAAAAAGTTGTCTTTATTATTATCTATAAAAACAAATCATTATAAAATGTTTCATCTTCTTTCTATCACAATTGTTCACTTCAACTGACTATAAGGCATGCTATTAGAGAAATTGATTCTAAGGATTTACAGGTAAAAGGTTTTTATACTAATAATAGTTTTAGTTCATTGTGATTTTTTTTTTAATAGGAAAATACACATTGTTATTATTATTATGTTATCTTAATAACCACTATTTTTGAGTCTTGGACATCATCTTCAAACTCTTTCTAGTCTTAGCTCAACCACTTGACCTAGGCTTTAAGTTTAATGTCATTATGTGAAAACTATGTATTGAATATGGTCATTATAATCATAAAATTTGATAAAAATATAAGAGTATATCCACATAGAAATATAAAGTTCTTTGGCTACATAAAAAACACATAATTTAAGTCAAATATCTACACACTATATTTTAGAAAAAACCATCCACGTAAAATCTAAAAATCAAAGTTTTCTTTAAATTTACAAAGAAATAATAGTCTAATAGTGTCTATTATGCAAGGAAGAAAAATACCTGAGGATCAATATAGAGGAAGTTCTTGATTTTCTTTCACGAGCAACTTGTAAGTACGTAAGACATGTAGTACAATAAGTAATATTACACATATTCATTTTCTCTTCCACATTCATTGTTTTAATGATTTTCATCATTTTCATATAACTTTTCTATCTTTTTCTCTCCTATTTTGTTTTCTGCCATTGCCATTTTCAATATGTTTATTCACAAGTTAAATTCTATAGGTTTCCTTTATGATTATGAAAACAGATACAACATCAATATATAACACATGTACGCTGACTAATTCACTCTTTTTAAATTGTATGTATGCTTGTTATTATTAGTAAACCCAAGAATTATAAATAGGAGATATACGCTGACTGATCCATTATTTGTTAATTATAAGAATACTTAACTATTACTAATAAACAAAAACCTATAAATAGGAGATACACACGCACAAGAATAGATCCACCATTGTTATCATTTTAATTAATAATAAGAAGTTTGAGTGTTTTTCAACCATATAAAAATTGAATTTGTCTTTGTCTCCGCACAAATTGACAAATGAAAATTCATAAAAAAATATTATAATATTAAAATATTTTTATGCTATTTTATGTTTTAAAAAACAAGCTAAATTATTTTTCAACTTTTAAGAGAAACCAATGTTAATTGTACAATATTTTAAATAAAAAAAGTGAAATAACTTTTAATTAAATATAGTGAAATGATTTTGGTGCTTCAGATGAGAATGCAAGAGGTTTTAATCAAATATACAGATTTTGGTATATTTCATAGAACTAAAAATATCTTATAATTTTTTACCATATGAAGATACTTAGAGAAATTATAATTCTTATATTTTAAGGTGTATTCAATTTTAAGAAAAGAGATGATGTATTGCTAGTGTAAATTAATTGTACATTGTCAGTCAAGGACAATATGCATTTTGTCAAGTGAGATTAAAATTTTTAAATTATTTATATGTCAAGAGTTATATATTTTTATTTGATAAAAGTGTAAAAAAATTTTACACTCTCACTCTCAGTGTATTTTCGTTAAACTTATATTAATAAAGTTATAGACGTGGTTGAGAGGGCTTTATAAAAATATAGTTTAACTTTATATATATATTTTTTTTTACTTTTGAATTCAATTGGTACTGATATATTCAACCAATGTCACTTTTTTATTTTATTATATTTTAAAATAAATTTAAATTTTAAAATAATTTATACTAAAAGTACTACCCAACTTAAACTCATGGATACCAAAGAATTTATTCAAATTTACATGAGACAATTATAAATACTTATTAATGCCAATATTCTGTATATTTTTTTGTAAAAAGATTTTCAATTAATAATTGAATATACTAAATTTGCCAATTTTATTTTTAGATTATATCAAAATTTATCAATTTAGTATAGTATTTTAATAGCATGGTCTAAGTCTTTTATATAGATTATTTATTATATTTATATAGTTTATAATTAAATTGGAGAGTGCGTGTTAGTGTATAGACTATAGAAAATAGGAGATAAACTTTGTAATATAATTTTATACTTAGTAACATAATTTTATACTTTGTAAAATAGGAGATATACTTTGTAACTATAGTTTACTTTGTAACAACAGCTTCAAGGCTACCTTTAATCTCTCATCCAACTCCTCCGTGGCCTACGCATGCATCAAAACAGAGTAACAAGATTGAACTCAGCCAGTAACAACTTAAGTTTAAAGAATTCATTATTTTAGTACTTGTGATTAGAATAAATTGTGATCCAATCATATTTGAAAAAATAAAATTAATTTTAAATAATTTATTTTATGATTACCAAACTAGTTATTTTTAAGTTAATGGTAATTGTCCTAAATTGGAGTAAATGATAACTTTCATAATTGATTAATGATCAATTTTTACCTTATAATCAATTATCAATTATATATGATCCATAATTTATTATAGGTTGAATTTATGTTGTATAATCGATTAAGCACCATTCATAATCAATTAGACATTTGATAGAATAATTTTTTCAAGAGGTTTTGAAATATATGAAGATTTGTAAATAATTTTTAGTGCGAGTGTGTGCACGAATTGCCTTAGTACCTCAAAAACTACTCTTTTTTAATTTACATACTACTGATGAAAAAAATACATAAACAAACAAAGCGCGTGATCAGGCGAACTTTCACAGCCTTACTTATTTTGATGTTGATATTTGTATTGACTTATTTTTGCTCTCAACATTAGAATTTGGTCAGCTTCACTTTTTGATTTACTTTAATTTTTTTCTATCTCGTTGATGCTCATTGATGGTATTGCTTTATTCCTTTTGTCGTCATCAAAACCTATTATACCTGTTAAGCTTATAGGGCCACACAATGATCAGAGATGGTAGCTTCAAAAAAATTATTATTTCAACGATCAAATTAATATGAGATTAAAGTTGAGCTTTGCAACTGTGAGTTGAATTATATTGGGTGTGACTCAGAGTCACCCTTATGTACGAGAAGGCGTTGAAATTGTATTCAAGTTGTTTGGAGTGGAGTGTGGGTGAGAGTCACCCTTATATGCGAGAAGGCGTTGAAACTCTATTCAAGTTGTTTGGAGTTGAGTGTGGGTGATTGTTGGATGATGATTAATAGTTCTAATTGAAAAAGAGATGGGTTCTTATGTGGCACCGTATGATGTCGTCCAACTATACACCAGGGTGGCGAGTTCATGAGAAGAACATGGGATATGTGGATTGAGTGAATCTTTATGAGTTGTTGGCTAATTTAAAATAGTAATTAATTTATTTTCTTCAAAACATATACTATAATCTCAAATATTTTCATAATATTTCGGCAACTATTAAGATATATACTAATTTGATTGTTTATATTTTTATATAATTAAGTTTTTATCAAGAGTGATTTTGTTAAGATTTATCCCTTAGTAAAGGATTATCTTCGTGAAAATCTTATTACAATTAATATGAGGTCTAAAGCTAACTTTTCACGTCATTTAATAATAAAATCTTTTTTTCAAGTTGGTTCCAGAGCTAACGATTAATGGGCTTGTCCAGAGTTAGAAAACTTTAGCCATAACAGTCACATACAAGTGTTTTGTTAATATTCTAAAGCATACAAATATACACTAATAATAACACCAACACCACCACCACCAACAATATCAGTAACAACAACAATAACAATAACAAAAGCAACAGCAACAACAACGACAATAACAACAACAACAGAACCAACAACAACAACAACATCAACAAAAACAACAATAACAACAACATCAACAAAAACAACAGTAACAGCAACAACAACAACATTAACATCATCATCAACAACAACAATATCAACAACAATAGCAACAACAACAACAACATTAACAACAACAACAACAACAACAACACAACAATAGTGTGAGTTATTGGATCGAACTCTAGTATTGTCGACAGAGGTTTAGCATGTCGTCGAAGTCTGCTCACATGTTGTTGTCAAAGACCTACATGCTGTAGTCGAAATGTGTTCTAGTATGCAGTTGTCGAATTGGGCTTGTTTGTTACGTCCAATTGTTTAAGTTAGCTTGTAATGGGTAATTGTTTAAAGCCCATTAGTTTAGTATGTTAGGTTTTATTATAAATAACATACTAATCTCTCATCATAAGTGTGACAAATCCTAATTAGGGTGAGAGAGTTATTTGTTATTCTTGAGTACTTGTAGTCGTAATTGAAGAGAGACTAAATAATAGCAGTTATAACCAATTTCTTTGGGTTCTTATTGTTTTTCTGTTAACCCTAACCCTTGTGTGTTTCTTGTCAATAAAGAAACCGGTTATACTCACAACTACAAAAAACCCATTTAACAATTGTTGGGAATGACATATAATGACGCAGGCGAGGGCGTTGTTATGTAGATTGTTGTTGTATTTATGATACTTACAACGACGGCCTTGTATGCGTTGTAATAAATAGGAAAGCGCGCTAACTATCACAACGGTTTTACAATACGCCGTTGTAATAAATATAATTGTCCTCGGTTCGATTCCCACCAGCACAGTTTTGATATTTATTTTTTGCTGGACAGCGCGCCAGATATTATAACGGTTAGTAAATATAACCGTCGTTAAAGTTTCTGCAAAATTAACAAATATCATCCTGCTTTTATAATTAATCCCATTTTTTACCTGTATTATTGTTCTCCATATCTCAGCACAGCATAAAAATACAATTCACATTTTGTGATACAATTTTCATAATAATATTAATCGTATCATATTCATAATATCACATATACCAGATTATAGTTTATCAGAACAAACAACCTACATAAATAAAATATCACATATACCATATTACAATTTACACACATTACATAACTTCACATAATTGTAACTTGGTGTATTGGTATCTTGTCTCTTGGTGTCTTGTCTCCTGGCCTGGTGTCTGGACTCAAAATACCTATGATTTCAAATAATTATACTTGTTAGTAAAAATACTTCTAAACTATAACATACAATTAATATATTATGAATAAATAATAAATTACGTACTTGTTAATTTTCTCATATGCCTTCTTCATGATCGAGTCGTATAACATGCACGACATCTCCATCAACTTCATCATACGAGGTAGTAACTTGTGTTGTGTAAGAAGGTGTGGATGGAATATCAAGACTTTCATCACTAAGAGGAATGTATTTTCCTTGGAGAACGATTGACCATTTCCCCGATTTGTCCGATGGATCGGAAACATAGAAAACTTGTTTTGCTTGAGAAGCCATGATGAATGGTTCTGTATTAAAAGATGCCTTTCCAAGGTCGACCCGAGTGAATCCTAAGTCATCAATGTCTACACCATTACTATTATTGGGAACCCACTTGCATTTAAATAAAGCCACTTTGAAAATAACATAATCAATCTCCCAAATCTCATAAATGACACCATAAAACGCGGTAGTTGCCAATACCGGATTCTTATCTTTCGAACTAGAGAAATACATCGATTCGGCTTCAACCATAACCCCACTATTTTGCATTGTACTACGATCATCTTTTGATTTTGTATAAAAGGTATAATGACCAATGTCGTATGCACTCCATGTAATGACACAAAATTTTGGGCCGTACGACAACCATCTAAGTATCTCGGATGCACTAGGATCATTAGATAGACTTTTATTAAACCAATCCATGAATCTATTGTTATGCTCTATCAACAACAACTTGCCATTCATTCGGGGATATTTTTTCTTCATAAGTCTTTTGTGAGTATCTATGAAAGGTTGGACCTCATCTATATAATTCAATATATAGAAATGTGATTGAATAACTACATCCTGAGCCATTGACCTAACATTTAGACCTTGAATACTTCTTCCGTCTGTGTCAGCATGACGAGACTTTGGAATTCCTATAGAATCTGCATCTGACAAATAGTTTGTACAAAACTCAACAACTTCTTCTGTGATGTACCTTTCAACAATCGAAGCTTCCGGTCGGTGACGATTCTTCGTATATCCTTTAAAGATCTTCATATATCGCTATATTGGATACATTCACCTTAAATAAATTGGACCACAAATTCTGATTCACTACGGCAAACAAGAGAAAAGAGGGCGCTTTTTTTGGCCTATGACAGCGCTTAAAAGCGCTGTCTAAGCCAGCGCTGTCGTAGGTAAAGACAACGTTTTTTTACTTATGAAAAATCGCTCTCTAAAAGGGGACTTTAGACAGCGCTTTTAAAAGCGCTGTCTAAAGTATACGTTAAAAATTTGAAATTTTTTTTTTATAAACTTTAGAAAGCGCTTTTTCATTCAAAAGCGCTCTCTAAAGGTGCTTTTAGACAGCGCTTTAGAAAGCGCTGTCTAATGTATACGTATATTTATTTTTTTATATACTTTTAGAGAGCGCTTTTTCTTTAAAAGCGCTCTCTAAACCTGGACTTTAGACAGCGCTTTTGAAAGCGCTGTCTAATGTATAACCTTAGACAACGCTTTTTTATTAAAAACGCTGTCTTTTGTCTACGTAAAATTTTGAAGATTTTTTTTAAAAATCCCATTTTAACCATTTTTTTATGCAGAAACCTGTATAATTCACAATTCCATAAACCTGTATAATTCACATTTCAATAAACCAGTATGGATATGCATTTCCATCAACAAATTCTATTTCAAAACTAGAATTTACATTAATGCCGAATTCGCACAAATTCTATAAATTAGAATTTGTACATTTCAATAAATTAGAATTTACATGCAGAATTCGCACAAACTAGTATGGATATACATTTCTATTGTATGGTTTCAAACCTGTATAGAATTTACATTTCAATAAACTAGAATTTACATTCACCAAACTATACAATCAAGAAAGAATTCTTCTTGCAATAAAAAATTTGCACAATTCCTCCTTAGTATCTTGCAATTGTTTCCTCGTGTAATAAGGACACGCCATATCATCGAAATACTACATAACAAAACAAAATACGCATTATTTAGTTAAAAGTAAAAAATTATATATATGACATATCCGATAAATATTAAAATAAATCCTAAGTTATAAAACCATGCATACCGTGATAGAAATCACCAATTGTCCCATTTGAAGGAATCTCCACTTTGACCCATGTAATATTGGTTGCTCTAGCCCGTGCTACTCGTGCGTATCTTCCTGTAAGAAAGAAAAAAACAGAAATTAAATGACAAATATAAAAATCCATAATCCTAATCTATTGAATGATATAAGCTATATTGAATGATATAAGCTATAATTTTACAACTAGTACCTTTTTCACTAACGTCTCTTTCTTTTCTTGTTTGGAGTATGTTCTACCCGTCTCTTAACAATACGGACGGTTGGATTGATCCAAATACCCTCATTATGATCATTTCTAGTATATGATTCATTCGCTATAATATTTTCATCTTGATCATTTCTAGTAAATGATTCAATATCAACATCAATATCACCTTGATCTCCAACGTTTTCATCAATTACTTTGTTAGATAAAAGCACTATAGACCATTTCGTACTTGTCGGATCAGTGACATAGAACACTTGTTTAACTTGAGAGGCTAGAATAAAAGGCTCATCTTTGTACCCCACCCTATTAAGATCCACTTGCAAAAATCCCGACTTATCCATTCGTACGCCATTATTATTTTCAACCCACTTGCAACGAAATATAGGAATCTGAAACTTCTCATAATCAAACACCCAAATGCTCTCGATAACCCCAAAATATGACAGATTTGCAAACACAACACAACTAGCGAAATACAATTTCAATCAATACTAGGTTGTTTATACTAATCAACTTTGCCAAATATACAATAGAAATATACATGAAAAATAAAAGAAAAAAGATTCTGCAACAATAAAAGAGGAAGCTTTTATCCTCATCGTGAAAACTTTTTCGTTTTCGTTTTCAGAGAAATGAATAGTAACAGCGAAATGAATAATAAAAGAGAAATGAAAAATAAAAGAGTACCTTATTCGTTTTCGTTTTCAGAACGATTTGAGAAATGAATAATAAAAGAGAAATGAATGATAAGAGAATAAAAACTACAACAACAACAACAATGTTTTCACGAACGGCAATGGCAATGGCAAGAATGACGGCGAGGGTTTAGAGAAACGGTAGAGAGAGAGAGAGAGAAAATGAATAAAAGTGTCTCTGAAAATGTTTAGAATTTTTTTATATTTTAATTAGTAAAGTACTTTAGAGGGCGCTTTTCCTTAGAAAGCGCTTTCTAAAGTGAAAATAATTAGAGACCTATAAGAGCGCTTTCTAAAAGCGCTCTCTAAGGTGGACTTTAGAGAGCGCTTTTTAGAAGCGCTTTCTAAGGTGGCCTTTAGAGAGCGCTTTTCAGAAGCACTCTCTAAAGTTACACCTATAGCAGCGCTTTTTGGAAAGTGCTTTCTAAGGTTTACCTGAAAATGTCAAAAAATATAAAAATGAGTCTGGGGCGAGGGGGATTCGAACCCCAGACTCAAAGCATGGCAAACAAACACACAAACTTCCTTGACCAGCGGTACTACGCCCTCATCCATTGTTTATACTCACTCCATATATATATAAAATAAGGTGTCAACATATATATTTAAATATATTATTTGAATAATTTTAAATATAATTTAAAATAAATTAATATATAATTTAATATAATTTAAATATATTAAATATAATTTGATATATTAATATAATTTAAAGTATATTTTAAATTATATATTAATATAATTTATATATATTAAATATAATTTAAATAAGTTAAAATGTTTGTATTTAAAACATATATATTTAAATATATTATTTGAATAATTTAAAATATAATTTAAAATAAATTTAAATATATTAAATATAATTTGATATATTAATATAATTTAAAGTATATTTTAAATTAATATATTTTAAATTATATATTAATATAATTTATATATATTAAATATAATTTAAATAAGTTAAAAAGTTTGTATTTAAAACATATATATTTAAATATATTATTTGAATAATTTAAAATATAATTTAAAATAAATTAAAATATAATTTAATATAATTTAAATATATTAAATATAATTTGATATATTAATATAATTTAAAGTATATTTTAAATTAATATATTTTAAATTATATATTAATATAATTTATATATATTAAATATAATTTAAATAAGTTAAAATATATAATTTAAATATATTAAATATAATTTGATATATTAATATAATTTAAAATTCCTTTCCCTACCTAAAGGGCGTGGGTTCGACCCCCCCTTTTGCCATTTTTTGTGATTCTTGATGTTTTTCAGTATAATTAGTAAATGACTTTAGAGGGCGCTTTTCCTTAGAAAGCGCTTTCTAAAGTGAAAAGAAATTGAGCCCTATTAGAGCCCTTTCTGAAAGCGCTTTCTAAGGTGGCCTTTAGACAGCGCTTTTTAAAAGCGCTCTCTAAAGTGATACCTATAGCAGCGCTTTTTGGAAAGCGTTGTCTAAGGTGGCACTCTTTTACATTCTTTTACAGCGCTTTTTGGAAAGCGCTTTCTAAAGCCTTTCTTTTAAGGCGCTGTTTTTTAGCGAAATTTTTTTATTCTTTTTAGCAGCGCTTTTGCATAAAAGCGCTGTCTTTTTGGTGCTGTCTAATCATATTTTTGGCGTAGTGATTTCTCTTACGAGGTGAACAAGTAAGTGAACCATAATGTCAAAAAATGATGGCGGAAAATACATCTCCAATTGACACAAGATTATGGCAGCCTCATCTTCTAATTCATCCAATTTTTTGAAATCAAGAACTTTATTACATATGGCATTGAAGAATAAACACAGTCTCGTTATAGTTACTCTCACATTTTTTTGGAAGGATCCCACGAATAGCCACTGGTAGAATTTATTGCATCAATACATGACAATCATGAGATTTTAAACCAATTAACTTGAGATCTTTCATGGATACAAGTTTCTTGATGTTTGATGAGTAACCTTGTGGAACTTTAATACCTTGCAAACACTCGCAAAACATCTTATTTTCCTTTTTAGATAGAGTGTGACATGCTGGAGGCAGATAAGTTCTTTTTCCTTTCTCTATTGGAGCCGTCTGTTTTCGTATACCCATCTTCTCCATATCAAGATGGGAAGTCTTACTATCTTTAGTCTTGCCCGAAATGTTTAGAAGTGTGCCAATCAAACTATCACACACATTTTTCTCCACGTGCATCAAATCAAGACAATGTCTAACATCAAGACTTGACCAATATGGAAGATCAAAGAAGATGGACCTCTTTTTCCATATATTTTTCACAACTACCCCTTTTTCTTTTCCTCTCTTCCCACCTTTTTCTTTTTCTCTCTTCCCACCTTTTTCTTTTTCTCTCTTCCCAAGGACAACATTAATGTATTCTCGCCATTGATAAACTTCATCCCTGATTAAAGGTTTAGGAGCCTCACCAAACTCTTGCTCTCCATTAAAAGCCTTTCGAAATCTATGATAAGGATGACCCGATTTTAGAAATTTTTGATGCCCAAGGTAAACGGTCTTTTTTCCAAACTCAAGTTGGTGATAACAAGTATCATCTTCAGATATAGGACACGCTTTATGTCCTTTGTCACTGTATCCCGCCAAGTTACCATAAGCCGGAAAGTCGTTAATTGTGCAAAATAACATTGCATGCATATTAAACGTTTCCCCAGAATATGCATCATCAACTTCAACGCCTTCATCCCACAAGAGTCGTAAATCATCAATTAATGGACTAAGATAAACATCTATGTCGTTACCAGGTTGTCGTGGTCCAGAAATCATCATACTTAACAGTATATACTTGCGCTTCATGCAGAACCAAGGAGATAGGTTGTAAATAGTGAGAAGAACAGGCCATGAAGTATGATTAGTGCTCATATTACCAAAGGGGTTCATTCAATCGGTGGCAAGCCTAAGCCTAAGATTTCTTGGCTCGACTCCAAAATCCGGAAACAACGAATCAATTTTCTTCCATTGCAAATAATCAGCTGCATGGCGAATGTTTCCATCACAAATCCTTTCATCTGCATGCCATCTGAGATTCTTTGCGTCATTCGAATTAGCAAAAAGTCTCTTTAATCGTGAAAGTATTGGCAAGTACCATAACACTTTAGCAGGAGGATGCTTCCTACTAACATTATCATCACCATTGCTAGCCTTCAGCTTGTAATGCGACACACCATATTTCGGACATTGAAACAAGTCTTCATACTCTTTCCGGTATAATATGTAATCATTAGGGCAAACATGTATCTTGATATACTCCAGACCCAGTGGACATAATATCTTCTTGGCCTCATAGCAACAATCCGACAATTTGTTATCTTCTGGTAACATTTACTGTAGCAATTCAAGTGATTCCGTGAAACTTTTATCCGACCATCCATTTTTTGCCTTCAGATTAAACAACTTTAACACCACCGACAATCATGTGAACTCTGTGCATCCCTTATATAAAGGGGTGTCTTTATCACGACATAAATGATCATAAATATGAGCATTCATAAAAGAAGATTCCCCAATATCACGGAACATATCCTCTAGGTGATCTTCCATATATTCATCTTCCTCCACTCTTTGACTTTGTGACGCCCGACTTTTCTTATTATCCACCTCACCATGCCACGTCCATATTATATAATTTTGACATATACCATCACAACAAAGGTGATTGTGTATTTCTTTCTTTGTACCCTTTTTGATATTAGCGCAAACAACACAAGGACAATAAAAGATACCATCATTGCCGGGAAGATGTTTATCAGCCTATTCAAGGAATTCACAAACTCCATTCTCATAAACCGTATCTAATCTATTGGCTTTCATCCAACTACGATCCATTACAACTTCTGAAATTTATACATGTATAATAATGTGAATGACACACCAAAATCTAATCCAAAAACTCAAGCATATGCATATACAATATGAACAAAGAAAAAATCAATGAAGATGTACTCTCATACTAAACGTAAAGCATATGAAACATCTCATTCTGACTTGAGCATATACAATATGAACAAAGAAAAAAAGGAATGAAGATGTTGAAGAGAACCTTACTTCGAAGCTGAAGAAGCAAATGAATGATGAAGACGGTCAATATTTGAGCATAAACCAAGAAAAAAGGAATGAAGATGTTGAAGAGAACCTTACTTCGAAGCTGAAGAAGCAAATGAATGATGAAGACGGTCAATATTTGAGCATAAACCAAGAAAAAAGGAATGAAGATGTTGAAGAGTACCTTATTTGAGCAATATTTGAGCTCCAAATGAATGGATATGAAGAGTGTATGATTAGGGCATCTTTGGCTCACTTGTTCGATTAGGGCGTCTTATGAAAGAAATACATAATAAGTTTTGTTTTAATTTATCAGTAAACCTTTTAATCTCGGTTGGAGAAACAAACCGTCGTGGAGTCTTAAGTGACACACCCTAAATGTATCCTAAAAAAGGAAAAAATGTGTTGCAGGAAATCGAAGCTTGTTACATTTCATTTATTACTACGGTTGTTCATCTTAACCGTTGTAAAATAATTTACAGTTTATTTTTAAAATAATGGACTTAATTGTCACACGCTAAATGTACTCTAAAAAATGGAAAAAATGTAGTTGCAGGGAATTGAAGCTAGATACATTTTATTTATTACTATGGTGGTTTCATTCAACCGTCATTAAATGACTCAGCTTTAACATGGACGAGAAATTTTTAACCTAACCCTTGTGTGTTTCTTGTCAATAAAGAAACCGATTATACCTTTGTTTCCAAGACATCGTTTTTCACGAAAAATTGGTGCGATGAGCGTGGAGGAAGATGCCTTCAACAAAGTATGAGATTGAAAAGTTCACCGGAGTGAACGATTTCGGTGTGTGGTGCTTGAAGATGAAAGCCCTACTGGTTCAACAGGGTTGTTTGGAAACGTTGAAGGGAGAGGAAGCCATGAACGCTGCGTTAACGGAAACTGAAAAGACGGCCATGATAGAGAAAACCCACATCGCAATATTATTGAGCCTTGGTGATAAGGTTCTTCGACAGGTATCAAAGGAGACTACGACATCAGGGTTATGGTTTAATCGACTCTACATGAAGTAAGCTTTGTATTCATTCAAGATGAGTGAAGACAAAGTGTTGGTTGAGCAGTTGGATATGTTCAATAAGCTGATTCTTGATCTTGAAAATATTGATGTGAAGATCGATGATGAAGATCAAGCGCTTTTCCTGTTGTGCGATTTGCCTAAATCACATGCTCATTTCAAAGAAACTCTCCTGTATGGAAGGGAGTCCCTGAGCTTTGAAGAAGTTTAATCAGCCTTGTATTCTAAGGACTTGAACGAACGAAATGAGCATAAACCTTCGATGGTTGGTGAAGGTTTGGCTGTTAAGGGAAAATTATTGAGAAAGGATGGTAAGTTCGACAAGAAGAAAGGTAAAAGTCAAGAAAAGTATTATAGTGGTGAGGCATCTGGTATTCGATTTTATCATTGTAAGAAAGAGGGTCACACAAGAAAAGTGTGTCTTGAACGCCTGAAAGATCATGGAGGTAAGAGTGGATTATGGATTCAGGTTGCACTTGGCACATGACTCCAAACAAACACTTGTTCGAGGAGCTATGTGATCAATATTGGTGATCAATGTTGTTGGGAAACAACAAAGGATGCAAAATTACAGGTATTGGATCTGTGAGATTCAAGCTCCATGATGAGTCAATAAGGTTATTGACTGAAGTCAGGTATATACCTGATTTGAAGAGAAATTTGTTTTCTCTTGGTGAATTCGACAAGAAAGGATATGTTTTTCAAGGAGAGAAAAATATCCTGAGTCATGAAGGGGTCGAAGGAAGTCTTGAGATGCTTGAAGAAACAAGGCTTGTATACCCTTGAGGCTGAAGTTGTAAGTGGTTCGATAAATGTTGTATCCACGAAACCTTTGTCGAAGACAGAAATTTGGCACATGAGATTGGTCCATGTCAGCGAAAGGGGTTTGGTCGAACTGGGGAAACAAAATCTGCTTGGTGGAGACAAAGTCGAAAAGATAAAGTTTTGTGAACCCTGTGTACTTGGAAAATCTTGCAGAGTGAAGTTCAACAATGGAAAACAAAGAACACATGGATCCCTTGATTACATCCATGCTGATCTTTGGGGGCCTGCAAGGTGTCCATCACATTCAGGATCAAGGTATTTTCTATCCATAGTGGATGATTATTCTAGAAAGTTAAGGGTATTCATCTAGAAGACTAAGGATGAAACTTTTAAGAATTTCAAAATTTGGAAGACTCTGGTCGAAAAAAATATTGGCAGAAAGGTCAAAAAGTTAAGAACCGACAATGGCCTTGAATTTTACAATGAGGCGTTCACAGCGTTTGTGTTGCCTTTGGTATTGCAAGGCACAAAACTACTGCAGATACTCCACAACAAAACTGTTTGGCGGAAAGGTTTAATCGAACTATTTTGGAAAGAGTTAGATGCATGTTGACTAGTGTTGGGTTAAAGAAGGTGTTTTGGGCTGAGGCTGTTTTGACAACAACATATCTGATAAAAATATATCCTTCGACTACGTTAGATATGATGACACTTGAAGAAGTTTTGTCAGGGCATCCACTAGATCTCGACAAATTGAGAGTATTTGGATCCGTGGCCTATGCTCATATTAGGCAAGACAAGGTCGAACCTAGAGCTCTGAAATGCATGTTCATGGGATACCCTGAAGGAGTCAAAGCTTATAGGCTATGATTCATAGATCCAAGTCACATGAGGTGTATCATCAGTCGAGATGCAGTTTTCAAGAAGCTGAGATGTCCTTCAAGAAAACTAATGATGCTGACGAAGAGCTGGAACAGGGAGAGATTCCTGTTGAGGTGGAGCATGTTGATGCTAAATTGTGTATCCCAGATGGAGTCGAAGAAGAAGTAGTAGATACTGAGGAAACTGTCGATGCCTAACTATTGTCAATAGGTAGGTCGAGGAGAGTCATCAAGCCACCTCAGTGACTTGGATATGCAGATCTTATAACTTATGCCTTAATCTCTGCAAGTGAGGTTCTAGACGAAGAACCTAGAGACTATAAGGAAGTTATGAGGATTCGAAATAAGACTGAATGGATGAAGGCCATGGATAATGAGATGAAATATCTTCATGATAACAACACCTGGGAACTGATCAAGAAACATGTTAAAGACAGGTTAGTCAGCTGTAAATGGATTTTCAAAGTTAAGGAATCAAAGGAGTAGCGTCGAAGAGATACAAGACAAGATTGGTCGCTTGGGGTTTCACTCAGAAAGAAGGTGTCGACTTCAATGATGTGTTCTGTCCTATTATGAAGCCCATGTCCATTTAAATGTTGCTCGCCGCGGTGGCACAGTTTGACCTTGAACTGGAACAGATGGATGTGAAGACTGCATTCTTATATGGTGATCTGGAAGAAATAATTCTGATGAGGCAACCTGAAGGGTGTGTCGAAAAGGGGAAGGAAGATTATGCGTGCAAGGTGAAGATATCTTTATATGGGCTGAAACAATCTCCTCGATAGTGGAATACGAGATTCGACAAGTTCATCGAACACATAAGTTTCATTAGAAGTCAGTTCGACCACTGTGTTTACTTCAGATTTCGACCTGGTAATTTATTTTTTATTTTGTTTCTTTATGTGGATGATATTTTAATAGCAAACAACAATGTCGAAGATGTAATGAGGGTGAAGGCTGAACTCAATAAGGAGTTAGACATGAAGGATCTGGGAGTTGCATCCAGGATTCTTGGGATTGAAATCCGAAGAGATAGAAAGTAGTCAAAATTATGTTTATCTCAATAGGCATACCTACGGAAGATTCTCAAAAGTTTGGTATGTCGAATTCAAAGTCTGTTGTGACTCTGACAAACCCTCAATTCAAGCTGAGTATAGATCAGTGTCTCAGTACTGATGTCGAAAGAGCTTATATGAATAATATTCCATATGCTAATATAGTGGGTTATTTGATGTATGATATGGTATGTACTAGACCCAACATAGCATATGCAGTAAGTCTTGTAAGCAGGTACATGGAGAATCCTGGAAAGGCTCACTTACAAGAATTGAAGTGGATTCTAAGGTACATAAATGGGTCTCTGAACACAGTCCTAATTTATGGTGGAACCTTGGGTGAAGATAGTAAAGCAGCAATCGAAGGATATGTTGACTTTGATTATGCAGGTTGTATGGATTCCATAAAATCTAATTCTGGATATGTGTGCACTATGTTCGGCACAACAATCAGTTGGAAAGCAACACTTCAGAAGGTTGTTGCCTTATCAACCACTGAAGCGAAATATATCACACTAAGTGAAGCTGTGAAGGAAGCATTGTGGCTTGAAGGTTTTGCAAAGGAGCTGAAACTTAAAGGTCGAGTTATCACTGTTAAATGTGATAGTCAAAGTGCAATACACTTGTCAAAGAATTCAATCTATCATGAGCGAACCAAGCACATTGATGTGAGGTTACATTTTGTCAGAGGGGTAACCTAGCGCGGAGAAGTTTAAGTGTTGAAGATTTTGACAGATCATAATGCAACTGATATGATCACCAAGACATTGCCCAGTTGCAAGTTTTTCCACTGTATACAGTTGATAAAGTTTCATGAAGAAAACTAGTTTGTTTCTAGATGTTATAGAGTTTATTCCAAGGTGGAGACTTGTGAGATATTGGATCCAACCCTAGTATTGTTGACAGAGGTTTAGCATGCTGTCAAATTCTGCTCACATGCTATTGTCGAAGACCCACATGCCGTAGTCGAAATGTTTTCTAATATGTAGTTGTCGAATTGGGCTTGTTTGTTATGTCCAATTGTTTAAGTTAGCTTGTACCCTAAGTTAGCTTGTAATGAGTAATTGTTAAAAAGCCCATTAGTTTAGTATGTTAGGTTTTATTATAAATAGCATACTAGTCTCTCATCATAAATGTGGCAAATCCTAATTAGAGTGAGAGGGTTATTTGTTATTCTTGAGTACTTGTAATCTGATTTGAAGAGAAAGTAAATAATAGCAATTATAACCAATTTCTTCGTGTTCTTATTGTTTTTCCGTTAACCCTAACCCTTGTGTGTTTCTTATCAATAAAGAAACCAGTTATACTTTTGTTTCCAAGGCATCGTTTTTCACAACAAATAGCAACAACAACAGCGACAACAACAACATCATCAACAACAACAACAAAAACATAAGCAGTAACAACAACACCAATAACAACAACATCAACAACAACTAAAACAAAAACAACAGTAACAACAACAACAACAACAATGACAATGACAACAATAACAACAAGATCATAACAACAACAACAACAGTGACAACAATAGTATTAGCAGCAACAACAACAACAGTAACAACATCACCAACAACAAAAATTCCCCATTAACTTGTTGGTGTTGTTGTTGTTGTCATGTTACTCCATCACCAAACTTGTTGTTATAAAATCGACAAATCTAAAGAGTTTTGTCGCAATCCGAAACCTCACACACCACAAACACATTTCTTATTATGTTAGCCTCATCAATGGTTAAGGCATATGTCACATTCTAGACCTCCGACAAGGATGTTGATGATCTCATCCTAATCTCATCCATCCATCCAATCGTGTTTGCTCAATCTGGTAATTAGGTTCTCATATTTTAGGCACCTTTCTTCTATTTTGTGTTGTTTGGTTATTTCATGTTAAAACTTTTTATGTTATTACATCTACTTCATGTTCAATATGAGTTTAGAGTCCTATATAAAGAGAGCATTAAGTCCATATTTATCAATAAGAGCCTTGTTTTCTTTCTTTACTCAGGCTATCCTCCTTAACAATGAGAAATACTTAAAACCGGACGACTAGTGTAATCATGTGATTTCTTGGACAAAAGCTGTGAGATAATCTCACAAAGAAGTCCATTGTCTCAAGGTTTCTATAAATTGGCATATTTCATGAGTGAAACTAGGAATCTATAAATTGGTATATTTCATTTTGTAATCTAATATGCATTATTATTGGTCGATTATCGCTTATGTACAATATGTTATGATATTTGGAAGAAGGGTAAAATATGTCTATTCTAATTGTTAAAATTAAAATGTTGTAACCACCACTATCTTTAGTAAGCATTATGAGAGAATTGGAACCACCACATTATAATTATTGTCTTTATTTAGATTTATAATAGAGTTGTATCATTAAGATTGAGAGAACCAAAGAGTCCTCATCTTGATTACCAACTTATTGTATTCTCTGTCAGTTTCCTTTGAGCCTATATAAAGGCTTTGTAATGTTAAGTTGTAAAAAAAAAGAAAAAAAGTGTGTGGTGAATTCAATAAAATCAGAGTATTTTAAAGTCTAACTTCCACCAATGGAAGTTCAGTACAAAACGTGAATGAAAAATATTTTCTTACTCTAAATTATGAAAAAATATATTTTATCACATAACACCTCTAGAACCACCAACAATGTGGTGTTAGAGCTGCAGTTCCTTGCAGTTGCAGCAAAAACAACAAAAAATATGGCTTCCACAAGCAATTTTTCCACAACTTATAGCAATATTAAAGTTCCTTTGTTTGAAGGAGAAAATTATGATTTTTGGGCTGTTAAAATGGAGACTCTATTCACCTCGTTGGATGTCTTGGAGTTCGTCCAAAACGGGTATGAAGAACAAGCACCAACAGAGGCTGGAGAATCAAAAGAAAAGGGTGAAGAATCAAGCCAGCGACTTGAAGAAGAAGAAGATCACATATGTTGGAGTTCTCTAGATGATTCAAAGAGGAGTCTCTGTATCCTTTTTTACAAGGATTATGAAAGAAAAAACATCAAAGGAAGCATGAAATATTCTACAACAAGAGTTTGAAGGAGACTCAAAGGTGAGAATTGTGAAACTTCAATCTCTTAAGAGAGACTTTGAAAATGAAAGAATGAAAGAGAATGAGAGTTTGAATGAATACTTTAATAGACTCTCTGAATTGGTGAATCAAATGAAGTCACATGGAGATACAATAGATGATCGTAGAATTGTTGATAAAATTGTGATTAATTTGATAGAAAAATTTGATCCTATGGTGGCTGTTATAGAAGAAACTAAGGACCTATTAACTATGTCTATTCAAGGGTTGATGGGGTCTTTGAGATCCTACGTGTAAAGGTGGTTACGACACTCTAAAAAATCAGTTGAGAGTACCTTTCAATCTAAACTCAACATTCAGCCCAACAATGGTGAAAATAAACCCCAATACAAAATAGAGGTGAGTCTTCTAGAGGTGACAGACATGGAGAGAAGCAAAAGGGGAGTCTACAGCTTCATTGTGACAAATAATCAACTATTCCCATGGCAAAGAATCCCATTTTTCATAGTCGGACCAAACACATTAACATAAAGTATAACTTCATTCGAAGTGTGATTTAAGAAGGAGATATGCAGTTAGCTATCTGCAGTTCACAAGAGCAGCTTGCACACATTTTTACTAAAGCACTACCAAGAGGAAGATTTCAGCAACTTAGAGAAGCAATGTGAGTTAAAGAACAACACATTAAAGGGAGTGTTAAAATTAATGTGTTGTAACCACCACTATATTTAGTAAGCATTATGAGAGAATTGGAACCATCACACTATAATTATTGTCTTTACTTTGATTTATGGTAGAGTTGTATCATTAAGATTGAGAGAACCAAAGAGTCCTCATCTTGATTACCAACTTATTGTATTCTCTGTTAGTTTCCTTTGAGCCTATATAAAGGCTTATTAATGCTAAGTTGTAAAAAAAAAAGAAACAAAGTGTGTGGTGAATTCAATAAAATCGAAGTATTTTAAAGCCTAACTTCCACCAGTGGAAGTTCAGTACAAAACGTGAATGAAAAATATTTTCTTACTCTAAATTCTGCAACAATATATTTTATCACATACCACCTATAGAATACCACCAAGACTAATGAAACTCTGTCTTTATCATGTTATTCATAAAATTCCCATCATTCGGTTGAAAGAGACAACATATTATGTTATGCAAATCGAGTTTAGTCAGTTGTGAACTAGTTCAATTTTACAACTATTAGTGATTATTCTAATATTTGATTGAGAAGACACAAAATGTCTGCTTGATTTATGTCTTTCATGATCTTCATAATAATTATGAGTCAATTTGGAATCATATTCATATTACGCCCGATATTCAATTTACAAAGATTTTTTTTTAATAAGCAATAAAATTACTAAAGAGAGCACAAGGGGTACTCAAACCCTTACAAGATAAAAAGCAGAAATTACTTCCGCAACAAACAACACAATGGAGACGAAAACCACTCGTAAAAAGTACAAGAGTTCTTCGACTTGCCCATAGTATTGAACCACCTCCAAGAAATGAACTTAATAGAATTAGAGACTTCTACTACACTATACGGAACTGCTCTAAAAATAAAGTTATTTCTACTCTTCCATAAACACCAAATCGTAAAAGCCCATATCGAATTACCAAGAACGTTAGTTGTCTTTTTCTTCAAACTTATGGCTTAAATAACAAAGGGTGCTGCACAGTTTGTCTTCCTCTCAATATCAAAGTCTAACCAAGTCTCCACACAACTCTAAACTTTTGCTGCAAACTGACACTCCATGAAAATATAGAGAGAAGATTCAGAAGAACCAAAACATCCTGTGCACTGCATATTATCTATGCCAAGGATGATACCTCTCCTATGCAATTGATTTTTGTTGCTAACCTGTCCCAGAACAGTCTCCATAAATGAACCTAGATTTTGGAAGGCATAATCGAAGTCCACATATGCTTCATCCCAATAGCAGTACTGCTGTCAATTGATATAACCATACCATCCTGGAACAACAAATTATAACCAGAACTGACAAAAAATGAGTTTTCATCTCCTAAGGTCCATACATAAATATCATTCTTGTTTTCAACAAGAATCACTTGAGACATCATCCTAAAAATCTGTTCTGATTCACTCTGCATCACCGAGCCTGCCACGTAAGAGGGAGAAAATGGGTAACAATGCCTGTTAGAGCCAAACATATAACACATTTCTGCCACAGATGCTTGCTGATTCATGTAGGAAAAGAAAGACAGAGGGTAACCGTCCTTTAAAGCACAACTACCAATCCATCGAGAATACCATAACGACAAAGACTTTCCATCTCCCAATACACCTTTGGTCGATTTCGAAAAAAGATCCACAGTAAGAGCATTTTCGAAAGCAATCGCCATCAAGTCTCGCCATCAAATAGATTCAGAATTCCTACCACCTATACCTTCATAACACAACACAACCAGACCAATATTTCTAAAGTTCTAAGCGTACCTATATTTGAGAATGTCTTTCCAAAGGGCTCAATCTTCCGTGATGATTCTCCACTTCCACTTCATCAATAGAGCTTTGTTGAAGTTTGCTATATCCTTGATACCAAGACCGCCTAACTCTTTCGGTAAATAAACCCGCTTCCATCTCATCCAATGGATGTTCCTTTTAGTCGACGTTCCACCCCAAAGTAAGTTAGCTTGAAATTTAGAAATTGATTTAATGATGTCTACCGGAGCCTTATAGAACGATAGAGTGAATGGATTGCGTTCAACACAAAATTTATCAATGTTACTCTTCCGCCAATGCCCAAATTTTTATTCTTCCACACTGCCAGCTTATTTCTAATAACCTCGACCACTTGATTCCACAACATTATCTTCCGCGGACTATCACCTACCAAAATCCCAAGGAATTTAAAAGGAAGCAAACTCACCTCACAATTCAAGAAAGCTTCTGCTGTCTCGATGAAACCACCCTTAAGATTAACTCCGAATAAACTACTTTTGAAGAAGTTAAATTTTAAACCTAAAATCAGTTCAAAACCTCTGAGCACAACCTTCATACACCATAAGTTGTCCCAATTCCCTTCTCCAATCAATACCATGTCGTCAGCGAATTGGACAATGCTGTGAGAAACCTCAGCAGATACCTTAAAACTTCTGAAAAAAGACATATCCTCTACTTTCGTCATAAGCCCATTCAACCCTTCTATAACTAAGATAAACAGAAAAGGACACAAGAGGTCTCCTTGTCTAAGCCCCTTGCTGACCTTGAAGTCCTTAGTAGCACTTTCGTTGACGAGAACCAAAATGGTCCCGTTGAAGACTAAAGCCTCCATCCACCCCTGCCATTTCAGACCGAAATTCATCTTGTGCAAAAGGAATCTCAAGGAATCCCAACTAACGCAGTCGTACGCCCTTTCGAAGTCAGCTTTCAATATAAAACACTATCTCCTAGAACGCTTTGCCAAATCCAGAATTTCATTGATGACCACAACACCGTCAATCATATTTCTTCCAGCCACAAGCGCAGTTTGTTTTGCATAAACAAGACTCCCAATTACATTCTTCAACCTGTTAGTAAGCAACTTAGACAAATTTTTTGGGAAAGAACTGACTAGACAGATTGGTCTCTAGCTTGCCAAATGTTGATGATAAACTACCTTGAGCACTAGTGTCAGGAACGATGTCATGGCTGCCTTGGACAAAGTAGACTTAGAATGAAAACCTGTCACGAATCCTACCACATCAGCCTTAACAATATCCCAATAATTCTGAAAGAAAAAGAACGTAAAGCCGTCAAAGCCAGGGCTCTTAGAGCCGTCACAGTTCCACATCGCATCCTTAATTTTGGTTTCAGAAAAAGGAATCTCTAGAGAACATCTATCATCATAAGAAATACTATTCAACATTTCCCCTTCCAATACAGGCCTTTTGAAGGATTCCTCTTCAAAATTGACTTGGAAATGTTTACACACCTCATTCTTCACCTCCACCACATCCTCCTTTCTACCTTGATCAGTGTTAAAAAACGAGATATAATTTCTCCTATACCTAGGTTTCATGACTCTATGGAAATATCTAGAATTTATGTCTCCTTCCTTCAACCACAGGGCTCTCGACTTCTGTATTAACATACTTTCTTTCAACATAAAACTGCCCCACATCTCTTTGGAAGCTATATACCTATTATCAACTAACAAAACAGGGTTCAAGACATCAAAATCAGCAGCCTCTACATCAAGAACATTCAACGCTTTAACTGCCTTTTATAATTTCAAATCCAATCAACCAAAAACTTCCGCATTCCACCTCCTCAACCTACTCTTAAGCATCCTAAGCTTTTCTTTTAAAACGAAATCGCCTCTTCCTGTCACTACAATATTATTCCATTCTTCTTTAACGAACACAACGAAATCCTTATGAGAAAACCCTTATGATATATAAGGAACATCATGTCTGATACATTAATCTTGGCATAAATACGATGATTACATCAAGTACATAAAATACATAACAATATACACACCTAACTAAAACAAGAGATGACTTATCTATAAATGATGAAAATAATTAGATGGAAGGTGTAAAAGCAGAACCTCCTTCGAAAAATATGATATTCCTCTGCCAGTTCACCTCGACAAACCTTTAATAGTATAAAAAGTCTAGCTCTCTCATAATAAGAGTTTTACCAAACTTTATGACTAACTAAAATTATGTAAACTAATATATGCAAAACAATTGGACAAGAACTTCTATTTACATATTTCTAAAAGCCTTTCTCATTCATTTTGCAAGCTATAATTAGCCTAATAAAATTGACTTTAGGTTTACTTAGAGTCAAAAAAATTTCTCAAATAATGAATTTTTCTTATTTCTAACCCTACCATCATCCATCAAATTTGTTTCTCGAATTTCTATTCCCTAAAAATGCTCTTTATTTCAAGCAATCCAGTTTGTCCCAGTTTCTCTAATCGAGCTCAAATTTGCTCACCGAATCTGGCTTGGATCGGCTACTAAGTCTTTAGGTAAAGTACCTTGCCTGGCCCGACATTTGATCCATTTTGCACTACTCTTCAATATTTCAACATAAAATGATAAAAGAGATACAAAACATGATCGTTGCATATTTATCAAGACAATTCTTAATTAAACATAAATTAAAGGTTTTCGAGTTACTTCGTGTCTAAGCAAGATGATAAATATGTGAATATGATAGTATTAGGTAAATTACACAAAAATTAATGATATTTAGGGATATCTAAGGGGACTAGGAAAACTACTTAACACCCTGAGTTTGTGGGATTTATATATTGAGAGGAGGATAAATTATGAAACACTTGGTTAGAAAATATGAGAAGTTCTTGAAAACTTAGAAGATTATTTTCATGTAATTCATTTTGTAATCTCTTGTAATAAATTTTGAAGTATATTTGATCAGGAAGGTTCTCTCTTCCAAAGATTATATTCGCTTGATCAAATTCGGTAAACAAATTCTAGGTTTGAACTTGTCATTTTTTTTCTTCTTCTTGCTCGTGTGAATTAGTTTACACTATTGAAAGATTGATTATTTTTAGTTGAGACTATTTATTTTGACTGCCATTGTTTATTTTCCCATACATCAAAGTTATAGGTAAGTTGAACTCATTCAATTTTACAACACAGATCCTATTAGGTTTACTTTTCCTTCCTATTTAAGTATGATTATTTACAACATTGTAGGTAAAAAATTCAAAATATCAAATATCTATTTATCAACAAAAATAAAATGAAACAAATGAATAAATGAATTAAACCTCTAAAATAAAATGAATGAATGGATGAATAACTTTATGACTCCTTGAACACAAGATTTTCGACAAGATTCATGCAAAAAAGACTTGCAACTTCTTAAATGTCTTGAAGAGGAGGAGATGGGTGAAAATGGCTCAACATTAGTTAAGCATTCAATTGTTCTATCACCAGTAAACCTATGTCTTAGAAGCTTTAATTTTTTTGCCATCTGCAGTTGAAAGTGTGCTATAGGTCACAAGATCAAAATAATAGAGATTCATCTCAAAAGTAAAATGAGCATGAGAACTATGTAGAGAAAATTCCTTAGAACCCATATAGGTTAATAAAAGATAAAATGTAAATTATTTAACTTTTTTCTTTATACAGAGCTTAAGAGATGACTAATTTTTTTTGTTAATTAATTAACTAATCTCTATCTAACCTCTTCAGTTCTAAAAAAACCACATTAAAGAAACATGTTATTTCTCAATTTTGTTAAGGTTGAGTTAATGATTATTGCTACTTCTTTTGAGGCAAGTTATCACTATCTCAATTATAATTTTACCTTTTATTTTAGAAGATTGTTCAATATAACATATTAAAAGTTCTTCACCACAAGCACTCCCTTTAGATAACGTAACTGAAATTCCATTTTCTCCAATACTTTCCAATTTTCCACGCATAATATACCCCAACTTCTGTAATAGACCGCCTTGACTGAAAATTCTACTACTTTTGATATATGTCATTTGTATTATTTACTCACATATTTCATCTATTATAAGTTCATCCTTATCTATCAAGGAAAACATTTGAACATTTAAAAAAAGGTTCATATTTAATTTATATTGGATTATAGAAAGGAGTTACAAGTAAACACACAGGTAAAAGATTTATTTTTTAAAAAAACACTATGGGTAAGATTTTGAAGCTTACATATTATCTAAATTAGATTAAAACCCATTTAAAAAATAATGATGAACCTATTTTATATGGTTGAGCACACACCTTTTTAACAAATATAATGAGATGATGTCGTATGTCTCTTACAAAATCTTTTCGAGAATTTTCCTAAACCATTTTCTCAATAACACCTCTTGTTGCAGCCCAATTATATTGATCAACCTCTCACACTATCCTGCATGGCATACACGATATCCAAAATTTGTACATTATTTGTAATTCTTAATTGGATGTACATTATTTGTAATTCTTAATTGGATAGATGAATTCAAGAAATATTGATCTGATTCAATAAAAAACTAGAACATTCTATACCTTTTGAGATCTTCAGCTAAGTAACGATGGCTCATCCGTTAATCAACATCACGAACTCTAAGATGCATTTTCAGCCGCCTAAAAGCAAGATGTGACAAAATATATTGACTCTGTGAATTCGTTTTATGATCTTTGCGACAACGGGGAACTATTATCTGAACCGAAAACTTTCGTGATGGATAGTCTTTGGAATTCTGCTGCTCCTCTTAAAATCCAAATCTTTGTGTGGCGTCTTTTTCTTAATAGGTTGCCTACAAGGGCTAACTTAAAGATTAGAGGTATATTAAGTAATATCCATGATACGGTGTGTGTATTTTGCTTTTTAGTAGCGGAGGATGCAGATCATATTTTCTGTGATTGCATCAAAGTGAGACAGGTGTGGATTAAAATTTGTCATTGGCTGCAAATAGACAACATTAACGACAGCGACTGCTATAAACATTTTCCGAATTGGTTGTTGAGGAATAAAGGTAAGACTTATTTGAGTATCACTGCCTCGTTTTGGTTAATCTCTTGTTGGTGCGTTTGGAGGAGCAGGAACAATATCGTTTTCAGAGACGAGATTTGTAACGTCGATAACATATTCCATTCAATCGTTGCGTCTTCGTGGAGGTGGTTAGCGGTGGGGGAGAATGGTAGGATAAAATGTAACTTATACGAGTGGATTAAATTCCCGCTCGATTTCCTATAATGTTTGTCCCTAGTTTTTGGTGTCTTGCTGATGTTGTTAAGCTTTTGGTTTTCTTGTAAGCCCTGCTGTGTACTATTTTGGGTTTAGAGATTCCCTTAATCTCTGTTATTGATTGATTTGCTTATAAAAAAAAACCTTAAGAAAGAATTATAATGCGCACTATTGACAAATAAGTAAGAGAAAAACGTTTTACCTTCGTCCAAGACCTTGAAGAAAGTTATGTATGCTTCCACTGAGAAGCACATTAAGAAAGAGTCTTAATTCAATGATGAATATTGTAAAGAAGACTTCCTTAATAAAATTGCTCGGTGATAAATTTCTAGCTAGAGTACTGATTTGCTGTATTAAATATCACATGCGAATAATTGATAAGCGATTTTAAATATTCCATGTGTCTTTTATCATTGATTCAAATTTTCTTTGGAAGTATGTTTTTCTTTTCATGGTTTATCAAATCACTCTGTTTTTACTTCACGCCTATATATTTTCTTAAAAATAATTTTTTCTTTTAAGTATATGTAATTTCATGTTAGGTATGAAGTATCAACACAAACATGAATATGATACTCACACTTTAATATTGATAACAACTTTAAAAAGTGAATTAATTGAATAAAATTTAACATGTTAGTGATGTGTCAGTGTTGACATCAACATGTATCACCCACCTTTGATCATAAGTGTTGATACTTTAGAGAGTATTATCTATTTGTTACTCTTGGATGACATATTAATATGTTTTGGGTTTAACTTCAAAACTTTACTATATTTGCAGTAAAATAGTAAATTTAAATCAGTACATTGTAACATAATAACAATTTGAAAAGTGCTTCAAAAGAATTTAAGTTATGAAAATGTGTTTCTGAGAATTAAGTATTGTTTATTTTTAAAAGCATTTTCTATTTCTATTTCTTAAAGTTTGTGTTAATTTTACTTGATTAAAATGGGATAATAGATTATTGAAGTGAACAATTATCTACATTTTTTTAGAAACATGAAAATGTCAAAAAGTTGTTTTCGTTATTTCTAAAAACAAATCATTTGTGTAAAACGTTTCATCTTCTCTCTATCACAATTGTTCGCTTCAACAAAGTAACACCCGTGTGCGTGTGTGTGGCCTAGTGGTGAAACGTTTGGATCTTGAGAGTGTGCTCTTTTTAAGGTCTCAAGTTCGAATTCTGCTGGGTACAAATTACTTATTAAAAAAAAAAACAACGTAACACTCTTTTACCCAGAAGTCAAAATGAACGCAAATGTTAAGAAATTAAAAGATATATTTTTAAAGTAAATAGTGTCATATAAACAACTATTGTGAGAGTTGAGTTTATATCCATATGTACAAGTGTGATGTAAATAAAGTTAGAGCTAATATGAGTTATGTCATCACAACTGACTATAAGGCATGCTACAAGAAATTTTAGTATCATTGTCAAATTCTTTTATAGGAAAATACACAATGTTATTATGTTTGAGTTTAATGTCATTATGTAAAAACTATGTATTGAATATGGTCATAAAGCATCACTTAACCTATCAAGAAATAAGAGTCATTTACATAACTAGAGTTCGAAGTGTTTTAATTTTTAGAAAATTAGAGCAAATTAATTAGATTTCAAAAGTGTTTTAAGTAGGAGAAAAATTAATTCATCTAAATGATATATACGCTAATAAGTTTCATCCTTGATTTATTTTTAGACTATATATACTCATCCAAATTCTTATAAATATTTGATTGGTTATAAGAAATTAACAACAAGCATGAACATAATATAAACTACACTACATGTTAAAAAAAGACACATGCATTATAATGATTAAAATTGATAAAAATATAAGAGTATATCTACGTAGAAATATAAAGTTCTTTGGCTACATAAAAAACACATAATTTAAATCAAATATCTACAAACTGTATTTTAGAAAAAACTATCCACGTAAAATCTAGAAATCAAAGTTTTCTTTAAATTTACAAAGAAATAATAGTCTAATAGTGTCTATTATGTAAGGAAGAAAAATACTTGAGGATCAATTTAAGGAAAGTTCTTGATTTTCTTTCACGAACAACTTTTAAGTACGTAGAGCATGTAGTACAATAAAAAATATTACACATTCATCATTTTTATATATCTTTTCTATTTTGTTCTCTCCTATTTTGTTTTCTGCCATTACCATTTTCAATATGTTTATTCACAAGTTAAATCTTACAGGTTTCCTTTTTGATTATGAAAACAGATAAAACATCAATATATAACACATACACGCCAACTAATTCACTCTTTTTTAATTGTATGTATGCTTGATTATTATTAGTAATTATAAATAGGAAATACATGCTGACTGATCCACCATTAGTTAATTATAAAAATGTTTGACTATTACTAATAAAGAAAGACCTATAAATACCATTGTTATCATTTTAATTAATAATAAGATGTTTGAGTGTTTTTCAACCATATAAAAATTGAATTTGTCTTTGTCTCCGCACAAATTGACAATTGAAAACTCATAAAAGAATATTATAATATTAAAATATTTTTATGCTACTTTATGTTTATAAAAACAAGCTAAACTATTTTTCAGCTTTTAAGAGAAATCATTGTTAATTGTATAATATTTTAAATTAAAAAAAAAAGAAATGATTTTGAATTAAATATAGTGAAATGATGATTCTTAAAGTTTAAGGTGTATTCAATTTTGAAAAAAAAGATGATGCATTGACAGTGTAAATTAATTAATTTTACACTGTCAATCAATGATGATATGTATCTCGTCAAGTGAGATTAAAATTTTTAAATCATTTGTATAAAATGACAGAGTAATATATTTATATTATATGAAAGTGTAAATTTATTATACAGTATAAATACATTTTCATTAAGTTCTTATTAATAAAGTTAAAGACATGATTGAGAGCGCTTTATAAAAATAAAGTTTTATTTTATATTTTTTTTTTTACTTTTGAATTTAACTGGATACCGATATATTCTATTATCTATCAATCAAACATGACAATTCATTGCCATGTCACTTATTTATTTATTATATTTTGAAATAAATTCAAATTTTAAAATAATTTATTCTAAAAGTACTTATACCCAACTTACACTCATAGAATTTATTCAAATTTACATGAGACAATTATAAATACTTATTAATGCCAATGTTCTGTATATTTTTTTGTAAAAATATTTTCAATTAATAATTGAATATACTACATTTGCCAATTTTAATTTTAGATTATATCAAAATTTATCAATTTAGTATAGTTTTTTAATAGCATGGTCTAAGTCTTTTATATTGATTATAATTAAATTGGAGAGTGCGTTGTAACATAATTTTATACTTTGTAACATTTTTTTAATAGGCAATGATTCATTCAACTCGGGTATAAGGGATACTCTACCCGAACAAAAACAACAGCGGGAATTTTACATCCACTTGAGACAAGATAGTGGAGTTACCGTATATTCATACAAGGAAACAGAGGGAGAAAAACTGAAAATAGAGCAGTACCACCTCCATGTCTGAAGCTGCACCGAGTAGATCGTTTCCGAAGCGTCAAAAATACCGTTATTGAAAATGCAATTATTCCGGCCTTTCCAAATCACCGACACCACAATCTTCCATATAGTAGCACCTTTGATATAACCCACCTCCTTACCCAAAACGCTTGAAAACCGTAAAAACTCGGAGGCACAACAAGCTTCTGAACCTTCCTTCATGCCAAGCCATTGTTCCACTCCCCTCCAAACGATTTTAGATTTCTCACAGAATATGAATAGGTGGGTACACGACTCAACAACGACATTACAGAAAACACAGTAAGCATCATTATTACCAAAAGATATTCCACGTCTTGCCAGCTGATCTTTAGTAGCGATACGGTTCAAGATGATTCTCCAAGTTAAAATCTAAACTTTAGATTGAGCCTTCGACTTCCAGACCAGATTCATCGCCAATGCAGCCACACCGCTAACAACAGATTCATGTTTCGCATTCCGCGAAAGAGCAGCGTAAGAAGATCTTACTGAGAATACCTCATCATCTTCCAAAACCCAGGAGAAGGAGTCCCTGCTGGTGCTATAGAATTCTCTTGTGTATAACAAATCAATGAGATACTTATTTTCGGAAGCCAATACGGAGTCAGTAGGGAAAGATGGAAGCTGCATCTGCCAATGCCAAACATGTCCGCACCAGAACCCAGTTTCAAACACAGAACTTGCTCTCATATGAGCAGAGCAAACGTTATACAGGTTATGGAAAGAGTCTTTAAGGCAAATGTCATCCAGCCACCTACACCGCCAAAAAGAGATGGTCTTGCCGTTCGCCATGCTGCCACGAACATACACCGAAAACAGATCCACATCCTTCTCTTTGTCGAAACCAATTGACAGTAAATCCTGCCACCATATCGAGTGTTTAGCACTAGCTGCCGTGCCACTTTTATCCAAGATAACACTAGCCAAATTAGAATTATGCTTCTCATATCTAAACTCCATAATACCTTTCCAAAGGGCATTATCTTTGATTATGATCCGCCATTTCCATTTTAGGAGCAACACTATGTTAAACAAGGCTAAATCCTTGATTCTTAACCCACCTTTCTCCTTCGCAGAGCAAACCGTCTTCCACTTGACCCAGTGATTGTGGGGGCTGTTAGAGGAGCCTCCCCACAGGAACCTCGATTGAATCATCGTCAGTTCCTTCACAACCTTCACCGGAGCCTTGTAAAACGAGAAATAGTAAACCGGTAACGCATTGAGGAGAGAATTGATCATAACCACTCTTCCCCCTACAGAAAAGTGTTTCCATCTCCAAACAGCCAGCTTACTTTTAACCACATCAATGACAGATTTCCAAGCCACCGCTTTCCGCGGCGAAATCCCAATCCAAATGCCAAGGAATTTGATTGGCAGTTGGCAAACCGAACAGTGGAGGAAAGACGTTGCAGCCTCGATAAAGGAATTCTTAAGATTCACGCCACACACGCTACTCTTAAAAAAATTAACCTTCAGGCCCGACACTAATTCGAAACCCCTCAGGAGAGATTTAATACACCATAGGTTTTCCAAACTGCCTTCCCCTACAAATAGTGTATCGTCCGCGAACTAGATGACGCTATAGGTAGTATCTTCGTCCACCACGAAACCTTTAAATAAACAAAGATCCAGAGCCTTTTTCATCAATCTGTTTAAACCCTCTATTACCAAGATGAAAAGAAAAGGTGACAAAGGGTCACCTTGCCTAAACCCTTTCCCTACCAAGAAATCCTTCGTCGCGCTATCGTTAACTAGAACATACATAGATCCACTAAAAACCAAGCTTCCATCCACAAAATCCATTTGTCTCCAAAATTCATGACCTTCAGCAAATATCGCAAATAATCCCAGTTGACACAATCGTAAGCTCGTTCGAAGTCGACCTTTAAAACGAAACACTCCCTGTTGAATCGTTTCGCCAAATCAAGAATCTCGTTTGCCACTAATACACCGTCTGACATACTCCGGCCAGACACGAAAGCAGTCTGTTTTGGGGATATAAGATTCCTAGTTTCCTTTTCTGAAAAGCGCTCACCAAGAATATAGGGCGAAAATGCTCCAGCTTCTCAGGGTTAACAATTTTGGGCACAAGCGTGATAAAAGAAGCCATCGATGCTTTGGACAAAGTAGGATTAGAATGAAAGTCTACAGCAAAACGAATGACATCGGATTTCACCAGCTCCAAATAATTCTGAAAGAAGCTGAATGTGTATCCATCCAGACCCAGACTCTTAGCCCCATTGCAGCTCCATATCGCCTCCTTAATCTCTTTATCTGAAAAAGGCTCCTCAAGCGTCGCACTGTCAGAAATTTAGAGGCTCTCGAAACAGATGTTACCCATAACCGATCTATTTCCAACGTCCTCTCTAAAATTACGATCAAAGAATCTAGCAACCTCCTTCTTGATCTCAAGCACTCCCTCATTACGACCTTAATCTGTCAACACGCAGGAAATATAGTTTCTTCGAAACTTGCCACGCATCACCCTATGGAAATAATGAGTGTTATTATCACCTTCTTTTAACCAAAGCGATCTAGATTTCTATCTCAGCATACACTCTTTCGCATTCAGGTTTTTCCAAATCACAGACAAAGCCTCAGTCCTTTTCCTCGCCATATCCTCCGCTTATGTACCACTAGAGATCCCAGCTATGATATCCAACTCATTAAGATCCTGGACCGCCTCGTTAACCTTAAAATCCAACCACCCGAACACTTCGATATTCCACCTTCTCAAACTAGCTTTCAACAAAGCGAGCTTTTGTCTTAGAACATAGTCACCTCTCCCTGTAACATTAAAAGACAACCATTCTTTCTTAACAAAATTAGCGAACTCGATATGTTTAAACCAGCTACAGTTGAATTTGAAAGGTTTCGGCCCCAAGTCCAAAGAGCAAGCTTTGAGCCAAATCAGACAGTGATCCGAAATGTCCATAGAACCTATGTATTGCCCAACTATTTTCCATTGTTCAGCCAAACCCTCTGAAATAACGAATCTATCTATTCTGCTCATAGTCGTTCCTGCCTTGTTATACCACGTAAAGCGCCCGCCGATAACAGGAACATCGATCCCGTCTAATTCAGCAATGAAACAACTAAAACCATCAATTTCTCCTCTTCTCAACCTCTCGCTAACACATTTTCTTTCTTTTTGACAAGAAACCGTGTTAAAATTGCCAGCAACAATCCACTCCCCTCCGAAGAATTTCCTTTTAGCCGTCAACAGATCAATCCACAACTTCTTCTTAAGGTCAAAACAACATGGAGAGTAGACATTCACAAATGTATAATCCTCACATCTCCATAAGGCTCTAATACCCACAAAACTAACCCCCCTAAAGCTGAACACCAGCTTTAGAGAGTTTCTTCTCCATATAATAACCAAACCACCAGCAACCCCTATCGATCCTAACTTCTTCCACTCCACATCGTCTCCCCCCAAAACGAAGCAACCAAAAAAGAATCTAATTTGCAAATTTTAGTTTCCTGTAAGAAACATAAATCAACCTTACCAGATTTTATGACATGAGCTATCCTCTTCCTCGTGACAACATTGCCTTCCCCCTAATATTAAAAGACATAATATTCATTGATGCACAACTTTGGATTTCTCCCTCAATGATTTCCCTAATTTATCCCTCTCCTCCATCTTAGAAATCTGAGATTCGTATACCTCATCCTTGTCATCTCCCTTTATCCCCAACCTTGAAACGATCTCCCAAACTTTCTTAGAAACTTTGGAGTCCAAAGCCTCCCAAAACCTCTTATTTCCTTGGTTGACCTCCGAATCCGTGACTGAGAAACATCTGGCATTTGAACCTCCTGATACTTGTTTCACCTCTTTAGACCTTGAAGCCTTGGAATTATTAGCGAATCCGCTGCTAGCCTTATCTGGAGAAGGCTTAGAAATATTTATGGAGTTGAAATTAGCTAAGGAACACTTCACAAAGGATGGAGAATATGGATCAATAGCCTTGAGGGGGGGGGGGGGGGGGGTAAAGGAGCCATTACCCCCTGATTGGAAATGATTACTTCCAACTGTTCTGCAGAGCAAGACTTGCTAAACTCAGAATTACTTTTCCTGACCCAATTCGAGCACTTCGCGAAGGATAAAGGAGTATGGGCCTCCTTAGAATGGGCCTTGATGAGACTATCAAAACAAATGGAATTGGGCGTAAGTTCATTAGACTTCACTTTCCCAGAATCACGTGTGGTCCCCACCAACTCCTTAGACTTAGGATCAGGACCAATCCTACCTATAGATATCCGACCATTACGCTCCCCATTGACCTCATTCAGTAGGCCTGGCTCTAAAACCTCGTTCGCACTTTTCTGCTTTGCAGCACAAACATCCTTATTAATAACAATTAATTCTTCTGAGCAACTAACCTTAATCCATGCATAAGAAGTCACATCAAAGCAAACCCCTCTATCTTCACCCTCATCTTCTTGAGAACTGTCCCCATCGTAGTTGCTGCCATCTTCCTCCCAAGCTTTTGAAACGTGATTATCGGAACAACTCGATTCCGACGAGGAGGAAGAAGCAACATTTTTCCTCGCGATCCTCGTAGAAGGACCATGCGTTTCTTCAACTAACCGGATTCTGAACGTCCTACCGTTGATTAATACATTTAACACCCCGTTTATCAACATACTGCATGTAGTCCTAATCATAATACAAGCAACATCCAACTTTGAAAAGTCAGAAGAATTTTCATTGCTGCAAACAAACTTGCCTACCAAAGAAGAGATATATTCAAAGAAATTAATGGTCCAGGCATGTACAGGTATCCCATAACAGCGCAACCACGTGATTCTTTCCCTGTCCACATCTTCGTCCTTCCATGGCCTCACCTCTGAGAACCATTGGCCCAACCAATCTTTGGCTCCATCCACTAGTGCTTCCGGCTCTACTTCTTCTTCCACTTCAAGTAAACAAAGGTTTGCTCCCATTGGAGTAACCTTTAGCCCAAAATAACCTTTAGTGTGAAACTTAGTTTGCACGTTATATGTAGATCCAGGGTTTAGCACCATCGCCACAAAAGCCTTCTCATATCTCTTCAGATCATCCAAACCAACTTCAAACGATAACTTCGGATATTGCCTATGTTGACCTGAGATATCCTCTTTAGACGATTCACCTCCACGAGTAACATCCGCAAAAGATCTACCTTGATCAGTTTGAAATGCTTCCTTCTGAACTCTTGGCTGCACCCCTTTGTCCTAGAAAACCTTCTTACTCCCAACTCCATCTCCTTTAGCTCCACCCTTTCCTGAAGAAGTTCTAAGGAATCTAGGAACATTCGCAAACAATTTCTTCCCCTCAATCAAGATGTTATCAAGTTTGATAACCAATCTTCTCACATCATTGACATCAAAGAATCTCACAAAGCCAAATTTCCTCCCAAATTTATCTCTCGTAGGAGGAATAACTACCTCATCTATATTTCAGAACGACTTAAACACTTGGTAAAGATCCTTGACTCTAAGATGTTTCGGAAATTCTGTGAAAAAGATCGACGTAACCTCCCTAACATTATGGCCTGGAGACTTACGTTCATAGTCCCAACGATTCTTATGGCTCCAGTTCCTCCTATATTCCACATTAGTCCACCCATCCTTCCCTTGACGCCTTGCATGACTCATATAAGAAGAAAACTATAGAGAAGGGAGACATTCTCTCAATTTTGTAATTTACAAATTAAGGCAAATTTGTAAAATTTTATACTTTGTAAAATAGGAGATATATTTTGTAACATAATTTTATACTTTGTCTTTTAGTTAAAATAGTATAGTATTTTAATAGCATGGTCTAATTCTTTTATATAGATTATTTATTATATATATATATAGTTTATAATTAAATTGGAGAGTGCGTGTTAGTGTATAGATTATAGAAAATAGGAGATATACTTTGTAACATAATTTTATACTTTGTAAAATAGGAGATATACTTTGTAACTATGGTTTACTTTGTAACAACAACTTCAAGGCTACCTTTAATCTCTCATCCAACTCCTACGTGAAAAAATAAAATTAATTTTAAATAATTTATTTTATGATTACCTAACTAGTTATTTTTAATTTTATGGTAATTGTCCTAAACTGGAGTAAATGATAACTTTCATAATTGATTAATGATCAATTTTTACCTTATAATCAATTATCAATTATATATGATCCATAATTTATTATTCGTTGAATTTATGTTGTATAATCGATTAAACACCATTCATAATCAATTAGACATTTGATAGAATAACTTTTTCAAGAGGTTTTGAAATATATGAAGATTTGTAAATAATTTTTAGTGTGAGTGTGCACATGAATTGTCTTAGTACCTCAAAAACTATTCATGTTTATTTACATACTAATGATGAAAAAAATACGTAAACAAATAAAGCGTGTGATCAGACGAACTTTCACAGCTTTACTTATTTTGATGTTGATGATATTTGTATTGACTTATTTTTGCTCTCAACATTAGGATTTGGTCAGCTTCACTTTTTGATTTACTTTAATTTTTTTCTATCTCGATGATGCTCATTGATAGTATTGCTTTATTCCTTTTGTCGTCATCAAAACCTATTATATCTATTAAGTTTATAGGGCCACATAACGATAAGAGATGGTAGCTTGAAAAAAATTATTATTTTGACGATCAAATTAATATGAGATTAAAGTCGAGCTTTGCAAGTGTGAGTTGAATTATATTGGGTGTGACTCAGAGTCACCCTTATATACGAGAAGACCTTGAAATTGTATTCAAGTTGTTTGGAGTAGAGTATGGGTGAGAGTCACCCTTATATACGAGAAGGCGTTGAATTATATTGGGTGTGAGTTGAATTATATTGGGTGTGACTCAGAGTCACCTTTATATATGAGAAGGCGTTGAAACTATATTCAAGTTGTTTGGAGTGGAGTGTGGGTGAGAGTCACCCTTACATACGAGAAGGCGTTGAAATTGTATTCAAGTTGTTTGGAGTGGAGTGTAGGTGATAGCTGGATGATGATCAATAGTTCTAATCGAAAAAAAGATGGATTCTTATGTGGCACCGTATGATGTCGTCCAACTATGCACCAGTGTGGCGAGTTCATGAGGAGAACAGGGGATATGTGGATTGAGTGAATCTTTGTGGGTTGTTGGCCAATTTAAAATAGTAATTAATTTATTTTGTTCTGAAATTCTGGTCTATGTAGACAGCAGATGTTCTAGCACATGTCAAGACATTGTGCTGCATAATCATTTAAACTAGGAGGCGCAATAGCAGACTGATACCTTGAATATCAGACCTGCATCCTCACAGATGTCACAACATCTGATCCAACATGTTTATCATGAACCCTAACAGAAAACGTAAATCTGCAGAATGATAAAGAACACATTAATTGTTAACCCAGTTCGGTGCAACTCACCTACATCTGGGGGATACCAATCCAGGAAGAAGACTTCACTATTGTGTAGACTGTTACAAAGTTAAACTCCCACATTTACAACTTTATCCCTAACATCTACCCCATGAACATCTTTACCAAAGTTAAACTCAAACGTTTAGAACCCTGATACGAGATACCCCACTCACTTCCCTCAACCACCAACTGTGATTTCTTCATCATCCCTATCAATACAGAAATCTGTCAAACCTACTTGACAAACAAGCTAACTCGAATTTGCTTAAAAGCTTCATCCAAGAACAATACACAATCCAATACCTCAAGGCTTATGGATCTGTGTGACACCTATATCTACCACAGTGTATCAACTGATACAAAGGGAGACTTACAACCTAGAGAGCCAACGACTCTCAAAACCCTAAATCCTTGTTTCTTACGCAAGAAAACATGGTTACAACAAGCGTTCTAAAGGCATAACAAACCTAGGTCTAAGTCTTCTATTTATAGTCTTCTGCTTCCTTGGGCTTCAGTCTTTTTGATCCTTGATCCATGCGCTGTTTATTTCCGTAAAATCTTGCTACAGATTTAGAAACATTCTGTCATATCAGATACAGATGTCAAGACATTTGTTAGGACATCTTCTCTGGCCAGTCTTCTTTCATCAAACTTCTTCATGTTTAAACATCTCTTTTCCCCCTTTTGACACATTTTTGGTTAAAACTTCTTAGGTATAAAAGAGATGATTGGAACCCTTCTGAGACTCTTATGAATCTTCCTCTTGAGAGGCATAAGGGAACTCACAAGAAGATCCAGTTGTATCATTTGTAACACCGAGTTTATTAGGAATGCAACTCAGATCACAAGACACAGCCTGTTTCGCAACTCAGGTCACAAGGCACAAAGGGAAAGATTCTGATAGAATTTAGACCATCCACTCCAGGATATTTGCAATCCAACCACCAGAGATGTGTGTTGAAGGCTTCACCCACACCCACACAACCTTTCTCCCCCTTTTTGGCTAAAAATTGACAAAAGAGTCCAATGCAGTTCCATATCCATATGTTACTTATCCAAACACGAATGAACGTCATGATGAAACAACCCACACTCTGGACTACCTCAAACAGATGCACTCTTTAAATACCTAAACATTTTTCTCATGATAATCATGGTCCAGAGAAGTGACTGCTGTACAATTCAAAGAGAAATAAATTTAGGTAGGTGAATTCAACATTAATAACTGTGCACCGCCCAACTAGGATAAGACTGTTCAAACTTTTAAGAGTAACCGTCCAAAATTCAGGTTATAAATAATATCCTGACATTCTGTCAGTCTTGTTTTGTCCGTCTGAATCACAGTTTCCATCCTTTTGATAAGTCCCAAGAAGAATTCTTTAAACCTGAAGACACGTAGAGCTGCCTAAGATGTTAAGACATTTCTTCAGGCATATCCCAATTAGCATCCGGAGATTTCTGTATTGAATAAACTCTTCACAGTTTTCGTGACTATAATCTGCAGAGAAAAATAAATTATCCCAGACTCATCAATGATTCTTAAGCATCCAATAAGAACTATTCAAGTATGCATTGCCAAGTTTCCCACAACTTGCAACAATACTCTAATGTCAAAACATCCTCCTTGATATCTCAGTTTTCTTGACGCACAAATGCAAACTGGAACTTCAACAATAATGTTAAGCCATCTTGACATCTCAGTTTGCTTGACGCACAAATGCAAACTGGAACTTCATCTCAGATCAAGAGGCCTCTCCCCCTGACTAAGGTAACTGGTGCTCCTCCACTGAACACCCAAGCTAATGACTGGAAAACATAAGATGCATCTTCATGTCTTCAAGAGCGCACCCTCTGTTCAACACACCTGCTGAACGCAACCATTAACTCTTTATTGTTCCCTCTGACAAGAAACAATAATCACTCACACATGATCAATGTCATGCATCCCGTGAGGACGTGTATCCAAATCATAACAAACTCTTGGCTTGAGATCAAAGTCCCATTGATCCCCCTCATTCCACAACCATCTTATACACCACATGAACTCCTCTGGAATTCTCATGTATAGATATCCCGTTACTTGAGGCACAAACCAATTAAATTAGAATGCTTCCCATTCCTCAAAGAGACGTGCAGGGTCCTTTAGTTTGTTACCACGATGTCAGCTATCGTATGCATGCTCCAGAACTTCACAGCTGCTAAACGGATCCACTACTAGAATGACTTGCTCCAAGGGCTCCAATGCCGTATGCAAGATTTTCCACTGACCTCACCAGGCCAGCATTAGAGATAAAAACCCCGCAATCCAAGACAGTCATTCCTATCATTCTCCCATATGATAATCTGGAATACTTATCATTTATGGTGAATCTCCACTTCTGAACGCATTCAGGAAACAGACTTCAAAGCAATCAACAAGTGATCCACTTCAGTCTTCACAAACACTTACATCATCCTTCCAAGGAACCCTTCTACTCCATTATTCTCCCGGATGATCATATAGATACTTCTTGGACACGGTGCAAGTAACCAGTTCATCACAGAACCTGAAATCCTTCACCAAGGATTAACTAACCTAAAGATATTCTAACGTCAGTTAAGACATCTTCCACACATCACAGACACCACACACCATGGTGTAGCGCGATTTTTGTGGTCCTGAGTCACGATCGCTTGGATACTACAGTTCGATTCATTTTTTATCCTATTGAGCTGATTAAGGAAGGGAAATAGATGTCTCCAATTAACCCTGCTTGCATACTGAGTTTGAACAGCGGTCTGTTAGGTTACAGATGCTATGTGGATGTGGGGCCCAATCTTCGATTTATTTTGTTAAGAACACAGTGTCTGGATTATTTGTGAGGTTTTTGATAATGTGTTTAGATTTGCTTCTTTTGGGTTGATTTTGTGGAAATACGGGATTTTGGGTTTTTGATTAGTATGCTCGCTAAGATTTTTCAATCTTATGCCTACGTATTCCCGTTTGATGAAACAGGAAAATCAGAGCGATCGTAGTTCCTCCCATAAAAAGGTTGTTTTGGTGTCTTGTTCAAAGCCCAAGACGTGAAGCTAAAAGTGATTTGTATCTTGTTCAAAGCCCAAGATGTGAAGCTGAAGGGTTTTGGCTCGAGAGAGAATTTGTCATCTCTAAAGAGGAGTTGTTGATGTTTGTATGCTATGAGCAAGGCACAACTTTGATGCTAAAAGGTTGATTGGCTCAACCGGGGTTTTCCTTATACAAAGCCTAAGAGGAGGCTATTGGCCCAACAAGAGGGTGGTTTTATGTGTCTTGTACGAAGCCCAAGGCGGAGGCTAAAAGGTTTGTGACCCAACAAGAGGGTCTTTTATACTCAACAAGAGAGTGATTTGTATCTCGTATGAAGCCCGAGATGGAGGCTAAAGGGAGATTGACTCAACAAGGGAGTCTTTTATTCTCAACAAGAGAGTGTTTTGTATCTCGTACGAAGCCCGAGATGTGAAGCTGAAGGTGTTTGACTCAACAAGAGAGTCTTTTATACTCAACAAGAGAGTGATTTGTATGTCTTGTACAAAGCCCAAGACGGAGGCTAAAAGTGTTTGGCTCAACAAGAGAGTCTTTTATACTCAACAAGAGAGTGTTTTCTATCTCGTACGAAGCCCGAGATGGAGGCTAAAATGGGGTTGACTCAACAAGAGAGTCTTTTATACTCAACAAGAGAGTGTTGGGGAGAATCATTGTACAAAGCCCAAGAGGAGGCTAACTGTACTGTTGACTATTTCAGTTGAGTGACAAGTCCAGTGTGTCAGATAAAAGAGAAAATCAGTTCTTATATGGATTAATGTTGTGCTTTGGTACTGGTCAGAAGATCCGGGTTATTTCCCGTTCTTTAAGGAAATGGAAAATCCAAAGGGTATTGAGACTATCCAAGTCTACTGGTGTTTTGAGAAATCGATCCTCGGATAAGTGAATGATCTTTGTATGATGCCCAAGAGAAGGCTGGTATGTTAAGGGATGAAGGTCAACCCATTAACTGGTCTGACACTTGACTCAGAAAGACAACTCTAGCAAATTGATGACTAGGTTCTGTTCCTATACCTGTAGAGGTCTCTGGGTCCTTGTACTAAGCCCAAGAGAAGGCACGAGAGCTTTTAAGAAGCCGAAGGGTCCTTGTACAACCCCCAAGAGGAGGCGGGGATGCTTTTAAGAAGCCTGTGGGTCCCCAAACCCCGAGAAGTTCAAGACACGCCATTCTCCGGGAATAGATCAAACCAGGAAAGTTCGAGAATTTGGAAGAAGCTCAAGATATACCATTCACGGAGAAAAGATCATCTCTAGGGAGTTAGAGTTTCTTTGACAATGTCTAAGGGTGACAGTCTGAGAAAGGGTTCACAGAGAATGCTGCCTTTCACGTCTCCATATTGTTTAGCCCCAAGAGGAGGGAAGACTGTGTCTGGTAATCCTATGGGGGATCTAGGTTTGTTTGTATTTAAGAGTGACCAACAGGCTTTACCTAGTTCTAGACGTAGTTGCCGGGGAAAACTCTGAATAACTATACTAGTATTACACAGTTGATATGTGACAAGTATATAAAAGTTTGTGAAAGAAGACTTATAGTGAGCAGCCCCACAATACAGTTTATATATATGAAAGCGGATAAAGAAAACGTGTAAACACTTACTCGGTTGTAGAGCTTCCATGCTGTTTTGTTAGTTGTTCAACAAAGAAAGCTTTGATAACAATATTATATTCTAAATCAAATGAGAAAGTACTTTGAAAAGATTGTTGGGGCTTACAGCTCAAGGAGAGGCCCAGGGTTTTATCAGTGATTGCACTGTTGTTTTGAATTTGTACAGAGAGGCTTATACAAGTGATTGAGGCCCAAAAAGGTTTTCTGTACAAAGGGATAGGTCTTACACTCTCTCAAGAGGCCCAAAGGTGATTAAAGAAAAGGAATGGGGATTATAACACGAGGGTAGGCCCAGGTAATTTAATTTTGAAATGGCGATCGCGCCGAGATTTTCTTTTAGCGCAGAGAAACTTATACAATATCTGAGGCCCAGAAAGATTTTGGTTAAAATGGGGTTGGGTCTTACACGCTATTAGAGGCCCAAAAAATGCTTTTAAAATAAAAGGTGGGGCTTATAACTCAAGGAAAGGCCCTGTTGATTATTTTTGAAAAGGCGATCGCGCCGAGAACTTTGAAAACACCGTGGGTCTTATACAATGTTTGAGGCCTAAACTATTTTGGTTTCAAAGAGGGGTTGGGTCTTACACTCTATTAGAGGCCCAAAGTGTTTGAAAAAGTTTGATGAGGGTTGAATTAATCAAAACCCTAATTTGTTTTCAAAATATATTTTAATTGAATAAAAATTCAATTAAAATGATCAAAATTGTTAAACATGTGTGAAAACAAATTCTGATCTTGGATCAATGTTTCAAAAATCATGTTTATACCCACAAAATGATTGGAAATCAATTAAGTTTGGGAAATCAAGGGAGAAATAAATATTTTAAATGTTAAACACAATTAAAACATTAATTCTTTGCAAAAATATCAAATATATGAAATAAATGATATTTTTGGGATTTTTTGGTAAAATAAAATATTTTAACATTTTTGTGAATTATTAAAAAAGGAATCAACTCAAAATCACTAAAACTCAGAGAGAAATTAATTTTTGAATCAATTAAATAAAATCACAAAATTCAAATATTCAAATTTTGAAAAAGTGCGCCAAGAACAATGGCAAGAACACGTGCCACCCTCTGTTTCTGCAGATTTGCATTTTCTATCCAATCTCACTGAATACGTGATTATATCATGCAATCTACATATTAATCTACTCGTTTTCATCTCACGATCATGTCTCTGGTCTTTAATTTCATTTATTTTAAGCATGGAATAAGAAATCAAAGAGAAACCTCAAGAACCCTAAAATTTGCAGGAAGGTTCAGAAATTCCATACACGATTCAAACAAAGCAATTGATTGAGGGAAAACACTCTATGCATGATTATGAACATATGGCCAAATTATTGTGCAGCAAAAAATGCATGGATCATAGAGTTAGAAGAGCTCATGCTTACCTCTTGCAGCTGGTGATCGGGCTTTGTGTTAGAGGTGTTACAGCTTGGTTCCAAAGATATGGACAGCTTCCCTAGGTGCTATGGAGTGTGTCTGGATGCTTGGAATGAATGGAAATGATCTGGAACTTGAGATGGTACCCCAACCGTAAATCTGTCAAGAACTTGAGCAATTGGCTAGTGATTTTGTGATTTTTGTGTTCCAGATGTTATGTGAGTGTTTGGATCACTTCTATATGATGTTTATGAGGTGTGTGTGTGATTGGTTTGGTTGGAATAGCTCTCAAACTCAAAACCCGATAGTGATTTGCTTTGGAAGGCAAATTTGGAAGTGAGAAGGAGATTTTGAGGAAAGCATCTGTTTGATGGCTTTGTTGTACTCAAACTGATCACAAATGAGCTCTATTTATAGTGGAGCAAGTTTGTTTTGCAAGCAATAGTGAATGGCAACTGCTGTATAGGTTTGGCCAATGTTGATCAATGAGAATCCAAGTCCTAGAGGTTAGGGCACAGGCTGCTGGTTCCCTTGGTCTTGGATATGTCTTGACTGAATTTAGTTGGAAATGGCTCAGTCCATGCCACCTTAGTGCATCTATTAAATGCTCCAAAACAAAATTGGAGTCTTGTCCCTCTTTTAGGTATTTCTAGGTTTGGCATGCTATTTTTAGTTCCAAAGACTTGGGAGGCTTGGGATCAGTGTTTGTCCCTCCTTGGTCCCTCACTAAGGTGTTCAGATGGATAAGTGTGTTTGTCATTTGCTCAAATTTGGCAAATCGAGCAAAATGCACAAATCTGCCTTGCTTTGACAGTTTTCAGCAAGGCATATTGCCATTGTCATATCTCATGGCTCAAGTGGAATTTGATGGAGTTCTTGGCCATTTTGGAAAGCCCTCATATGATACAACAACTGCTTGATCCTAGTTGGTTTTGATCCTTTTTGGATCCAAGTGAAAAATGCCCCTATATTTGGAAAAAAAGTGAAGGCAGATTCTGACTTAGTGAAAATTTCACTAAGTGTTGGAAAAAAGTGACATTTTCACATTTTGTGATTTTGATCAATCCATAACTTAAAATCCATGAGGAATTGGAATGAGTTGTGTTTGAAGCTTTGGTAGAGGGCCATGAGAGCTACAAATCCAGCTTTGAATGGGGAAAAATGACCTTGTGGTTTAGGTGATATGATCCTCCAAAGTTGGTACCCTAGCCACTTTGTTCCATAACTTAGAAAATTTCTAAGTTTTTTATGGTTACCCCTTTTACAAGTTATCCCACTTTTCTTGATTTTTCTTGATGAATGATGATTCGAATCATACATTAACATCATTTTAGGGTCAAAGAACCATAATTGTGAAAAATCTCAAAAAGTCAAAGTTAACTTTGGTGCACAGTTGACTTTTAGTCAGATGAATTCCAAATTGTGCGATCCTCTATGAAATCAAGTCCTTGACCTAAATCAAACTTGATGGTTCGATTTCATAGGTATTATAGGGTGTATTGAATCATGTCCCAAGGTTTGGGAGCATGCCTGGGTCAAAAGTCAAAAGACACAGTTGACTTTTCCCGCGAAACCCTAACTGTGGTTCTGATGAACTTGAAACTTGGGAATCAAGCTTCTTGGATCAATCCATTGTTGCAAATGTATCAATGTGGTGTATTAGAGACCCTCAAATCCTCTCTTGAGGTCTTTGATCATGTTTTGTCCCAAAAGTCAACTTAGGGGTGAATTAGGTCAAGAAACCCTAATTCCTGATTTTTTATGAATGCATCCCCTGAGGCAAAATTGACTTGATGATTGGGTTCATGATGTCCCTTAGAACATCTTAGGTTGTGCTTTGAAGCATTGGCTCATGCCCAGAGGAAAATTTCCATCTGGAGGCCCTGGTCGACCAAAACCCTAATTTGGTGACACTGGCGATCTTGAGGCTTAATCCACCTGGAATGCTGTAACATTGTGCTTGATTCTTGCTGTGGGAGTCCTCTTGATCCATTGTAGGTGTTTGAGAGGTTAGAAAAGTTGAAGATCATGTCATTTCTTGATTGATCCTTTGTCTAAGAACTCTGAGAGGGCTTGAAACCCTAATTCTGATTGTAGTGGATGCTCACCCATCTTTGGGGAGACTAATGAGGTATGATGGTTCATCCATATTATGATGATGATTTTCCCAATGATGGGAAATCTAAGTGGTCAAAATTTGGGGTATGACAGATGCCCCTATTTAATCTACTTGGACCCGAAGGTGTGAATGGCGAAGGTATTCGAGCATTCGGGGTGCAAGAGGATTAAATATCGGAATACCCAAAATTTTGATGGTGGTTATGCATGGTAGTTTGCTCATCCATCTTCTTTTACTAAGCGATGATGCTTAGAAAAGGTAAAACTTCCCCTAGATCCTGGTTTCCTACCAAGGAACTGGTCTCAGTTTCTGAAATAAACTTCCCCTCGATCCTGGTTTCCTACCAAGGAACTGGTCTCAGTTTCTGAAATAAACTTCCCCTCGATCCTGGTTTCCTACCAAGGAACTGGTCTAAGTTCTGTAATAAACTTCCCCTCGAACCTGATTTCCTACCAAGGAACTGGTCTTAGTTTCTTTTGTCAATAAACTTCTTGACAAGGGACGCTATTCGTAGCGGTTTTCCTCAAACTTCTCGCCAAATTTTCCTGGGGAGATGCCATTTGATGGAAAAAGATTTGATGTCAGACTTGCTGGGAAACCCATCCGTCTGAGCTGTAGAGGTGTACAAACTTCTCTGTTGGAGACGCCATTTGTTGATTCTACTGGGGAAAACGAGTCTCTTGAGAGACTGCTTCCAGCTTGGGGATATTACATTATACTTTTCTCGGAGAAATACCATATGAAATGATCCAATTTTGAGGTGCTGATGACCTTTTCGTCAGCGGATTTTTTGGAGAAAAACTGCCGTATTGTTGAATCTCTGATTAAGAGGCTTTCTCTGGGGATTTTCCTTAATCCGGGAAAGCGAAAATATCATCTTCAATGGCGAAGAGTGACATTTGTCGAGGGTTCTCTGGCCTTTCAGAGGTTCAAGTTATCAAAGTGGTCAAGGGCTAATTCTAATCTAGAAATAAACTGGAGGAGAGATCGTTTAGATGATTCGCTTTCTGACGAGGAAAGAACTGACAACTCGATTGAGAGGACTTTTATCACCTGGGGATAAGACTGACTAGAGTGATAGTGATGAAATATGAATGTGATTGCAAATCAACAATGCATGATGTATGTATGTTAATGCTGACAAAACTGACGCGACATACAGACTAGTAGATGAACACGACTGGATACTCGGCCACAGTGGGGGACGAAGAGGTATCACTGGTCCAAAAGTAGCAATTCCGCCTTGCTTAGGAGAGATAGTCCCTGTTGGGAGCTATGTTGGCCGAGCTTAGGAGGTAAGAACTCTGTCGAGGATGTAAGATGAAACACGGTCTCTGACACAGTTGATCCTTCGTTCAGGCGTACTGATTAAGAAAGAGTACTTTGATTCTGTACTTTGAAGCTTGATTACTTCTGGAGAAACGATCGATGTTCTTTCGACGTTCAACAGTCAAAAGAAATTGCCATCTTTATTTTAAAAGCAGAAAAAGTTTGACAATTAAATTCATTTTGTTTTATTTCAAGAATCGTTGATCATATTAAAATGTCGTTCTGTAAAGCTAAAACAAATAAGAATTGCAAACAAAAGCACAAGGGATCAAATTTTATTGATAGGATGTAAATCATCCAAACGCGTGATTCCATAGAGTATTTACAAAGTTTAGAAAATGGTAATTTACGGGAAAAGGGCTACATTGAAACATAACGACCACTATCCTTCTACCAACTTTGAATTCCGGACATCCTAAGCTTCTGTTGAAGATGACCTTGACTGGAGTTTTTCTCGGATGGATGGCGTAACTGCTGCTGAGGGACTTGCCCCTTTGTTGAACATAGTTACTTGCCATTAATCCCTAATTTTTGCCTGGATTGTACTTTGAGATTTCCAATCCACCGGGATGATTTTTGATCATGTCTCTAATTTTTTCCTGGACCGCCCTTTCGGGTTTCCAATCCACCGAGACGTTTTTTTTAGTTTAGGCGAAGTATTTCTTGACTACGTCAACATTCTTGGGGTAGGCAAACTCCTCTCCATCCATGGTTGCGAGTCTCAAGGCACCGCCTGAGAAAGCTTTCTTGACCACATATGGGCCATCATAACTCGGGGTCCATTTCCCCCGGGAATCAGTGAGAAATGATTGTATCTTTTTTAGCACAAGGTCTCCTTTCCTGAAGACGCGAGGTCGGACCTTTTTGTCAAAGGCTTTCTTCATTCTTTGTTGATACAACTGACCATGGCATAGTGCCGTTATTCGCTTTTCTTTGATCAGATTCAGTTTGTCATGTCGACTTTGGCACCATTCAGCTTCTGTTAGCTTAGCTTCCATCAATACCCGGATTGATGGGATCTCTACTTCTATGGGGAGCACTGCCTCCATGCCATATACTAGAGAGAAAGGGGTTGCCCCTGTTGAAGTGCGAACAGATGTGCGGTAACCGTGAAGAGCAAAGGGCAGCATTTCGTGCCAATCTTTATAGGTTACAACCATCTTTTGAACAATCTTCTTGATGTTCTTGTTAGCCGCTTCTACCGCCCCATTCATCTTGGGTCGGTAGGGAGATGAGTTATGGTGTTCGATCTTGAACTCAACGCACAACTCCTTTATCATCTTGTTGTTCAAGTAAATCCATTATCAGTAACGATCTGGCTTGGAACACCATAACGGCAGATGAGATTGTTTTTGATGAATCAGACCACCACCTGTTGGGTTACATTGGCGTAGGACGCTGCTTCGACCCACTTGGTGAAATAGTTAATGGTTACCAGGATGAACCGATGTCCGTTTGAAGCCTTGGGCTCAATCATGCCAATCATGTTGATTCCCCATATGGAAAATGGCAACGGGGAAGAAAGAAATTTGAGATGCGTCGGTGATACATAAATTTTGTCCGAGTATATCTAACACTTGTGACACTTCCTCATGTACTTGTAGCATTCAGATTCCATGGTCAACCAGTAATACCCTACTCTTAGAATTTTTCTCGCCATTGTGTGTCTGTTGGCATGAGTGCCAAAGGATCCTTCGTGAATTTCTTTTATCAGCATGTCTGCTTCTGGTCTGTCTACGCATCGGAGTAAGACCATGTCAAAGTTTATCTTATAGAGTGTATCATCGCTCAGGAAGAAGCTGCCTGCCAGCCTTCTGAGGGTTTTTCTGTCTTTCCTTAGTGCCCCAGGTGGGTACTCTTGTTTTTGAAGGAAGCACTTGATATCATGATACCAAGGTTTGTCTTCTATGACTGCTTTGATCGTGAAGATGTAAGTGTGCCGTTCAAGGCACATTATGTCGATCTTAGGTATGTCATTCCATTGACCTACACTAATCATGGGAGAAAGACTGGCAAATGCATCAGCCATATGATTCTCTTCACGAGGGATATGATGAAACTCGATTCTGTTGAAGAAGGGTCACAACCTTCTCGCGTAATCTTTGTAAGGAATCAGTCCTGATTGGTATATGTTCCAATCTCCTTTGATCTGATTGATAACCAGAGCTGGGTCGCCATATACGTCCAAGTTTTTGATTCTCAAATCGATTGCTTCTTCGAGACCCATGATACAAGCTTCGTATTTGGCCTCGTTGTTCGTGCACTTGAACGTAAGTCTGGCAGTGAAAGGAATATGGGTACCCTGAGGTGTTATGATGATTGCCCCAATTCCGTTTCTGTAATGATTGACGGCTCCGTCAAAGATTAGTCCCCATTGGGAACCTGGTTCTGGCCCTTCACTGGGTAGTGGTTCATCGCAATCTTTCATTTTTACATACATGAAATCTTCGTCTGGGAAGTCAAACCCGGTTGATTCTTGATTGTCAATTGGTTGATGAGCCAAATTATCAACTAAAATACTTCCTTTAACGGCTTTCTGAGCGTGGTATTCTATGTCATATTCTGATAGTAGCATCTACCAACGGGAAATCCTTCCCGTGAGAGCAGGTTTTTCAAAGACGTATTTGATCGGATCCATTTCGGAGATTAACCAAGTAGTGTGACGAATCATATACTGGCGAAGACGTTTGGCTGTCCAAGCTAGAGCACAGCAAGTTTTCTCAAGCATAGTGTACCGAGTCTCGCAGTCGGTGAATTTCTTGCTTAAATAGTAGATGGCAGACTCTTTTCTTTTTGTTTCGTCTTGTTGGCCAAGTACACAACCCATTGAGTCTTCCAAGACTGTTAAGTAAATGATTAGTGGCCTTCCTTCCACTGGAGGTGATAAAATCGGTGGGTTCAACAGGTATTCCTTAATACTGTTGAAGGCGGTTTGACAGTCTTCTGTCCAAACGCAGTCCTGGTTCTTTTTGAGTAATTTGAAAATCGGCGCACATGTGGCGGTCATGAGGAATATGAATCGGGAAATGTAGTTCAAACGTCTAAGGAATCCTCTGACTTGTTTTTTAGTTTTCGGAGAAGGCATTTCTTAAATGGCCTTGACCTTGTCAGGATCAACCTCAATTCCTTTCTGGTTGACGATGAACCCTAAGAGTTTCCCTGAACGGACACCGAAGGTGCATTTATTGGGATTCAAGGGGAGTTTGTACTTTCTCAACCGCTCGAATAGTTTTGACAGGTGGGTCACATGCTCCTCTTCCGTTTTAGATTTTGCAATCATATCATCGACATATACCTCGATTTCCTTGTGTATCATGTCATGAAACAGAGTAGTCATGGCCCTTTGATAGGTTGCCCCGACGTTCTTCAAACCGAACAACATTACCTTGTAACAAAAGGTACCCCATGGGGTAATGAACGAAGTTTTCTCCATGTCTTTCGGCGCCATTTTTATCTGATTATAGCCCGAGAATCCATCCATGAAGGAGAAAACTTTGAACTTTGCTGCACTGTCAACCAGCATGTCATTGTGTGGTAAGGGAAAGTCGTCCTTTGGACTGGCTTTGTTCAGATCCCTGTAGTCTACACACATTCTGACTTTTCCGGCCTTTTTCGGAACTGGTACGATGTTGGCTAACCATTGAGGATACTCTGACGTGGCGAGGAAACCCGCGTCAATCTGTTTCCGTAATTCCTCTTTGATTTTGATGGCCATGTCTGGGTGAGTCCGTCTCAACCTTTGTTTTACTGGCGGACATTCTAACCTTAACGGTAAGTGATGTTCCACGATGCTGGTATCCAACCCTGACATATCCTGATAGGACCAAGCGAATACATTGGGAAACTCTTTGAGAAGCTTTATCAAACTCTCTTTGGCAGTTGGACTGAGCAGTGCCCCAATCCTAATCTCTTTTCTTTCCTCTTTTGAACCCAAGTTGGCTATTTCCAACGGCTCTTTGTGAGGTTCAATGGACCTTTCCTCTTGTCTGAGTAGTCGGGAGATCTCTTCTGGAATTTCGTCGTTAACTTCTTCTTCAGTCCCAAATACAGGGAATTCAAAGTCGGGAGAAGGCATCGGATCGTATGTTTCAACGGGGTTTAAAACAAGCAATCCACATGACGTGATGATTATTTTTTAGAAGAGAGAGAGAGAGAGAGAGAGAGAGAGAGAGAGAGAGAGAGAGAGAGAGAGAGAGAGAGAGAGAGAAATGCAAGAGTACGTGCCATGTATTTTTTTTTGGAAAACTGCTTGTTTTTATTATTGGGTTGTTTTTTAGGATTACCATTTTCTGGAAAAGCAAAAAAAGAAAACAACAATTAATGCGGAAATTACAGAACGCCGTTATTTTATTTATGAACTTGTCGATTTTTGAAACTGCGGCCCTATAAAACAAAACTCGGTCGCTTTGGACGAAGCGAAGAGGTAAATTTACAGAAAGTGAACCCTATCAAAACATCCGTTCCACCTGAGCAGGGTGAAAGGTTAAAGTAAAGACGGCAATTACTTTGACTTATGAACGATTTTCGGAACATCGACATCAACCCATTGGCGGCAAACTCCTCGGTGAATCACAAAGTCTGGTACCTTCCTTAATTTGTCTTCAGAAATGATGTTGATTTCTGGTGGAGCAGGATCATTGGAATCTGTCTCCCAGGCAGAGTTGACGTATGAGGATTCCTCAGTTTTATTTTGCATAGTATTTGTGCTCTCAGACAAATCTCCTCATCCAGTTGGCTGGATGTCTTCGAGCCTGATACGAGAGCTTTCAGGAGCGGTGTATTTGACCATATAGTCGTATTTACCACTTGGTTGTCCCAGTGTGTCCCACACTTCTTTGGAACTGGAGGAGTCATCCCTTTCGATGACGTTGACCTCGAGAAAAGCATAGTTGATGAAATATAGTCTGACAAGCTTTTCCAATTCATCATTGCGCTGGACGTTTTCTGAATAACATGAGTGCTGATCCCATGACATGGTGGAGATGCAAGTATTCTGTTCAATGATGCTCAGGTGATTTTCATTGTTCGGCTAATTTTCTTGCCTCGAATTTCCTGGGTACGGCTGCTAGATAGGCAGGCCATCCATCGGGCCATAGTAGTCGTAGTCAAAGTTGTCCCTCATCAGAGTGTCTTCCTCTAATGAATTTGGCGGAGCACGACATCCTTCCGGATCACAACCTTCGTATATCGTTCTGACATCTGACTTGGGTATAAATCTTGAACTCTGTGCGAGATAGAAAAATGGTGTAGGCACTTCTTCTTGAGACATATAACCGTTCTTATTATGGTAGTACTTCCACTCTTCCTCATCTGTGTGGGGGGAATCCCCCTCGTTGATGGTATGGACCGCTTGAGGCACTGGGTGAAGGAAACCTCCACTGTGGAAGAAGTCCTGAATGGGATGAAGACTTTCATTGTTAGCAGCTGTCTGGGTGCAGGTCGCAGAAAAACCAAGGCCATTCTTTGTTTTGTTTTCGGCAGGAATGACGAGCCGTCCCTACCCTTTCGTATTGTTGCTTTCAATTGCCTCGAGAGCATCTTTGTATGAGAAAATAGAGGTTCCTTTCTCTGATTGATTCTCATTGCTCACCGAAAGTGCTTGGAACTGAGTCCCAACAACCTCCTCAGTTTCTATACAAGTAGATAATGACAGGTTACTCACGAGCAAGGCTTGTTCTCCACAGACCGTGACGAGTTAATCGTTCTTGACGAACTTCAGTTTTTGGTGAAGCATCGAAGTGACTGCCCCAACCTGGTGTATCCAAGGTCTTCCTAATAAGCAACTGTATGTTGCCCGGATGTCCATGACCTGGAAAGTGATTAGGAAAGTGTGAGGACCGATAGCTATGGGAAGGTCGACTTCGCCGATAACTGCTTTCCGAGATCCGTCAAAGGCTTTGACGATGACCTCACTGCCCCTCATCGGGGATCCTTTAAATGATAGTCACATTAAAGTGGGCTTCGACATAACGTTGATGGCCGATCCTGTGTCTACCAGTACGCTGGCTAAAGCATCGTCCTGACAGTTAACTGTGATATTGAGCGCCATGTTGTGGCGTTTACCCTCCTCTGGCAAATCCTCATCACTGAATCCTAAGTTGTTGCAGGAAGTGATGTTAGAGATTATGCTATCGAACTGTCGTATTGACACATCCTATTCCATAAAGGCCTGCTCTAAGACTTTCTGTAGAGCCTCTCTGTGGGCTTTGGAACTGAGTAAGAGTGATAGCACAGAGAACTTTGAAGGAGTTTGTAACAGCTGATCAACAATGTTGTATTCACTCCTTTGGATGAGCTTCAGCATCTCATCATCATTTTTTGAAAGGTCGGGATTACTGGATTGACCGACTGGTGGATTGGGAACTTCTGTCTGAAGTTCCTTTTCTTTGTTAGGTTCTCCAACTCCTCGGTTGAAGATTCGACCGCTCCGTGTTACTCGACTGATGTCTGCAATATTCACGATGAAGGGTAATGTAATTTCCTTTCCATTCTCAATTATGGTTGCACCGTATTTGTAAGGGATTGCCTTAGCTGATTCATACGCCACTGGTCCTGGCAGATAGATAACTACAGGAGCCTTCTGATTTTTTTGACTGTCGTAAGTAACTTCAATCAGTTTCTGGCTAGGAACTTTTGATTCGTCCAGTAGAGGGATGATGGTACAAACATCCTTGTTCTGTTGATGATCAGAGATTATGACAACGTCTCTGATTTGATCAGCGAAGTAGTCCAGCGTCAAGTTAATTGGCTCGGAACTCGGACATGGGTGAATCTCTTTACTATCCAACTGACCTTGAAGAGCTACCCGCACAAGGTAGCATCCTTGGTTATTTTCCGAGCAGACTCTACAGCACTCGTAGTTATGTGGTGGCACCTGGCCACGTCCGCTTTGAATACAGTGTAATCTCACTAGGTCAGTTTCCATAGATCGGACATCCTGACTTTGACGCCGAGTAGGGTTCCCATTAAGCACACTGATTTGTTGCGTGTCTTCACCCATATAGATCGGAAGCCACCAGTGGTTTAACAAGTGTTGTAAAGTTCTTTGAATAAGAGTGCACCCTTGGCTACTCTCACTGCATACCATACAGTTCAGATAATCATGAGAAGTGAGAAAACCAAGGTGGACTTGCCTGGCGTGTAACTCCACCAAGCTGGTATTCATCAAACGAATATCGAAGATTCAGATCATGTTGATCTGATAAGGATTTCAATCACGGTAGTCCTGGATCCACCCAAGATCCATCTGACGCTGGAGGGCCTCTTGTATGAAAGAGCATCCCTGTTTGTTTACCGAGCAAGTCAGTCAGGAATTGTAATCGTGCCATGGCGGATTATGATACTGGCTATGCCTTGAGTGCATCGCCACCAAGTTGGCATTCATTGTACAGATGTCATGGTTCTGAATGATGTTGGAATTCGTATAAGTCATGTTGACTCCACGAACTCAATGCTCTTGGATCCACCCGAGATCCAACTGTTCCTGTAGAGCTGCTTGCACCACAGAACATCCCTGATTGTTTTTAGAGCAGATATCACACTGGTGGTAATTATGAGGTGGCACATGGCATATCGACTCTGTCTACAATGCATCTTGACCAAGTTGGCCCTTAATAAGAGTACATCGTGAATTTGATAGCCGTTGTTAGCCTCCCCCTCTATCAAATTGACTGCGGCTTTCTCGTGTTGAGGCAGCGGGTTTGTGAGAACGTTTGGATTCGTATCTTTGAAAGATAAGGCCTCGCTCCTAACAAGCTTTTGCACATCGGATTTGAAACTGAGACAGTTTTCTATGTTATGCCCTGGTCCCCCTTGATGGTAAGGACAAGTCTGATCCGCCTTGAACCAAAAAGGCAGATTTTCCGGTGCTGTAAGAGGAGACCTGGTTTGGACATGCCCCTTGACCAGTAAGAGTGGAAACAATTATGCGTACAACACCAGTATAAGATCGAACCCTGGTGGTCGCGTTGTACGGTTGTTGTTATACTGAGGACGAGCCTGCTGAAGAAGTTGTTGCATCCTTTGCGAATATTGATGTTGATTAGGTTGGCTCTACGCAACCTGAGGTTGATACGTAGGAACAGGCGCCGGGTTAATAGCAGGAGTTACAGCTGCTACTGGCTGGTAACGTCGCCTTTACTTTCTGAGAGAGATATTCCCAATATCCTGCTCTTTTTTCTTAGGGAGAGCACTACCGTATCGTTTTGTACTACTTGATGATCCAGCGTCCTTCTCGGACCGCTTCCTCAAGACGAACTCCTATGCCCACCCTCTCGGTGAAATCACTGGGCGCATTGGCGACCATTCTGTCGTAGTAAAATGAGCTCAAGGTTTTTAAGAAGATCTTTGTCATCTCTTTTTCCTCCAGAGGTGGAGAAATCTGAGCGAAAATTTCATGCCATCTCTGAGCGTATTCTTTAAAGGTTTCATTGTCCTTTTGTGACATCGATCTGAGCTGATCTCTGTCCGGTGCTATGTCCAGATTATACTTATATTGTTGAACGAAGGCAGCGCCAAGATCTCTGCATGTGCCGATCGTAGCGCGGTTTAAACCCATATACCATTTTAATGCGGCACCGATTAAACTATCCTGAAAGTAGTGAATTAGTAGCTCCTGGTTCTTTGTCTGAGATGACATTCGCCGAGCGTACATCACCAAATGGCTCTGAGGGTAAGAGTTACCCTTATATTTTTCAAAGTCGGGTACCTGGAACTTGTGTGGAACTTTCACATTGGGGACCAAGCAGAGGTCCGCGGCGTCCTTTCCAAATAAATCCTGACCGCGAATAGCTTGCAGTTCTTTATGCATTTCCAGGAACTGTTCCTGGAATTCATTCATTCTATCGAACCTGCTGTCGTTTCCACCAGAAGGTATCTGTGGAATCTGTCCTTCCGGGGCAGTGTGTACCACGAGCGGTGGTATAGTCATCATGGCCGAGACTCTAGGTGCCTCCCGAAGTTTGTAACCTTCTGGAGTTGCTGTCATGCCCCTGGCATCTTCGCTTTCCCGAAGTCTGTAACCTTCAGGCCCAGCGGTTCCTGCTGCGGCTCCCTGATCATCAACGATCGGCGGAACATATCCTTCCGGGATATAGTTAAGTGGCATGCCCCAGGAACGATATTTCGGCATCTTATACCTAGGATCATACTTTTCCACTATGGGCGTTGATGTGATCTCTGAGATCACAGTCTTTTGTTGTTGCATCTGAGCTTCTGCTAGAGCTTGCATGTCATTATGAAGCTTTCTCAGATCCTCTTTCAGAGTGTCGATCTCTTCCCTCAACTCTCTGTTCTCTTCCTCGAGATCATCCATCTTTTTCTGACGATTGGCCCGAGTATTGTACGAATGAGATAGTTTGACTCTAGAATCGAGACACAAACGTGAGATTCGTAGGTAAGAAGAATGCGTTTACGCGAGATGATGAATGATATGCACTGATTATATTAATTGTATGTTTTTGTTTATTCAAAGTAAACTTCGACAATTGGATTGCAAATATCAAACAGTGGGGAAACCCCGTTTTATTGAATTCAAAGGATTGCGGAAACGAAAATACAATAGATTACAAAGTGCTGAAAAAGGAAATCTAAACTAATGGATCATGAGTCCTCTCTGAAGAGAGCTTAGGTGCTGGTTCTGGTGCTTTACTTTTCTTTGACCGGGGCTCTTCAGCCGTTGTCGGGTTGTCATTCCTTTGCCAAGTGAAAGGAGCGAGCAAATTCCTTTGGTCATCCTGATTTTCTACAACATGTTGCTCTAAAATCTCAATTAGAGCATCTTTTTCTTTTAACAGCTGCTGTATTTTCTTGCACTCCACATTGAGAATACGGTACTTGTTCCTCCAAGACCTCTACTCCTGCTGAACTTTGCTGAGAGTAACCTGAAGCTTTTCCATCTCAAACATAAAATAAAGGGCAGAGTCCCTTAATGGAAGAACTTCCTGGCGAGGGTAAGGCATCCTCAGCTTGAGAGCTCTAGTTTGTACCCAGTGGAGATAGGGCTCCACCGAGACACAGTCTGGTTTTCCTAGAGACTCTCTTCCTTTCCTGTGAACGTGTTTCCAGGCATGCACTATTTTTGTCTTTAGTGCTCTGTCATTTTCTCCTTCCTTGAAGAAAAGACCTTCCAGATGAGCATTACGCGGGACATGCCTCATTGGCTTTCCAAATTGATGACGAACTAACATCGGATGATAGTTGATTCCCCCCTTAGTTCCTATAAGGGGTACATTTGGGAAATTTCCATAACGGTCAATGATCCTGATTCCGTCATAGATTCGATTGTACCAATCGATGTCAGAGTTGGTAAGAGACATGATTCTCTGCGACCAATGTAAAATATTCTTTTGATCCCAAAATGCAGCAGACTTGGGAAAATGGGAAGTGAACCATTTGTAAAGCAGGGGTACACAACACATGATCATTCCTCCGCTGTATAAATTCCTTAAGTGTACCGAATGATACGCATCTGCGAGTAAGGTTGGTACATGATTTTCGATCAGGAAAATCTTAATGGCGTTGACATCTACGAAGTTATCAATGTTGGGAAACAAAAATAACCCGTAGGTAAGCAAAACAAAGATGCTCTCGAAAGCTGCCACGTTCCCTATACTAGCAAAGTATAGAGCTTTCTTTGTTAAGAACTGGGCTGGCAAACCTTGGATGCCACCCTTAGTGGTCATGTGAGTCCTGACTTCTGACTCGTCCAAATAAATTGCTCTTGCAAAGGTTTGATCCTTTGGAATCTCTTCCAGTCCAGAAAAGGGAGCCTGATCAGTGATATGTCGATCAGTCAAGTGAGAGTACTCCTCCAGTGTTGGTGCTAGCTGATAATCCGGGAATGTGAAACAGTGATAAACCGAATCGTAGAATTGGATTAGTGTGGACAGGATTCCTTTGATTACATGGACCCTTAATTAAGATAATAGTCCTCCATACTTGGCTCTGAAAGCCTCGTGGTTGGTGATCATCCTTGCCAAACCTCTCAAGTCCTCTAACTTTGGAACCTTGAAGGTGTACTTATGAGTTTTCCTTCTACCGAAATCCATTAGCGTAATCTCCTTTCTCTTTGACATTTGCAATCATTGTCTTAGTTAAATTTGAAAAAGAGAGACTAGAAGAGAAGATTTTTTTGTTTTAATGTTTTTTTTAAATGAGTGTATAAATGCAGCACACAAAAATATAGAAAAAACATGGGGTCAAAGGGTCGGTGTCATGAATTCAAGGCTCTACCCCCCCCCCCCCCAAAGGTTTATACTGGTGATTTTTTGTACATGTCCGCAAAATCATTGACCCCTCTTGGGATGACAACAGCAAGCGGATCGCCAGCGAGCTGATGTATCCTAGAGTGATCTCAGATGAGGTTAGTATCACGTGACAACTATTTCTGATAGCTTTCGCACTACAAAATGGCTTTAGTCTACTAAAAACCTCAGCTTCTCAGATAACCCAGTTGACCACACTACTTTCAACAACCAAAGTCGTATAGGCAATGTATCTGCAAAGGGAGTCTCCACTGAGTTTGATGGTCGATCGGGGGCTCTTAACTCATATTCACTCCCTGCAAGATTACCCGCATTGCCATCACCTATCTTAGGTGTATACTCAATCTTTCCACATGCGGCATCACACGCATTCCTGTTAGCAGAAAAATAAACACAGATATCAATTAAGAAAAGCAGTATATATATTTGTCTTACTCATCCTAGACCTCTAGTCTTATGATCCTATACAGACAATGACTCCCCAGCAGGGTCGCCATTTCTGTGATACTTGGTGAACTCAAGGTTTCCACCGAAGATGGTAAGAAAGAGGAAAGGGCCCCACGGTGGGCGCCATTTTTTCTGTAGCGCGATTTTTGTGGTCCTGAGTCACGATCGCTTGGGTACTACAGTTCAATTCATTTTTTATCCTATTGAGTTGATTAAGGAAGGGAAATAGATGTCTCCAATTAACCCTGCTTGCATACTGAGTTTGAACAACGGTCTGTTAGGTTACAGATGCTATGTGGATGTGGGGCCCAATCTTCGATTTATTTTGTTAAGAACACAGTGTCTGGATTATTTGTGAGGTTTTTGATAATGTGTTTAGATTTGCTGCTTTTGGGTTGATTTGATGGAAATACTGGATTTTGGGTTTTTAATTAGTATGCTCGCTAAGATTTTTCAATCTTATGCCTACGTATTCCCGTTTGATGAAACAGGGAAATCAGAGCTATCGTAGTTCCTCCTATTCTATGGGAGGAAAAAGGTTGTTTTGGTGTCTTGTTCAAAGCCCAAGACATGAAGCTAAAGGTGATTTATATCTTGTTCAAAGCCCAATATGTGAAGCTAAAGGGTTTTTGCTCGAGAGAGAATTTGTCATCTCTAAAGAGGAGTTGTTGATGTTTGTATGCTGTGAGCAAGGCACAACTTGGATGCTAAAAGGTTGATTGGCTCAACTGGGGTTTTCCTTATACAAAGCCTAAGAGGAGGCTATTGGCCCAACAAGAGGGTGGTTTTATGTGTCTTGTACGAAGCCCAAGGCGGAGGCTAAAAGGTTTGTGACCCAACAAGAGGGTCTTTTATACTCAACAAGAGAGTGATTTGTATCTCGTATGAAGCCCGAGATGGAGGCTAATGGGAGATTGACTCAACAAGAGAGTCTTTTATACTCAACAAGAGAGTTTTTTTGTATCTCGTACGAAGCCCGAGATGTGAAGCTGAAGGTGTTTGACTCAACAAGAGAGTCTTTTATACTCAACAAGAGAGTAATTTGTATGTCTTGCACAAAGCCCAAGACGGAGGCTAAAAGTGTTTGGCTCAACAAGAGAGTCTTTTATACTCAACAAGAGAGTGTTTTCTATCTCGTACGAAGCCCAAGATGGAGGCTAAAAGGGGATTGACTCAACAAGAGAGTCTTTTATACTCAACAAGAGAGTGTTGGGGAGAATCATTGTACAAAGCCCAAGAGGAGGCTTACTATACTGGTGACTGTTTCAGTTGAGTGACAAGTCCAGTGTGTCGGATAAAAGAGAAAATCAGTTCTTATATGGATTAATGTTGTGCTTTGGTACTGGTCAGAAGATCAGGGTTATTTCCCGTTCTTTAAGGAAATGGGAAATCCAATGGGTTTTGAGATTGTCCAAGTCTACTGGCATTTTGAGAAATCGATCCTCGGATAAGTGAATGATCTTTGTATGATGCCCAAGAGAAGGCTGGTATGTTAAGGGATGAAGGTCAACCCATTAACTGGTTTGACACTTGACTCAGAAAGACAGCTCTAGCAAATTGATGACTAGGTTCTGTTCCTATACCTGTAGAGGTCTCTGGGTCCTTGTACTAAGCCCAAGAGAAGGCACAAGAGCTTTTAAGAAGCCGAAGGGTCCTTGTACAACGCCCAAGAGGAGGCGGGGATGCTTTTAAGAAGCCTGTGGGTCCCCAAACCCCGAGAAGTTCAAGATATGCCATTCACCGAGAATAGATCAAGCCAGGAAAGTCTGAGATTTTGGAAGAAACTCAAGAGATGTCATTCACGGAGAAAAGATCATCTCCGGGGAGTTAGAGTTTCTTTGACAATGTCTAAGGGTGACAGTCTGAGAAAGGGTTCACAGAGAATGCTGCCTTTCACGTCTCCATATTGTTTAACCCCAAGAGGAGCGAAGACTATGTCTGGTAATCCTATGGGGGATCTAGTTTTGTTTGTATTTAAGAGTGACCAACAAGCTTTACCTAGTTCTAGACGTAGTTGCCGGGGAAAAATCTAAATAACTATACTAGTATTACACAGTTGATATGTGACAAGTATATAAAAGTTTGTGAAAGAAGTCTTACAGTGAGCAGCCCCACAATACAGTTTACATATGAAAGCGAATAAAGAAAGCGTGTAAACACTTACTCGGTTGTAGAGCTTCTATGTTGTTTTGTTAGTTATTCAACAAAGAAAGCTTTGATAACAATATTATATTCTAAATCAAACGAGAAAGTACTTTGAAAAGATTGTTGGGGCTTATAGCTCAAGGAGAGGCCCAGGGTTTTATCAGTGATTGCACTGTTGTTTTGAATTTGTACAGAGGGGCTTATACAAGTGACTGAGGCCCAAAAATGTTTTCTATACAAAGGGATGGGTCTTACACTCTCTCAAGAGGCCCAAAGGTGATTAAAGAAAAGGAATGAGGCTTATAACACGAGGGTAGGCCCAGGTAATTTAATTTTGAAATGGCGATCGCGCCAAGATTTTCTTTTAGCGCAGAGGGACTTATACAATATCTGAGGCCCAAAAAGATTTTGGTTAAAAGGGGGTTGGGTCTTACACGCTATTAGAGGCCCAAAAAATGATTTTAAAAGAAAAGGAGGGGCTTACAACTCAAAGAGAGGCCCCAGTTGATTATTTTTGAAAAGGCGATCGCGCCGAGAGTTTTGAAAACACCGTGGGTCTTATACAATGACTGAGGTCCAAACTATTTTGGTTTCAAAGAGGGGTTAGGTCTTACACTCTATTAGAGGCCCAAAGTGTTTGAAAAAGTTTGATGAGGGTTGAATTAATCAAAACCCTAATTTGTTTTCAAAATATATTTTAATTGAATAAAAATTCAATTAAAATGATCAAAATTCTTAAACATGTGTGAAAACAAATTGTGATCTTGGATCAATGTTTCAAAAATCATGTTTATACCCACAAAATGATTGGAAATCAATTAAGTTTGGAAAATCAAGGGAGAAAGAAATATTTTAAATGTTAAAAACAAATAAAACATTAATTCTTTGCAAAAATATCAAATATATGAAATAAATAATATTTTTTTGGATTTTTTGGTAAAATAAAATATTTTAACATTTTTGTGAATTATTAAAAAAAGAATCAACTCAAAATCATTAAAACTCAGAGAGAAATTAATTTTTGAATCAATTAATAAAATCACAAAATTCAAATATTCAAATTTTGAAAAAGGGCGCCAAGAACAATGGCAAGAACACGCGCCACCCTCTGTTTCTGCAGATTTGCGTTTTCTATCCAATCTCACTGAATACTTGATTATATCATGCAATCTACATATCTATCTACTCGTTTTCATCTCACGATCATGTCTATGGTCTTTAATTTCATTTATTTTAAGCATGGAATAAGAAATTAAAGAGAAACCTCAAGAACCCTAAAATTTGCATGAAGGTTTAGAAATTCCATACACGATTCAAACAAAGTAATTGATTGAGGGAAAACACTCTATGCATGATTATGAACATATGGCCAAATTATTGTGCAGCAAAAAATGCATGGATCATAGAGTTAGAAGAGCTCATGCTTACCTCTTGCAGCTGGTGATCGTGCTTTGTGTTAGAGGTGTTACAGCTTGGTTCCAAGGATATGGACAGCTTCCCTAGGTGCTATGGAGTGTGTCTGGATGCTTGGAATGAATGGAAATGATCTGGAACTTGAGATGGTACCCCAACTGCAAATCTGTCAAGAACTTGAGCAATTGGCTAGTGATTTTGTGATTTTGACGTTCAAGATGTTATGTGAGTGTTTGGATCAATTCTATATGATGTTTATGAGGTGTGTGTGTGATTGGTTTGGTTGGAATAGCTCTCAAACTCAAAACCCGATAGTGACTTGCTTTGGAAGGTAAATTTGGAAGTGAGAAGGAGATTTTGAGGAAAGCAACTGTTTGATGGCTTTGGTGTACTCAAACTGATCACAAATGAGCTCTATTTATAGTGGAGCAAGTTCGTTTTACAAGCAATAGTGAATGGCAACTGTTGTATAGGTTTGGCCAATGTTGATTAATGAGAATCCAAGTCTCCTCTAGCCATTAACTAGAGGTTAGGGCACAGGCTGCTGGTTCCCTTGGTCTTGGATATGTCTTGACTGAATTCAGTTGGAAATGGCTCAGTCCATGCCACCTTAGTGCATCCATTAAATGCTCCAAAACAAAATTGGAGTCTTGTCCCTCTTTTAGGTATTTCTAGGTTTGGCATGCTATTTTTAGTTCCAAATACTTGGGAGGCTTGGGATCAGTGTTTGTCCCTCCTTGGTCCCTCACTGAGGTGTTCAGATGGATAAGTGTGTTTGTCATTTGCATAAATTTGGCAAATCGAGCAAAATGCACAAATCTGCCTTGCTTTGACCGTTTTCAGTAAGGCATATTGCCATTGTCATATCTCATGGCTCAAGTGGAATTTGATGGAGTTCTTGGCCATTTTGGAAAGCCCTCATATGATACAACAACTGTTTGATCCTAGTTGGTTTCGATACTTTTTGGATCTAAGTGAAAAATGCCCCTACATTTGGAAAAAAAAGTGAAGGAAGATTCTGACTTAGTGAAAATTTCACTAAGTGTTGGAAAAAAGTGACATTTTCACTTTTTGTGATTTTGATCATTCCATAACTTAAAATCCATGAGGAATTGGAATGAGTTGTGTTTGAAGCTTTTCTAGAGGGCCATGAGAGCTACAAATCCAGCTTTGAATGGGGAAAAATGGCCTTGTGGTTTAGGAGATATGATCCTCCAAAGTTGGTACCCTAGCCACTTTGTTCCATAACTTAGAAAATTTCTAAGTTTTTTAAGGTTACCCCTTTTACAAGTTATCCCACTTTTCTCGATTTTTCTTGATGAATGATGATTCCAATCATACATTAACATCATTTTAGGGTCAAAGAACCATAATTGTGAAAAATCTCTAAAAGTCAAAGTTGACTTTGGTGCACAGTTGACTTTTTGTCATATGAATTCCAAACTGTGCGATCCTCTATGAAATCAAGTCCTTGACCTAAATAAAACTTGATGGATTGATTTCATAGGTATTATAGGGTGTATTGAATCATGTCCTAAGGTTTGGGAGCATACCTGGGTCAAAAGTCAAAACGCACAGTTGACTTTTCCCGCGAAACCCTAACTGTGGTTCTGATGAACTTGGGAATCAAGCTTCTTGGATCGATCCATTGTTGCAAATGGATCAATGTGGTGTATTAGATACCCTAAAGTCCTCTCTTGAGGTCTTGGATCATGTTTTGTCCCAAAAGTCAACTTAGGGGTGAATTAGGTCAAGAAACCCTAATTCCTGATTTTTTATGAATGCATCCCCTGAGGCAAAATTGACTTGATGATTCGGTTCATGATGTCCCTTGGAACATCTTAGGTTGTGCTTTGAAGCATTGGCTCATGACTAGAGGAAAATTTCCATCTGGAGGCCCTGGTCGACCAAAACCCTAATTTGGTGACACTGGCGATCTTGAGGCTTAATCCACCTGGAATGCTGCAACATTGTGCTTGATTCTTGCTGTGGGAGTCCTCTTGATCCATTGTAGGTGTTTGAGAGGTTAGAAAAGTTGAAGATCATGTCATTTCTTGATTGATCCTTTGTCTAAGAACTCTGAGAGGGCTTGAAACCCTAATTCTGATTGTAGTGGATGCTTACCCATCTTTAGGGAGACTAATGAGGTATGATGGTTCATCCATATTGTGATGATGATTTGCCCATTAATGGGAAATCTAAGTGGTCAAAATTTGGGGTATGACACATGGTTCTTGGTATGCTCCACCACTGGACTTACTATCATCATAGTAATCCACACTGAAGGTCTTTACACAACACTGCGCCACCAGCTTGAACAAAGAAAACTTCAGAAACCCAGAGAGAAATAAACTCTCAACCACCAAGAAGGTATGCTTCCATTCTCAACCCAGAACTTCCGCCATAAGCTCCCAGAGAACCAGAACCTTCAAACAAATTCAACTAACTACTCTTGTACACAAGAGCAATCAGTTTCAAGCATCCTGGTTGAACGCGCATTGTGAAACCAATAAAATGCCACCTTTTGATTGACCTGACTCATCTTCAGAATTCCCACAAGATACCCTGATCTACTAATGAAACCAGATCTTCAACTCACATGAACTACTTGACCTATAGCAAGACATCTTGGATCCACCAAGCCTCTTAGTCATGTAACATCTTCTCATCCACAGCTCCCGCAAACTGCATGAGATAGACCTTTTTGAAGAATCCATCACTCCCATTCTCCTGTAGATCACCTTATCTTAAGCTGATGTGCCACAACACCATCTGAGACTTCTGACGTTAAGCTAGATGTCAAGACATTATGACATCCAACTGTTGAATTCTGCTCCTCCTTCTGCCACTTAGAAGAACCTTCTCCCTTTGCAGAAACAGATTTCCATGCTCTCACAGACTTGATTCAATAACCAAGTTTTGAGTAGACAACCTCCATTCTGGTTTGAAACGCCAAAGACTTCAAACCTGCCACATCTGAATCTTCAGAAAATAAGTAGTCCAAGACTACCCCATAGCAATACCAAAGAATGCCACTTCCCTTAGTAGAGCCGTCAGTAGAAAGCCAGAGATAACTGCTACTTATCCTCGACCTCCACAACCAGAGCAAAAACTATGCTCCAAACCACCTGGATCAAAAATAAACTTACCCAAGCTGTAACCATCAAGATTATGATGTCTTCATAGTCTTCCATCTCCATCTTCAACAGCATCACCATCTGGACAAGTCATTCACAATACTTTCCAGGAACAGATGCTAAGCCAATAATCCCAGGTCAACACCTAGGAGACTCGTGAGCGAATGCAGAACCCCTCCCATGATTCTCCAAGCCTCTGATGAAAAGATGTTAGAATATCTGACAGAACATCCTCAATCTTGACTTTTAAGGATAATCAATTAAATACTTGTGGACTCCACAAATAGCAGTTAATCTTAAATCCTTGTACATTAACCCTTCTTCACTGCTATAGCTGAGCTCCACCAGATCACGTCATGAATACCTATAAAGCATTCAATCTTTTTGCAAGTATCTTCTTCAATGACAATGTTGAGATACCAAGTCTGCCACCCTTGACTCAAGTAACTAAGACTTTCTCTGAACAAGTCTGATTTACCTCAACAAATCTTCAATCAGATTGGATCCACTCTTAGGGTCAAGAGAGATGAATCCTTCCTTGTTGTTTTTGGATGGTGAAAATAAATCACCTCCTCTTTCTTCAGATCGTGTCTCAAAGAAACACCTTCTAGTCAGAAGAGTAACTAGAAGACTCCAGATACACGACATAGATGTCTTTATGAGTGGACTTGAGAGAATTCTTAAGTATCTTTGACAACCTAGCCGACCAAACATTTATCAAACTCCTAAAGCAAGAACCTGATAAACTTTCACTCAACTCCTCTCCTCTTCAACTGACTCCAAACTGCACCAGGAAACCAAGCTTCCAAATACCAAGTCATCATACCAGATATCTGACCACAACTTCCTTCACTCCATCGCTCCCGACTTTGGAATATAGAGGCCGATGATTGAGGCCTTCCACAAACTGTCTTCAGTAACAACTCCAGAATCCCATAATTCTAGAGCTCTTCCATCAGAAACTCATGCAGCCGAACCACCAAGGAACAAATCCTGCTTGCCCTAATAAGATGTCACAACATCTTATAAGACACACCAACAAGAGAACTAGCCACTTCTCCTTTAGTTGTTGTAGAATCTCCTCAGCAACATGAACAACCTCCGGGTTGCTACCTTCGATCCATCTCATCCATTAATACCCTTGAGTATGTCTGAGTTGATTGATCTGATCTTTAAACTCCTCCTTGTTTAAACGCCAGAAAGTATCTCCCAAAGATCTCATCCAGAACCAGACAGGATGCCTGCTCTGATACCAATTGAAATTCTAGCCTATACAGACAGCAGATGTCCTAGCACATGTCAAGACATTATGCTGCATAATCATTTAAACTAGGAGGCGCAACAGCGGACTGATACCTTGAATATCAGACCTGCATCCTCGCAGATATCACGACATCTGATCCAACATGTTTATCATGAACCCTAACAGAAAACGTAAATATGCAGAATGATAAAGAACATAGTAATTGTTAACCCAGTTCGGTGCAACTCACCTAAATCTCGGGGATACCAATCCAGGAAGAAGACTTCACTATTGTGTTGACTATTACAAAGTTAAACTCCCACGTTTACAACTTTATCCCTAACATCTACCCCATGAACATCTTTACCAAGGTTAAACTCAAACGTTTAGAACCCTGATACGAGATACCCCACTCACTTCCCTCAACCACCAACTGTGATTTCTTCATCGTCCCTATCAATATAGAAATCTGTCAAGCCTACTTGACAAACAAGCTAACTCGGATTTGCTTAAAAGCTTCATCCAAGAACAATACACAATCCAATACCTCAAGGCTTATGGATCTGTGTGACACCTATATCTACCACAGTGTATCAACTGATACATAGGGAGACTTACAACCTAGAGAGCCAACGACTCTCAAAACCCTAAACCTTTGTTTCTTACGCAAGAAAACAAGGTTACAACAGGCGTTCTAAAGGCATAAAAAACCTAGTCATCTATTTATAGTCTTCTGCTTCCTTGGGCTTCAGTCTTTTTGATCCTTGATCCATGCGCTGTTTGTTTCCGTAAAATCTTGCTAGAGATTTAGAAACATTCTGTCATATCAGATACAGATGTCAAGACATCTGTTAGGACATCTTCTCTGGCCAGTCTTCTTTCATCAAACTTCTTCATGTTTAAACATCTCTTTTGACATCTGTTTTTCCCAAAAATTTGCTCAAATCAGCAGAGCTTTCATGTTTAAAACATATACTATAATCTCAAATATTTTCATAATATTTCGATAACTATTAAGATATATACTAATTGTATTGTTTATATTTTTATATAATTATGTTTTTATCAAGATTGATTTTGTTAAGATTTATCCCTTAGTAAAAGATTATCTTCGTGAAAATCTTATTACAATTAATAAGAGGTCTAGAGCTAACTTTTCACATCATTTAATAATAAAATCTTTTTTTCAAGTTGGTTCCAGAGCTCATAATTAATGGGCTTGTCTAGAGTTAGAAAACCTTAGCCATAACATTCACATACAAGTGTTTTGTTAATATTCCAAAGCATACAAATATACACTAATAATAACACCAACACCACCACCACCACCAACATCAGTAACAACAACAATAACAACAACAAAAGCAACAGCAACAACAACGACAATAGTGTCGCATCTGCGAAAATCAACCGGCGGAAAAAAATAGAAGAGTCGCCACCGAACATTATTTATCCCGACGCAGGGAAAGGAAACGATCGAAGAAAACCTCAACAAAGGGAAAGGAGTGGTCATCGCAACCATAGCCTGGGTTCGGGAGTCGGTTACGCGAGAGGAAGATATTAGCACCCCCTTGCGTCCATCGTACTCGATGGGATCCACGCTTGTTGTTATCGATCAAAGGGTGTAGGTAATCTGAAGCTCAAATGCTGACGGGAAACGGAACGGGGGAAAAAGAAAAGAAGTGACTCGATAGGACATCGCTGTCCCAGGCCTACGTATTCCCTCGGGTACGGGAAAGTCAGAGTCAACGTAGTTCGGAGGACGGTTTGATGGGGAAGTTTGCTCGCAAAGACATCGCGTCTCGTGCCTACGTATCCTCAATCTAACCGGAAAGAGGAAGTCAGAGCATTCGTAGTTCGACCTAACGGGGTCGGTTTGTTTTTTTTAAGTGGATGACGTCAACGTTCACGCTCTAGCAGTTTAGGTGTTGCCGCTCGTTGTACACGTTTACATGTTTACGGTAGAATGGAAATGACGCGTCCTTTACGATGAGAGTGAATGAGATGAGAAGAGAACCCCGAAGGAAGACGAGTGTTTGTTTTTTTATTTTAGAGGAAAGTGTTTTGATTTATTGTTTGTAACTCATATTGCACTAAAGTCAATGACATAGGAACGAATGCGTCGCATGGTCGTCCCCAACTGGACGTATGCTAAACACTCTAGAAAGGCGAAGGGAGACCCTCCCCCTTTCATTTCCTATGTACTTAAGGCTCATGGCGTACAATACTTGTTGTCTTTATTTCATGTTTTTTTATTTTGTTTTGAGATGAGAGAAGAGGCTCAAAGTTGTAAAGTAAAATCTAAGGGGAGACTAGTGTCCTAATGTTATCATACAATGGTGGCCCTATGGTTGAGATAAGAAGAGGGAAGAAGGAATTTCTACTTGGATGGACAAGTGGGGATTGCATTACCTAATGCTCATCCTACCTTAACCTTAATAAAAAATTATGGTTAAGCTAAGATCCCAAAGGTGTGAAAGAGTTATACAAACAAGCATTATATCACACAATCCACAAATGAAAGAATAAGAGAAAGCAAATGAAAAAAGATGAAAGAAGAGTTGAGTAATCATGTACTCAAGTACCTTACCTCATAATCCAAGCTAAGCAACCTTGGTTAAAATAAAGTAAATCACAAGCACTAGTTACCAATTAATTGAAAAGTTATGCATTAAGCTCCTAAACTAAGACTATGTGTCCTATACTTGTATTAGATGCAATATACAACTATAAACAATGTAAGATGAGTTCTAAGAGTGAAGTTACATGCATAGGCCAGTAAGTATACCTAACTAAATTCTACTTATGTTAACATGTCAAAAGAAATCAAACTAGGTCAAACTATGTATCAAAACAACACACAATTGCATATTGTTCACAAACTAGGGGAGATGAGTCATATAAGTGGGTTAAAGCATGAGTATTCCTCAAAGTCAGAAGTGAATAAGGTGTATTTATGTGTGTAAATGTCATTGGGTTAACATGGAAGTCATGTATTAAGGCATTCACAATGGTTAAGCAAGTTGTGCACAAGTATAGTCAACTAGGATGCAACATACAAGTGGTGTTTATGCAAAAGACATGTGAGGATGAACGCATACTATGGCATGGTATGAAGTCAGAAGTGATATCATGTTAAGGATGTATAAAATAACTCTCAATCATCATAGAAGTTCATAACATTTCAAGTTTTATAAGCTATGGCAAGGCAAACACGAAACAATGTTCAAGTAAGTCCTAGAAGTTAGCTACTTGTGACACAAGTAAAAGAGAAGTGTGAAGGATGCATACACATGTTGAGAGATCTAGGTCAGTACCTAATGACCTCTAATAGGCCATGTCTAAAGCCTACAAGAGTTGGTGAAAGATGGCACATGAAAGAGTTAGACAACTAAGCAAACAAAGTTCAATTGAGAGATATAAGTCAAGTTGTATTTATGAAACATGGAAGGCAATTATGAGTCATTATGATTTATGCAAGCTAAGATCAGTATTAGAAGTCATGTAAGATGCATTGAAATGGAGATTAGAGGCATTATGTTATGGCATATTAGACAAACACACAAATGAACACAAGTTTTAACATTGATGCAACATTTATAAGTCATACAACTTCCAACAAATGAGAAGGGATTAGAGGTAAAGTGGGAATGATCAAAGATGTTACAAGTCAGTAGCTATAACATATTCAATTTGGTTTTCAAGTCCTATAAAAGTTAGTAAAATAATGTCCTCAAAGGACCTAAGAAGGGGAAGCAAACCAAAGGAGCAATTCATGCTCAATTCAAACACAATACAAGTCAATCAACATTTACCAATTAGGGACCTATAAATGTGATCTAAAGACCTATAATGGTGCCAATACCAGTAGGTAAGGATTCCTTAAAAGGCCATTAGGAAGTAACATTGCCACATCATAAAAGCTCCTAAGGAAAAGGCCTAAACAATCCATTAATCAAAGTAGCACTAAGCAAACAAAAGAATGTGATTAGAAGTCATAAAAAATTAGGGGAAACTAGTAAATTTATCATGAAGTCAGTGGTTATGCATAGCAAAAATATAGGCTCAAAATTTGTCTTTTAACATGCTCAAACTATGCAAAACAATTCACTTGTAGTCATATAACATACCATCACAAAATGGCATCAAAGCCACAATAAAAAATGTCCTTAAAAATAAAAAAAATTTAGGTAAAGTCCCTTAGCATGTGTCAAACTTAAGTTTCAATTTGTGTACAATAATTCATTTGGAAACAGGTTGAAGAAAATTTCTTATGAGACATATAGTAAATGGTATGAGCAAACAAACTTGTTAAAAAGAAAATTAGTGAAAAAATATCAAAATATTTCAAAAGTGAAAATAAAAAATTCTAAAATGTAGTTGACACATCCCTAGAGTCTCATGAAGTAATTGGGAAGTTTTAGGAATTTTTTACTATTTTTAACAAAATGATTTCGAAGCAATTAGAAAAAAGAAAATAAAAACAAGAAATAAGGTCAGGGGGTGCAATGTTAGCAATCAGCCAATTCATTTCCACGTTGGGCCTACCACAGAGAGGTGCGAAAAGCATAAAGTGCAAAGCCCAATACGTGTGGGTCTGATGGTTCATAGCATAGGGACTAGTCAACATCTTAACTCAATGTGAACCACTGGATCAGGTCAATACAATAAGATAAAAAATTTATGCTAATCACGTGGCTGAGAATGAATATGCAAGGTAACGTGCATGGAATCACGCATACATCATTACTTCACTATATCAGAACAAAATTAAATAAAAAGTAAAAATGAAAATGAAAATGTAAATGATGGCACGTGAGGGGGAGATGGAATTTTAATGCGTTGTCACGCTAACAACCGTTGGATCAACATCAATGCACGACTAGGATTGAAACACTACAAATCACCTGAGAACACCATGGCTAGGGTGTAGATGCCGGAGCTCAGGTCCGGTCATCTTCTTCGATGGGAGAACCACCGTGGGTGGTGGTGAGATTCCCAGAATTGGCAAAACCCTACATCACTCTACCCAGGATTTTGTGTAGATTCAAAATATAACCTCACAATTTCCATACAATGAACGTACGATAAGAATCGAAGAGAATAATTTAGCTCTGAAAAATTCAAAATTCCACAGTTTTCCCTAATTGTTAACCACAAACATTGCCTCAGATAGGAGGACTTCAGATGCAGCTATATGTGGTCCTAGATCATCTCCTACAGTTTAGCATGATGCACTAAAGTTCATGAATGTTACCAGGTCAGAGATGCAGTTCCAAGCTCCAAGAAACCCAACAACTTCACTGCAAGGTCTTGTACTCTACAATGGAGGCAAAATAAATGCCTTTGATCCCTTGAATGTTGAGAAAAGCTTCCAAAAATACCAAACTGAAATGAGTTCGTATGTGTTTCAATGGCTGCTCCAGATCAATATTGATGCATACAGAAGGGAAATTCGCGTGTGGAGATGATAAAGGTGAAGAGAAACCCTGGAAGAACTTCCCAAAACCCTTGAATTAGAGCTATGAAGTTCAGAGAGAAAATGTGAGTTCTGGATCTGATTTTTGGTGGAAATGAAGCTTGTAACCGTTTCTGTTAGGGTTGTTAGCTTATATATGCGTGGTTAGAAGAGCTTAATCATGGTTAATGGCTTGGTTAACAGTTTGAAGCATGGTTAGTGAAAATGAGAAAAAAATGAGCATGGGGTTTTTTGCATGGGTTAGCTTTGGTTTAATGGATGTGTAATGGCTGTTAGGATGTGCATGATGATGATCATGGTGGTATGTTGATGTTTAATGTTAGTACAAGCCAGACTATGTAATGCTTGGTCATTAAGTTTTTGCTTTCATTTTTTCATGGCATAAGTTGAATGTCTATGGTATGGTTCATATCATGAAGAGTTTGTTTGGTCATGTTAGGAAATAATGATGTACGTGGAATCATACACATGAGCACTTGATTATGGCATGAAATACTCTTGGCTTGGGATGGGTTTGCTATATGAAAAGAAGATTTTGTCAAGTTGACCATGTATGAACATGCATGAGACATTCTCATGGTGGTGGTTTTGGAGGATTGTAACTTGGAGATTGTGGAACCAAATTACCCAAGCTTGGTGTTTTTGGAAAGATCTCATGGCACATGGCAAGTTTGGTGTTTGAGTCAAATTGGAATGAGACTCAAAACATGATGCAAATGGAGGTTGAACATGGTATGACACAAGCTGATCTCTGTACTTGGAATAATTCTAAGAGTTTCTATGTTTCACAACTTTGAGATCATGATTTTGGATAATCACAACTCCATGGATATTGAACCAAATGGTGTGATTTTTGTACCAAATTAAAGATCTCACTTGATACTACAACTTTGATGTGAGACTCAATTTGAATTAAAGCCTTAATCCTTAAGGAAAATGAGCTTGAAGTATGCTATACACGAGCTGCCAAATGATCATGAATTTTTCTAAGTTATTTGCCATGTTGAACAACTTGAACACCCTATCTTCAACACACCATAACTCCTTCAATAATAATCCAATGGAGATGAACTACATATGGTTGGAAAGCTTGAGAAACACTCTACAACTTTCATTTGAGAGAATATTTCAAAAGATGCTTGCAAAATGATGAAAACTGAGCTTAAACCTGGCTGAAAAAGGGTGAGAACTTTCCCAAAATGGAAAGTCTCTAAAAGCCCTAGTTTCCCAAAATAGTAATTTTCACCCTTCTTGATTTTTCCATGATTCTCTTGACATTTCTTGATTAAATTTCACCCATTGGCCATGTTTGACATGATGAACATGATTTTGATCTTAAAAAGTCAGGAGTTGACTTTTTCCTTGACCAATTGACTTTTTCCCCAATTTCTTGATTTTCAATCAATCATCCAATTTAAACCCTTATGAATGCAATTGTTGGCTCAAATTCCATTCATAGACCCTTGTGAACATGTGGAATATCATATGATCGAGTCTTGCCCAAAAATCAGAAATAAACTGACTTTTATGCAAAACCCTAATTTGATCCCTAAAAGTCAGGAGAAAATGGTTGAACTTCAAAACTCAAACTCCTTTGACTTTGCTGTGGATTGCCTGAAACCAAGATGACTTATGTTATGGGATGGTGTCAAAGACCCAAGCCTCTTGCTCATGAGGGTGTCCCAAGCTCAGATAATCAAAACCCTAAATGGGGATCAACAATCAGGAGCTTGATCCTCTTTCTTCTTCCTACCAATCTCAAGCTCTTGATGGCATGGTGGATCATATGAGCTGTCTTTGAGGTATGGTGACCTTTTAAGGATTGCTGATTTGACATATTTCATTCTCCTTGTCTTGCACAATATAAAGATGGTGACACCCTTGATTCCATGCCTTGAGAAAACCAATGATGTATGCAATGTTTATGACTTAAATGCAAATGAAGTGTGAATCATAAGCCACTTATTGGGTATAAATAGGAGAGCAAATTTTGAGGTGTTACAGTTGCCCATATTCAATCAACTGTGGACCTGAAGGGATGAGAGCAGCGCTTTCAGACATTCGAGGTAAATAGGGATTGAATACCCACAGAAACCGAAAATTTGCACTCTTGGGATATAAGCTAGGGTTGAAGATCCAATGAGTGTGGAAGACTCTACTGGGGATGAAAAGGAATATGTGGAATTGAAAAGTATGCTATGGAAAAGACACGACACAGACCAGTGTGTAAAATCACGAGGTAGGATGAGTATCGGAAGATGATGCTCACCATTATCAAAAAGGGAAGATGACATAGACACGAACACGTGTACTGGCTCAACGGCACTTACCGACATCGAAAGATGATGCTATCTGGCATCAAAGGAGGAATGAAATGACGACACTTTCCGGTATCGAAAGATGATACTATCCGGTATCAAAGAAGGAATGAAATGACGACACTTTCCGGCATCGAAAGATGATACTATCTGGTATCAAAGGAGGAATGAAATGACGACACTTTATGGCATCGAAAGATGATACTATCCGGTATCAAAGAAGGAATGAAATGACGATACTTTCCGGCATCGAAAGATGATACTATCCAGTATCAAAGGAGGAATGAAATGATGACACTTTTCGGCATTAAAAGATGATGCTATCCAGCATCAAAGGAGGAATAAAATGACGACACTTTCCGGCATCGAAAGATGATACTATCTGGTATCGAAGGAGGAATGAAATGACGACACTTTCCGAAATCTAAAGATGATGTTATCTGGCATCAAAGGAGGAATGAAATGACGACACTTTCCGGCATCAAAAGATGAAATGAAATGATGACACTTTCTGGCATCGAAAGATGAAATGAAATGATGACACTTTCTGGTATGGAAAGAAATTCAGACACGAATGAGTGTACTGAAGAGACGACACTTACCTGTATCGAAAGATGATACTTTCCGGTATCAAAAGGAAGTTCAGACACAAATGAGTGTACTGAAGAAACGACACTTACCGGTATCAAAAGATGATACTTTCTGGTATCAAAAGAAATTCAGACACGACTGAGTGTACTAAAAAGATGACACTTATCGGTATCAAAAGATGACACTTTCCGGTATCAAAAGGAAGTTCAGCCACGAATGAGTGTACTGAAGAGACGACACTTACCGGTATCGAAAGATGATACTATCCGGTATCAAAGAAGGAATGAAATGATGACACTTTCCGGCATCGAAAGATGATACTATCTGGTATCAAAGGAGGAATGAAATGATGACACTTTCCGGCATCGAAAGATGATACTTTCTGGTATCAAAGAAAGAATGAAATGATGACACTTTTCGGCATCGAAAGATGATACTATCCGGTATCAAAGAAAGAATGATATGACGACACTTTCCAGCATCGAAAGATGATACTATCCGGTATCAAAGAAGGAATGAAATGACGACACTTTCCGGCATCAAAAGATGATACTATCCTGTATCAAAGAAGGAATGAAATGACGACACTTTCCAGCATCGAAAGATGATACTATCCGGTATCAAAGGAGGAATGAAATGACGAAACTTTTTGGCATCCAAAGATGATACTATCCGGTATTAAAGAGGGAATGAAATGACGACACGTTTCGGCATCGAAAGATGATATTATCCGATATCAAAGAAGGAATGAAATGATGACACTTTTCGGCATCGAAAGATGATACTATCCGGTATCAAAGAAGGAATGAAATGATGACACTTTCTGGCATCAAAAGATGATACTATCCGGTATCAAAGAAGGAATGAAATGACGATACTTTCCGGCATCAAAAGAATTGAAGGTATACTGGAATCCTAGTCAGAAAACTGTGCTAGGGGTCAAAGACCAAAGAGGGAAGAGGGATCGATCTACTACCCTAGGGATTGATTAAGGTGCCTGCTAGAGGGCTATAGTTACATCGTTTATACTGGGGATAAGAGAAGTCTGAACAGACAACTCTGCAGGGGAATACAAGTAGAATGAACAAGTTCATTGGCAACTTCACCGGGGATAAAATAAGACTGGTCCTTCTGGATTAAACCACTTTCTGTTGAGGAACTGTCTGGCAGCAAGAATATCCAAACCTGGCTTATCTTCAAATGCATATGTTTGAATTTTCCTATGGCGTAATGCTCTATGCGAAATGGAAATGCTACGCGTTTTGAGGATGTAATGATTACTACATGCAAGATGCAAAGGGGATCCTCTGCAAAATAAATGCTGAGGATATGAAGGCAAGTCCACTGGGGATGACAAACCGAATTGTCCTCAGGGTCACAAACTGTGCTGAGGAGGACAACTTGAACGACCTTCCCGATCCAAACCTCTGCTGAAGATGAAACCTGAAGAGGACTTCCACTCCGTTGGGGATTAAGAAGGACAACTGATGATGATGGAACCCAAAGGTCTGATACAGAAAATGCGCCAATAACCATTGGACTTGGAATCTGTCGGGGATGATAATTAGCAAATCTGCTGAGGAAGTGATCACTGATCTGATCTTCTGACTTTCTGTGGGGAACATGATCACCAACTCGGCTGGGGAGGAATGCTGATACATCTGGGCTATGGATCACGAGAAAAGATGACTTTGCTGGAAGGACATCACCTGAACCAGTCCTGCTTGAGGAGAGCCTGTAACTATAGGCCTCAATTGGGGAAGTGACAACCTTCTGACTTGGCTGTTGGGGAATGACAACTTTCTGGCCTGGCTGCTGGGGAACAAATTATGTCAGTACTCTGTGGGGGAGAGAAACGAGTCTCCTGCTGTGGATGTTAACCTGCTTGGAGAGTCAACAAACCATCCATACCCTGTCTGGGGCTTGAACTCTCACTGGAGAAAAGATAAATCCATCTCGGGCTGAGGAAATCAGACCTTTGGACTCTTGCTGGGGAGGAAAATGAGGAGACCTAGCCCCTACCATGGGTGATACAACCTTGATTGTTTCTGCTGAGGAGACATTCATTCTCGTATCTGAGCAATTTCACCAGTGTTGTGAGAAGAAGATGGTCTTTGACTCACACACTGACCATTGAGTACGGATACCTGTACCTGCAAACACAAAAAGATACACACGTATGTCCCAGGGTATTATATGGTCTGAATCTACCACCCAAGGACACTCAACATTCAAAGCAATTTTATATGTTTTCACGCATGTTCATGTGGAGCTTCATTGTTTTCAAATGCAATGCTTATCAAGAATTTGGACGTTCTTTGCAAACAAAACAATAAAATAAAAGCAAAAGAGGAAGCTATTTGAGTGAAAATGAATTTATTGATTGAATGGCCTGTAATTAGGCTTTTACACCAGGAAGCAATTCCTAGAAAGAGGTAATTGCATAAAAGGAAAAGAAAAGAAACTACACTAATAGCAATGTAACAATGGATTCCCATTGAGTTTTAATCCTGCTATGACTCGTATGTCTTCAAGACGCTCCCAATACTCTGCTTTCCAAGAATGGTGATTGAATTGATTCCTACCCTTGGAGATTCCCAGTTGTTGAAACAAGATGATGTACAGACCACTCAGATCGCAACCTTTCGCTTTAATCCCTAACTTTTTCCTGGATCGCCCTTTACGGGTTTTCAATCCCCTAGGATACCCATTTTTGTCTAAGTTGCCTTTTCAGGTTTTCAACTTAGCGGGTTTACTCATTTTTCTTTTATATATCCCTAATTTTTGCCCGAACCTTTTTTCTTTTTTTCATGGTTTGCCGGGATGCCCCATTTTTGCCTGGACTTATTCTTTTTGTTGTCCAGCGGGTCTCTTTTATGCGAAGTATTTTTTTAACTGCGTCTGAGTTCACAGGGGACGTAAAATCTTCACCGTCCATAGTTGAAAGCATCAAGGCTCCACCATAAAAGGCCTTCTTCACAACATATGGACCTTCATAATTCGGGGTCCATTTGCCCCTATGATCTGTCTGTGGAGGAAGAATCCGTTTCAACACCAAATCACCAACCTGGAAACAACGAGGACGCACTTTCTGATCAAATGCCTTCTTCATCCTCCTCTGATACAACTGCCCGTGGCATACAGCTTCCATTCTTCTTTCTTCAATGAGGCTCAGCTCGTTGAATCTTGTTCGGGCCCATTCCGCTTCGCCTAGCTTCACATCCATCATAACCCTCAGAGAAGGAATCTCAACTTCAACTGGTAAAACTGCTTCCATACCATACACAAGTGAGAATGGATTTGCACTGGTTGATGTACGTACTGAAGTGCGGTACCCATGTAATGCAAAAGGCAACATCTCATGCCAATCTTTGTACGTGACAACCATCTTTTGCACAATCTTCTTAATGTTCTTGTTGGCTGCTTCAACAACACCGTTCATTGTAACGCCCCGATTTTGATTATTTCCCAATTATGTGGAGTCTTTTATTTTAATTGGATGATAAATTATTTTAATTGTGAATTTGGTGTGTTAAATGTTATTTTACCGTTTTGAGAGTTTTCGAGGAAATTAGAATGGAGAGTATTTTAGACTTTTCTCAATTAATGATAAATTAGAAATTAAGTGGAATTAGAATTGGTGAGAAAAATGAATTAATTGAGTGTTTGGAAAATGAGAGAAAGAAATAGAAAAGAAAGAAATAGTAAGAAAAGGGAATTAGAGAAAAGAAGAAGAGAAAAGAAGAAGAGAAAGAAAGAAGAGGAAGAGAAAAGAAGAGGAAAAGAGGAAAACTAGGAAAATTCATCAAGATCAATCACATAGCAAGTTGGAATCCGAGTAAGGGTGTGAAATCTTGTTATCTTAGAAATGTGTATGATTATGTATGATTGTATTGTTGATTTTGTTGATTTTCATGAGTTTTGGAACTAAACCCATTTGTGTAGAAAATGGTAGAAATCGATGTTTTCGCGGATAGAAATCGATATAAATTGTGTTGTATGATCTATATGTGTGTATGAACCGCTGCTAGTAATTGTTTTGCTGTTGGAAATGATTTGGGGAAGAAAATGGGAAAAATTGGAGGTGTGGAACAGTGTTCACGCAGCAGAATTTTTCTGCTTCTGGTGCTGAGCGCCAGGCGAAAGGTCCTGAGCGCCGGGCGATGCGTCCTTTTCGCCGGGCGGTTCGAGAGGCGCAGAGGTGCCAAGCTTTTGCCTCTTTGAATTATTTTGGGGATTTGGTGTCGCCTGTGCTTCGCCGGACGAAGCAGAGGCGAAGCACGTTTCGCCGGGCGGTGAGCATGCTTCGCCGGGCAGTTGTTCTGTTTTTGAAAAATAATTTCTTTTTTTTACAAAATTCATAATTCTCGAACCGTAACTCCGATTTAGGCATTCTTTATATCGTTGGAAAGCCATTGAGCTGTACATTGTGATTATGATGGTGTGGAAAATGTTGGCCGATTTTATTATGTCAGAAAGTCGGGAATAGTGCTATGTAGCGACTTTTACCGTTTTGACTGTGTGTTTGAATGCGAATCGTACAATAGTGCATTGATGTGAATGTATATAGATTGTATGTGATTGTATGAGATGAATGCATGAATATATTGTGAATAGGTATGCATTTCAAGAATGTCTTTTGAGTCATTTTGCATGTGGAGCATCATGATGTGCATTCTTGTGTTGAGCGATTCTAATGAGAATCCGTTGTAACGTCGTGTGCCTATGTGAGGTGTGAGCGATGGTTACGAACGATTGTGTGCCTATGTGAGGTGTGAGCAATCGGATCGTGTGCCCGCGTGTGGGGTGTGAGCGATCGGGTCGTGTGCCCAGGTGGGGTGTGAGCGATCCATAAACATTGTGTGCCCATGTGGGGTGTGAGCAATGGGTGAACATCGTAGGCCCGACGGGGAGTTACTTTGGTAACGAGCGATGGTTCCAGTAGAAGTTCCTGAGTGAACTTGAGATGATCGAGTTGGTACCGTATTGCATTTACATAGAGTCGTGAGTCGGTCTCTATGATTTGCATTTATCATCTTTATAATGATGTGTTGTTGAGTAAACATAATTGTGTATGTTTATGTGGAATGATTGGGAATTGTGAAATTATGCATGATGAATATACTTGGTTGATATATATATATATATATATACATTGTGATGTATACGGGTGAGTTTGGGTGAATTGTGGTGAGAATGTGGAATATGGGTATTTTTATGCTAAGATACATATATAATTCTAGGCATTGTTATTATGATAATATTTCTCACCCTTCTGCTGTTTTATAATGCTCTATGAGGCATTGCAGAGTAGGTATGCGGGAGGTCTTTTTGTGGAGCGTGTCTTCATTCTTTTGGTCGGTTGGCTCTGATATGTAGCACCGGGTAGCTAGGATGCATATGATTCTTTTGTGATACATTTGTATATGTATCTTGCTGATGAATGTTTATGTAAACATGTATATATGATGTTGGTGGAGAACATTTGATGATTCATGTATATATGTATATATGTTTGTTGTTATTCAATGTTTAGATTTTCCGCTTTTATTCTAAATATTGAGATGTGGGTGTAAGGACTAAGTTCCTCTGTTGCAAGTTACCCCACTATTGCATATCAATGTTGAGCAGGTGTTGTATGTTGTAAAATTTGTGTATGATGTGACATGCCTCTTCTATGCCATGTTATAATTATACTCTGACGAAATTTTTAATATGTGCCTAAATGATTATTTGATTATTTGGGGGTATAGAAAGGGGGTGTTACATTAAGTGGTATCAGAGCCAGAGTTGAGTCAGTTGTGTCTGTCTTGTTGTCGTATTGTTTGAATTGTTGTTTAACCTTGTTGTTATTTTTGGGAATGATTAGAATATGGCTGGTAGAAACGGCAATGCGATGGCTGCTGCTTTGGAAGCAATGGCTAGGGCGGTACAAGGTGCGCCGAATGTGAATGCTAATGACGAGTTCAGGAAGAATCAGCCACCGGTTTTCAAAGGAAGATTTGATCCCGATGGTGCTCAACTTTGGTTGAAAGAGATTGAAAGGATCTGCAGAGTCATGGACTGTGCAGAGGAGAATAAAGTGAGGCTTGGGTCTCACATACTGAAGGAAGAAGCCGACGATTGGTGGGTCGGTATGCGTCAAATTCTTGAGGTGGATGACGAAGAAGTAACTTGGAATTTATTTCGTACTGAGTTCTTAAGGAAGTATTACCCTGAAAGTGTGAAAGGGAAGAAGGAGATGGAGTTCCTTGAATTGAAACAAGGTAGTATGTCCGTGGTGGACTATACTGCTAAGTTCGTGGAGTTGGTTCAATTCCATCCTCACTATGCTGTAATTACTGCTGAGTTCTCAAAGTGTATTAAATATGAGAATGGTTTGCGTCCTGAGATTAAACAGGCTGTGGGATATCAAAGGATAAGAAGGTTTTCGGATTTGACGGAATGTTGTAGAATCTTCGAGGAAGATAGCAGGGCTCGTTCTACACATTACAAAAGTTTGAATGAGAGGAGGGGAAAACAACAAGCTAGAAGTGGACCGTATGTGACACCCGCTGATAAGGGCAAGCATACGGGAAACTTTGAGAAGAGATCTGGAGGAGGAGGTTCCGGTCCCCTTAAGTGTTATAAGTGTGGTGAATTAGGTCATAAATCGTTTGAGTGTGGGAAGACTGTGTTGAAATGTTCCAACTGTGGAGGCCTTGGGCATGCTGCTACAGATTGTAGAAGGAACATGGTGAAGTGTTATAATTGTGGAGAAGTTGGTCACATTAGTACTAAGTGTACTAAGCCGAAACAACCTCAAGCGGGCGGAAAGGTGTTTGCATTGGCGGGGACTCAAACTACTAGTGCAGACCGTTTGATTAAAGGTACATGCTTTATTAATAGTACGCCTTTAGTTGCTATTATTGATACGGGAGCGACTCATTCGTTTGTTTCGTCTGAGTGCGCGAAGCATTTGAATCTTGTGTTGTCTGTGATGGATGGTAAGATGGTTATTGACACTCCAGCGATGGGGTCAGTAACTACTTCGTTGGTTTGTTTAAGTTGTCCTTTGACCATTTATGGTAAAGACTTCGAGATGGATTTAGTGTGTTTGCCGTTGGAAGGTTTAGACGTAATCTTGGGTATGAACTGGTTGCGATTTAATCGAGTTCATATAGATTGCTATCACAAGTTGGTAAGGTTTCCTTCTTTGGAAGATGATGAAGATGAGAGTGTCCTATCCACTAAAGAATTGAAGAAACTTTTAGCGGACGAAGCTCAATTGTTCGGGGTGTTTACATCATTGTCTGTGGATGGTCAAGTGTCACTTGATGTGTTTCCTGTTGTTTGTGATTTTCCTGAGGTGTTTCCTGAGGATATTGAGGATGTACCGCCGGAGAGAGAAGTTGAGTTTTCTATTGATCTAGTTTCGGGTACGAGACCGATTTCGATGGCACCGTATCGTATGTCGGCATCGGAGTTGGTAGAATTAAAGAGGCAATTGAATGACTTGTTGGACAAGAGATTTGTAAGACCAAGTGTTTCTCCATGGGGTGCTCCGGTATTGTTGGTAAAGAAAAAGGATGGGAGTATGCGGTTATGCATTGATTATCGACAATTGAACAAGGTGACAATTAAGAACAAGTATCCGCTTCCAAGGATCGATGATTTGATGGACCAATTGGTTGGTGCGCGCGTTTTTAGCAAGATTGATTTGAGATCGGGATATCACCAGATTCGTGTGAAAGAGGAGGATATTCAAAAGACGGCCTTTAGGACACGGTATGGCCATTACGAATATTCCGTGATGCCATTCGGGGTTTCTAATGCGCCGGGTGTGTTCATGGAATACATGAATCGTATCTTTCATGAACAGTTAGATCGTTTTTTGGTTGTGTTCATCGATGATATTTTGATTTATTCTAAGTCTCAAGAGGAGCATGAAGAGCATTTGAGAATTGTGTTGCAAATTTTGAAAGAGAAACGATTGTATGCTAAGTTATCGAAATGTGAGTTTTGGTTATCGGAAGTAAGTTTTCTTGGACATGTTATTTCCGGTAGTGGTATTAGTGTTGATCCATCCAAGATTGATGCAGTGATGCAATGGGAGGCTCCTAGATCGGTTACGGAGGTTCGAAGCTTTTTAGGATTGGCGGGTTATTATCAGAGGTTTATTGAGGGATTCTTGAAGTTGGCACTTCCGTTAACGCAATTAACTTGTAAGGAAAAGACTTTCGTTTGGGATATTCATTGTGAAGAGAGTTTCAATGAGTTAAAAAGAAGGTTGACAACGGCTCCGATCTTGATTTTGCCAAATCCTACAGAACCATTTGTTGTGTATTGTGATGCTTCATTGGTTGGTTTAGGTGGTGTTTTGATGCAAGATGGAAAAGTTGTGGCGTATGCTTCAAGACAATTGAGAGTACATGAAAAGAATTATCCTACGCATGACTTGGAGTTGGCGGCCGTGGTGTTTGTTTTGAAAATTTGGAGACACTATCTTTATGGTGCAAGATTTGAAGTTTTTAGTGATCACAAGAGCTTGAAATATTTATTTGATCAAAAAGAGTTGAACATGAGACAAAGAAGGTGGTTGGAGCTTTTGAAGGATTATGATTTTGGTTTGAATTACCATCCGGGCAAGGCAAACGTGGTGGCCGATGCTTTGAGTCGGAGGTCGTTACATATGTCTGCATTGATGGCGAGAGAATGGGAACTTTTGGAGAATTTTAGAGACTTGAGTTTGGTTTGTGAAATGACGCCGAGAAGTGTGAGACTTGGTATGCTACATGTTACGAATGATTTTCTTGCAACCGTGTGTGAAAAGCAAAAGTTGGACTTGAAGTTTGTTGATTTGATGTTGAATGAGAATGAAGATTTCAAGGTTGATAATTTTGGAGTTTTGAGATTCCGTGGTCGTGTTTGTATTCTCGATGATGTAGAGTTGAAAAAGATGATATTGGAAGAAGGACACCGAAGTAACTTAAGTATTCATCCGGGAGCGAATAAAATGTATCAAGATTTGAAGAAACTCTTTTGGTGGTCCGGATTAAAGAGAGATGTGGCTCAATTTGTGTATGGGTGCTTAACTTGTCAAAAGTCGAAGGTAGAACATCAAAAGCCTAGTGGATTGATGCAACCGTTGGACATTCTGGAGTGGAAATGGGATAGTATATCGATGGATTTTGTTACGGGATTGCCGAATACGCAAAGAGGTCATAATGCTATTTGGGTAATTGTTGATAGGCTTACTAAATCTGCTCATTTCATTCCAATTGATATTAGTTATCCTTTGGAGAGGTTAGCCGAGATTTATGTTCTTGTGGTTGTGAAGCTACATGGAGTTCCTAAGAGTATTGTATCGGATAGAGATCCTAGATTCACATCGAGGTTTTGGGAGAGTCTACAAAAGGCTTTGGGTTCTAAGCTAAGATTGAGTTCGGCTTATCATCCGCAAACGGATGGTCAAACCGAGAGGACCATTCAATCGTTGGAGGATTTATTGCGTGCTTGTGTGCTCGAGCAAGGTGGTGCTTGGGATAATTATTTGGCGTTGATTGAATTCACTTACAATAATAGTTTTCATTCAAGTATAGGTATGGCACCATTTGAGGCTTTATATGGTCGGAGATGTCGAACACCTTTGTGTTGGCATGAAACAGGTGAGAGGACGGTAGTTGGACCGGAGATGGTACAACAAACGACGGAGAAAGTGAAGTTTATCCGTGAGAAGATGGAAGCTTCTCAAAGTAGACAAAAGAGTTATCATGACAAGAGGAGAAAAGATCTTGAGTTTCAAGAAGGCGACCATGTGTTTTTGAGAGTTACACCGGTTACGGGTGTGGGTCGTGCTTTGAAGTCAAAGAAGTTGACTTCTCGTTTTATTGGTCCGTATCAGATTTCTGCACGAGTTGGTGCCGTGGCTTACCGTGTGGCGTTGCCTCCGAATCTTTCTAATTTGCATGATGTATTCCATGTTTCGCAACTTCGGAAGTATGTTCCGGATCCGTCACATGTTATTCCTATGGACGAGGTTGAAGTGAGAGATAACCTTACGGTGGAAGCTTTACCGATTAAGATTTTGGATCGTGAAGTTAAGAAGCTCAGAGGCAAGGATATTGCTCTTGTAAAGGTAGCATGGGGAGGCGCTGCGGAAGGCAATATGACTTGGGAACTAGAGAGTGGGATGCGAGAGTCGTATCCGGAGTTGTTTGATTCAGGTATTATTTTCGAGGACGAAAATTTTTAAAGTGGGGGAGAGTTGTAACGCCCCGATTTTGATTATTTCCCAATTATGTGGAGTCTTTTATTTTAATTGGATGATAAATTATTTTAATTGTGAATTTGGTGTGTTAAATGTTATTTTACTGTTTTGAGAGTTTTCGGGGAAATTAGAATGGAGAATATTTTAGACTTTTCTCAATTAATGATAAATTAGAAATTAAGTGGAATTAGAATTGGTGAGAAAAATGAATTAATTGAGTGTTTGGAAAATGAGAGAAAGAAATAGAAAAGAAAGAAATAGTAAGAAAAGGGAATTAGAGAAAAGAAGAAGAGAAAAGAAGAAGAGAAAGAAAGAAGAGGAAGAGAAAAGAAGAGGAAAAGAGGAAAACTAGGAAAATTCATCAAGATCAATCACATAGCAAGTTGGAATCCGGGTAAGGGTGTGAAATCTTGTTATCTTAGCAATGTGTATGATTATGTATGATTGTATTGTTGATTTTGTTGATTTTCATGAGTTTTGGAACTAAACCCATTTGTGTAGAAAATGGTAGAAATCGATGTTTTCGCGGATAGAAATCGATATAAATTGTGTTGTATGATCTATATGTGTGTATGAACCACTGCTAGTAATTGTTTTGCTGTTGGAAATGATTTGGGGAAGAAAATGGGAAAAATTGGAGGTGTGGAACAGTGTTCACGCAGCAGAATTTTTCTGCTTCTGGTGCTGAGCGCCGGGCGATGCGTCCTTTTCGCCGGGCGGTTCGAGAGGCGCAGAGGTGCCAAGCTTCTGCCTCTTTGAATTATTTTGGGGATTTGGTGTCGTCTGTGCTTCGCCGGGCGAAGCAGAGGCGAAGCACGTTTCGCCGGGCGGTGAGCATGCTTCGCCGGGCGGTTGTTCTGTTTTTGAAAAATAATTTCTTTTTTTTTACAAAATTCATAATTCTCGAACCGTAACTCCGATTTAGGAGTTCTTTATATCGTTGGAAAGCCATTGAGCTGTACATTGTGATTATGATGGTGTGGAAAATGTTGGCCAATTTTATTATGTCGGAAAGTCGGGAATAGTGCTATGTAGCGACTTTTACCGTTTTGACTGTGTGTTTGAATGCGAATCGTACAATAGTGCATTGATGTGAATGTATATAGATTGTATGTGATTATATGAGATGAATGCATGAATATATTGTGAATAGGTATGCATTTCAAGAATGTCTTTTGAGTCATTTTGCATGTGGAGCATCATGATGTGCATTCTTGTGTTGAGCGATTCTAATGAGAATCCGTTGTAACGTCGTGTGCCTATGTGAGGTGTGAGCGATGGTTACGAACGATTGTGTGCCTATGTGAGGTGTGAGCAATCGGATCGTGTGCCCGCGTGTGGGGTGTGAGCGATCGGGTCGTGTGCCCAGGTGGGGTGTGAGCGATCCATAAACATTGTGTGCCCATGTGGGGTGTGAGCAATGGGTGAACATCGTAGGCCCGACGGGGAGTTACTTTGGTAACGAGCGATGGTTCCAGTAGAAGTTCCTGAGTGAACTTGAGATGATCGAGTCGGTACCGTATTGCATTTGCATAGAGTCGTGAGTCGGTCTCTATGATTTGCATTTATCATCTTTATAATGATGTGTTGTTGAGTAAACATAATTGTGTATGTTTATGTGGAATGATTGGGAATTGTGAAATTATGCATGATGAATATACTTGGTTGATATATATATATACATTGTGATGTATACGGGTGAGTTTGGGTGAATTGTGGTGAGAATGTGGAATATGGGTATTTTTATGCTAAGATACATATATAATTCTAGGCATTGTTATTATGATAATATTTCTCACCCTTCTGCTGTTTTATAATGCTCTATGAGGCATTGCAGAGTAGGTATGCGGGAGGTCTTTTTGTGGAGTGTGTCTTCATTCTTTTGGTCGGTTGGCTCTGATATGTAGCACCGGGTAGCTAGGATGCATATGATTCTTTTGTGATACATTTGTATATGTATCTTGCTGATGAATGTTTATGTAAACATGTATATATGATGTTGGTGGAGAACATTTGATGATTCATGTATATATGTATATATGTTTGTTGTTATTCAATGTTTAGATTTTCCGCTTTTATTCTAAATATTGAGATGTGGGTGTAAGGACTAAGTTCCTCTGTTGCAAGTTACCCCACTGTTGCATATCAATGTTGAGCAGGTGTTGTATGTTGTAAAATTTGTGTATGATGTGACATGCCTCTTCTATGCCATGTTATAATTATACTCTGGCGAAATTTTTAATATGTGCCTAAATGATTATTTGATTATTTGGGGGTATAGAAAGGGGGTGTTACATTCATCTTTGGACGATACGGAGAAGAATTGTGGTGTTCAATCTTGAAGCTCTGGCACAGCTCTTGCATAATCTTATTATTGAGGTTAGAACCATTATCAGTGATGATTCTTTCAGGGACTCCATAACGACAAATGATCTCTTTCTTAATGAACCGGGCAACCACGTGTTTAGTGACGTTTGGAAAGGAAGCTGCCTCCACCCACTTGGTGAAATAATCGATGGCAACTAGAATGAAACGGTGCCCATTAGAAGCAGTGGGCTCGATTTTTCCAATCATATCAATGCCCCACATAGCAAAGGGCCACGGAGAAGTCACAACATTCAACGGATTCGGAGGCACATGCACTTTGTCAGCATAAATTTGGCATTTAAGGCACTTTCAGGCGTATTTGAAACAGTCAGAATCCATGGTCATCCAGTAGTAACCAGCCCTCAACAACTTCTTTGCCATAGCATGTCCATTGGCATGGGTACCAAAGGAACCTTTGTGTCTATCCACGCATCTGAGCAAAACCATGTCAAAATTTCGCTTGTACAAAATGTCATCCTCGTTTAAGAAGAAACTGCCAGCCAACCTTCTCAGAGTCTTTTTATCATTGTTGGATGCCCCAACCGGGTACTCTTAACTTTTCAGAAAGCACTTGATATCATGATACCAAGGTTTATCATTCACAACTGTCTCGGCTGCAAACACATACGCAGACCTATCAAGGCGCGTCGCATAAATCTTGGTCACATGGTTCCACCAATTCACTTTGATCATGGAGGATAGCATTGCCAGAGCGTCTGCCATCTGATTTTCGTCACGAGGTATATGATGAAGCTTCACAGTATTGAAAAAAGTCAACAACCTCCTCGTATAGTCTCTGTATGGAATCAAATTAGGCTGGTGAGTATTCTAATCTCCATTGACCTGATTGATCACCCGAGCGGAATCCCCAAATATGTCAAGAGTTTTAATCCTCAGATCAATTGCCTCCTCGATACCCAAAATGCAAGCTTCATACTCAGCTTCATTGTTGGTGCATTCAAATGTCAGTTTGGCGGTGAAAGGTATATGAGAACCTTTCAGAGTGATAATAACTGCCCCAACTCCACTACCATTCATATTAACGGCCCCAACGAACATCAAACACCATTTAGAATCGGGATCTGGCCCTTCGTCAACTAACGGTTCTTCGCAGTCCTTCATTTTCAAATACATGATGTCTTCATCAAGGAATTCAAATTTCATCGGATGATAATCATCAAGTGGTTGCTGAGCAAGATAGTCGGACAGGACACTACCCTTGATGGCTTTCTGGGAAGTATACTGAATGTCATATTCTGTTAGGACCATTTACCAATGAGCAACCCTTCCGGTGAGAGCTGGCTTCTCAAATATGTACTTGACTGGATCCATCTTGGATATTAGCAGAGTTGTGTGAGTCAGCATGTATTGTCTCAAATGCTTAGCAGCCCATGCAAGTGCACAACATGTCTTCTCAAGCATTGAGTATCTTGACTCGCAATCATTGAATTTCTTGCTCAGGTAGTAAATGGCATGCTATTTTCTACCTGTCTCATCGTGTTGACCGAGTACACAACCCATAGAGTTTTCAAGCATTGTCAAATACATTATCAGTGGTCTCCTTGGAACTGGAGGCATAAGGATCGGAGGTTGTTGAAGATACTCTTTTATCTTCTCGAATGCCCTCTGGCAGTCATCATTCCACCTGACAACCTGGTCTTTTCTTAGCAGCATGAAAATTGGTTCACAAGTGGCCGTAAGATGAGAGATGAATCTAGCAATGTAGTTCAACCTCCCTAGGAAACCATGAACCTGCTTTTCTGTTTTAGGCTCAGGCATCTCTTGAATTGCTTTTACTTTGGCTGGATCAACCTCGATCCCTCTTTCACTGACGATAAAGCCCAACAATTTGCTAGACCGCACCCCGAAGGTGCATTTATTTGGATTCAACCTCAATTTGAATTTTCTCAACCGTTCAAAGAGTTTCTGCAAATTCACCAAATGTTCCCCTTCGGTCTGTGACTTCGCGATCATGTCGTCAACGTAGACTTTAATCTCCTTATGAATCATATCATGAAAGAGAGTCACCATTGCGCGTTGATAGGTTGCCCCTGCGTTCTTTTAACCGAAGGGCATCACTTTATAATAGAATGTTCCCCATGGGGTAATGAATGTTGTTTTCTCCATGTCTTCCGGTGCCATCTTAATCTGATTGTAGCCGAACAAACGATCCATGAAAGAAAATACCGAGAACTGAGCTGTATTGTCAACCAAAACATCGATGTGAGGTAATGGGAAGTCATCTTTCGGACTTGCTCGATTTAGATCGCAGTAATCAATACACATTCGGACCTTTCCATCTTTCTTAGGTACCGACACAATATTTGCAACCCATGGTGGATAACTGGTAACAGCTAAGAAACCTGCATCCAACTGCTTCTAAACTTCTTCCTTGATCTTAATTGCTATTTCTGGTTTCGTCCATCTAAGCTTCTGCTTGACGGGAGAGCAACCCTCTTTAAGAGGCAATCTGTGCATAACAATATCAGTATCCAGCCCTGGCATATCCTGATACGACCAAGCGAAGATGTCTACGTATTCATGCAGCATTTCAATCAACCCCTTCTTTACATTCTCATTTAAGGCAGCCCAAATCTTGACTTCCTTCTTGGCGTCCTCGGTTCCCAGATTAATAATTTCCAGTGCTTCCTCATGTGGCTGAATGGCTCTTTCCTCCTATTTCAACATCCTGGCTAATTCCTCAGGAAGTTCACAATCTTCTTCACCATCCTCTTCGGCTTGGTAAATCGGATTGTCAAAGTCATAATAAGCCATAGCAGAATCGTTATCAATGGAATCCGATGAAATACATCTGCATGAATGATGATTCACGCTTTATTTTAGAATGAATGCAAGAAAAACAACATTGCCATTTATTATAAAAATAAAAATAGAAAGATAGGGAGCATAATATTTGAATGCGAAATAACGTCTTTTATTAATGATAAAATTGAATGTTTAACAACGTAAGCCCTACAAAGAATCCCTACGCCTTGGGCGGGGCGCAGGTTTTAACATGAAAACAAGAAAAATTAATCCTCACGAAGAGTGACTTGAATGAAGCTTTCAGAAGACCAATTGTAAAGGTCTTGTCCCGGGACAGTTGGGCGTATCCAATTCCTGATGTCGCAGTCACTGCCTCCATCTTCATCGCTCAGCGCGAAAATTTGACCAGGACCGATGACTCCAGCACTAGAGAAAGTAATAGATCCCTGACGGCCTTGAAACTTCGTTCCTCTGTAACCAATCCCAAACCTGTTTTCTTTGAGAGGCGCTTCAATCACCTGACCCCAAACCCCGGAATTACCAGATTGTACGAAAGCTTGGGCTTGCTTGTAAGAGGCAATAGAAACTTCTGGCTTCTTCTCTGATGAAGGAGAGACTTCTTGCACATTCACTGTTTCAAATGCTTGACATAACGTTTCATGGATTTCACCATCCATCTCAACATACTTGAATGAAGAAAGGTGACTCACCAGAATGTATTCCTCACCGTAGATAGTGACCACCTGTCCATCCACCACAAACTTGACCTTTTGATGCAGAGTCGATGATACAGCTCCGGCACCATGAATCCACGGGCGCCCTAGCAAACAGTTGTATGTCGGTTGGATATCCATCACATAGAAAGTAGTATTGAAGATTTGAGGTCCCACCTTGATTGGTAATTCCACTTCTCCAAAAACCGACCGCTTTGACCCATCAAATGCCCGAACTACCAAGTCGCTCGGCTTGAGTATCACCCCTGCCACGTCCAGCTTAATAAGTGCCTTTTTAGGAAGCACATTAAGTGAGGATCCGGTGTCTACCAGCACATGAGAAAGAACAGTTCCTTTACATTCCATAGAAATATGGAGTGCTTTGTTGTGATTTCGGCCTTCTGAGGTCAGATCAAAATCAGTGAAACCCAGCCCACGGCTGGCGTTAACATTGGATATTACCCCTTCAAGCTGATTTACTGAGATCTCCTAAGGCATGTACGCCGTATTCAGGACTTTCAACAAGGCATTGCGGTGTGCTTCAGAGCATAACAACAGAGACAAAATGGATATCTTCGATGGAGTTTGGTGGAGGTGATCTACTATCTTGTAGTCACTCCTCTTGATGATCTTCATAAATTCTTTGACATCCTTTTCAAAAGAGGTACCAGGCTCCGTCCTCCGCACAGGCTCTTCGTTTACCACTTGCTTGCCCTTGGCTTTTGCCAAGGCATCTGCATTATCACCTCGAAGAGTTTGCGGCGCAAACAACCTGCCGCTTCTAGTAAAACCACCAACACCTACATTATCAACCTTCTGATCAACTGCAGACGGGATATCAACTTCTTGCTTTTGACCATTGTAGTATACCTCAGCACCATAGTGCCATGGGATTACTTTTCACTTTCAAATGGGATAGGTCCGGGCACCGTGATGGTAACCGAAGCTCGCCTTACAGGCACTAGAATCTGTACCGGAGTAAACAGGATGGTAATAGTTGAAACGTCATCATCAACACTAGCAGCTTGACTGAATTGTAAACAACCCTCATTCATCAAATTCTGAATACAGCCCCTCAACATATCACAACCATTCTCAAGAACCTAACAATCTGAACAGTCCGCATCACAACCCAGGAATACACCTCCCTTCAACAGATGATCTTTCACCACCAGCAATGATGTTTTAATAGCCCCTACATCGGATACCAGTATCCAACCATCGTCTTCTTCAACAGCATTTACAGTTGCCCCACCATGAGTAGGCATCGGATTTTGAATGACATTTGGAGTGGTAGGAGGGGCAAAATTAATAGCTTTGGAATCTATCAAATCTTGAACTTTATGTTGGAAGGCTCTGCATCTTTCGATGGTGTGTCCAAGGCCACCTGAGTGAAAGTCGCATCGGGCATTTGCATCATACCCCCTTGGGAGCTTTGCCGGAGGAGGACCCATAGAACGGGGTTCTACCAGATTTAACTTGAGTAGCTGTTGGAACAACACAACATATGACATTGGTAAGGGATCAAAGTGCCGATCAACTGCTCTCTACCTCTGTTGATAGGCCTGCCGCGGGGCCTGTTGTTGTTGTTGATTCTGTTTTTGTGTAGCAACGAGAATAGTTACAGCGGCGGTCAGATGGTAAGGAGTCTGATAACCTCTATTTCTGTTTCCCTGAGAAGACGTAGCATTAGTGTCCCCTTCACGCTTTTTATTGACACCAGTAAAAGGTCTCTTCACACCAGAAGTTGAACCCATATTTTCCTGAATTTTACCTATCTTGAGCAGATTCTCAATCCTTTCACCAGCAACCATAATATCCGCAAAACCAGATGATGTACTCCCTGCGAGACGATCCAAAAACGTACCTTGTAGTGTCCCCATGAACATATCAGACATTTCTCACTCGAGCAATGGCGGTTGCACTCGCGCGGCCAATTCACGCCACCGCTGGGCGTATTCCTTGAAGATCTCCTTACTTTTCTGTGTCATGCTTTATAGTTGAGTGCGGTTAGGAGCCATATCAATATTGTATTGATATTGCTTCAGAAATGCTTCACCTAGATCCTTCCAATTCCTCACATTGGCTCTCTCAAACTTCATGTACCATTCAAGAGATGCACCAGACAGACTATCTTGAAAGAAATACATCCACAGCTTTTCATCAGTAGTATAAGCAGAAATTTTCTTGAAGTAGGCTTGCAGGTGTGTTTTAGGGCATGAATTGCTGTTGTACTTATCAAAAGTTGGAGCCTTGAACTTAGGGGGAATTCTCACTCCCTGAACCAATCCCATATCAGCCACATCAATACCTAGATTATTATGACATTCTATAGCTCAGACTTTCTCCGTAAGCAGCTCATACCTTCGGTCTCCTCCATCGTTGTTACAGCCCATATCAACGTTCATCAAAGAGAACTGGTCATAGTTATTATTCTCCTCATGAGGAACATGAATAGGAATGGGGATAGCTCTCCCAGCAGTCTGACCCAAAGGAACGCCACCATTAACCCCCCCGACGGGAATGCCAACATTAACTCCTCCTACAGGAATACCGCCTCCAGCCGGAGGGTCGACTTGATTGTCATGGTGGGGAATCGCCCCTTCAGGTCTCTGGACCATGGCTCTCAATTCTTGTTGACCTTGGGCTAGCCCTTGCATTAGGTCCATGAACTTGTTCATCCTGGCCCTCATCTCGGCCATTTCAGCCTGCAATTGTTCCATAGCTTGTACTTGATTTTGATGGGTAGAGTAGCGGTGGATGTATGAATCAGCAATTATGCCTGAAAAATCACATAAGGTTAGGAAATCCAGAGATAAATACCTGTTATGCAAAAAAATGATATGTATGAATGCATGCAAATGACATGTTTAATCATTTCCAAGGCGTATCACACCCTGATTCCAGTTTTGAACATAGGAAGCTGAGTAACAGACATATACTGTTGAGAAGATATTGTTGAGAAAAAATGTTGTGATAGTGTGTTGTGAGCATTTGTGTTGAGAAAATAGCGACGTGCAAGTGCGCTGTGGAGATACCACTGTGAATACAATACGGCGAGAATACCGCAGTGCCAGTGCGCTATGAATACATCGTTGTACAAACATTGCTGAGAATACATTTCTGAATAAACCACTCGTATCATATTAATGAAAAGCAACCACGTTCTGAAGCGTCATACAATGAGTTCATATATTTGAAATACATCAAAATGGTGATTCCATCAACAAGCCTGATGGTAACCACAATACATCAATAGAAAGCTGGACTAGGAAAAAGGAAACTGTCAATCATGAAGCTTCAAATCTTTCAGCCCCTCACTGGAATGTTTGATTTCTTCGAAGAGTATTTCAATGCTCTGATGACTTGGTCTTTCAATCAGTTCTTTGATCAGGATATCTCTCTTCTTAAGAGCTTCAGTTAATGAATCCATGTTCATCAAGAGAGCTTCATCATTACTCACCTCCTTAGGCCTCTTCACGACAGCTTGAATTTTAAGTCCATCCACCTTTACCCTGGCATCTTCGAGTTCTACCTTGGTAAATTCCAACTCAGCTCTGACGTTTTTCAACTGCTCCTGACTCTTACCAAAGTCTTCGCGGTATCTTCTTCGCTGCTCGTGCGCTATTTGAAGCTCACCTTCTTTGGACTTTAGTTGCTCTTTCAGTTCCGCATTCTCGATTCTGACTTCATCCCACATTTGCTGACATCTAGTAAGTTTGGCTTTTGCATCGGCCAAGGACTGTTTAGTCTGTTTGTGAGACTGAGCGGAGGAATCAACAGCCATACTAACTTTCTGATAATACCGGGCCCTGTCAGAAAAATATTTCTCCTTCTCTGCTAGGATCTTCGTTGCATCTTGGGATTTTCATTCCAATTCCTTGTTGGTATGTAAAGCGTCTTGAAGACGGCTGCTCAAATCAGAATTCTCTACTCGGAGCTCTTTCACCAGGGCTTGCAACTTGTTGAATTCTTCAATGTCGATGGTAGTCCTTTCTTCCACAACCTCAGGATACAAAGGAGGTACTGGATCAAAAGGTAAGTAGAAGTCTTCCACCCTCTTCCTTATCCAGTTCTCATACGGAGGGTAGGTTCGGTTGTTGGCTTTTCCAAGAACATTCTTGCCCTGAATACTATTCCAAGCCTCAGAAGCTCTTCGTGCTATTTCCAGATCATCAGCTGCTTGGAAATACTAGGACTCTTCCACATTCCTCTGACCAGGGGGACTTGCCAGAGCATATCCAAACTGTCAGATGGCTAGAGAGGGGTTATAATTGATGTCCCCTTTTCTTCCTATCAACGGGACGTTGGGAAACCCACTACAACTATGAATAATATCCTTGCAGAGTAACCCTTGATCTATCCAGACGATATCTTTGGCAGACAAACCCATCAATCGATGACGCCAGTCCAACGAGTCCTTGGTATCCATGAAAGCACCTTTACGAGGTAGACGGTGCGAAAACCACTTGTAAAATAGAGACGCACAGCAGTAGACATATCCCCCTCTTATTTTCTCATTCCTGCTATGGACTGAATGGTAAAGGTCACCCAGTAAAGTGGGTAATTGATTTTGCGTTGTGAATATTTTGATGGCGTCAATGTCAATAAATTTTTGTACATTTGGAAACAGAACAATACCGTATACGCAGAGAGCTAATACGGCATTGAAAATAGTCCATTCTTTGTCTTTAGAAGCTTTCTGAGCTATCTTGTCAAATATCGCAGATGATAACCTCGAAATTCTCCTTTACTGGTGATGTTGGCCTCCAACGTTGATTTGCTCAACTAAAGAGCAGCAGCCACGACCTCAAAATCCGGATCCTTCTTAGAATCGAAAAATGGTGCCTCTTCTTTAATAGAAATCCCCAAGAAGTTCGAATACTCCTCCAAGGTAGGGGCCAACACATAGTCTGGAAATACAAAGCATCTCAGAGGAGGATCATAGAATTGCGGCAAAGTGTGAAGGCCTCCCCATTCATAATCACTGACGTTGCGGACCAAAGATAGAATCCGCCCATACTTCTTTCCAAAAGCTCCCAATACATCCGGATCAGCCATGGCTTTCAAACTGTCAAGAGGGCCTAGCCCTGGCTTCAAAAATTTGTAGATGATAATATTCTTCTTTTTCCTCTCAATTTCCATCCCAAAAGGACCCACTGACTGGAATTGAAGGTAGAAAATAAACCTGGAAATGAATAAACATGTATGTTAGGGTATGAAAATGTAAAGCAATGGCATGATATCATAGTGCCACGTGTCTGTGCTGGACTGCGTGAATAGTGTTAGTATAGATCTGTGAATAGTGCAGGACTGTGAATAATAACCATCCAGATATAATAAGATGAACCGTCGACTTTTGTAAGAGAACCAGAAAACCGGGTAGGCTGAAGGTTACGGTTACCTGACAACCTGTAAACACCCTCCCATTCCCACATGTGTAGCTCCCCAAAATTTTCCCTACCTTAACCGGCTTATGTTTCCTTTTCATTTGCATCTTCATTAGGTCATAACTTATTCATTCATTTGCATTGGGCTCCTGAGGTGTGGGATCATGGTTTCTTATCTTCTGTGTGAATTGGTTGATATTCATTAAGTAAAGATGGTGGTTAGGTTTTCATGTCAAAGACATCTTGGTATTCATGGTGCAAGAGATCAAGTTTGGGACTCATATTATAGTCAAGGCTTTGTTGTCCACTCAGTTGCTTATTGTTGGTCGCTTGTAATAAAGTTAATATTTGGGCTTAAGAATTGATGTTGGTATGGACTCATTAGAGAGAAGTTTCATTCAAGAGACTTCAAGAGTTCAATTGGATTAAAGGTTTTAAGGCGGTTGGATGTTCTAAACGGTTTTCGTATTGACACCCAAACTCATCATTTCTCCATCCATGACCCATATACATTTCTTTTTTGCTAAACCATTTTTTAAACCCATTTTCTTTTCAAAAACCGTTTTTACTCATTTTCCTATTAATACCCATAATCCATATTAGAATCCATTTCAATACCCATAATCCATTTTAATATCCATTTTAAATAACCAAAACCATTTTTCAAGACTACTTGTGTAATTCTATTCCATTTCAAAATCCAATTACTCATATTAATGTCTAAACGCAATTCAAATTCAATTGCCAAAAGCCCATTACACTTCTTACAAAAAATCACAAAAATAAGAGGAAATCATGCTCATGAAAAAATGTAAAGCCCGTAAGTGCCAATGGAATGAAGGATTCACAAACCAACATGAAGCAACGTGAGGAAAAAGAAGCTTCATAAGGTTTTCAAAAAAACACGTCCCACACGCATATCCAATCTACAGCAAATCATTGGGAGATATGGCGGGTTACTTTGGTATGCTTGACGCACTGTTGGTCGCGATCCAAAGGAATTTCACACTTCCAATGGTTATATCATAAATGTGGATTTTGTGGTTCATATAATACTCGGGTGATCAAGAGAGAGACATCAAATTCCAGCTTCCCTTAATGTGTTTTTCTTTAAAGCTACAGTGGTGTAAATATTTGGGTCGCAAAAGTAGCCTTTGGTTACTAACTAATATCAGTAATTAACTAATAGAACCGAATTAACGACAGATCACATGACCGAAAAATAGCAGTACAATACAAGCTCACATCAGCGGAAAGAAAAAGGAAATTAACTGCAGAAAATGGATTCACACTTTGGAAAAGTAATATTAAAAATACACAGTTCCAATACATAAGCAAAAATGCAGACTGATAAGAAAGAAAAAACTCAGGACAGAGCTCAATTAGGAAAGGAGTATCACGATTTACAACATAGAATTCATAAGATTCAATCTCAACTCTCCATTATCTTGTAACTAACTCTTGAATTAAGGGCCCTGATCAAATATTCTCGTAACAAACTTTTCACAAGCTTTGCTGCTCCTATAAATCAGAAACACCATCTTCATTCTTGACTCTCGGCATAATCTTCACCATCTTCCATTTCAACTCTCTTCAATTTTCACTCTGTAACCAATTTTCATCTTCCTTACCATATTCACGTATCACCTTCATCTTCTCTAAATTATCTTCAGCAAATTCTAACAGAAAACAATCCTTCAACATCTACTCCATCACCACAACTTCGAAACCGGCAGAAAATCAACAGCTCCGGTTCAATAAAATAGATCGAAAAGCGTCAACAATAACATTTTTTGGAACGCGAAGGCTTTGCTGCAAAAGAACACGCAAGAAGAATTCGGAAATTCAATTCTCAACAACAACAACACGGCAAAACTGAGAAGAAGAACATGAGATCGACGAAGTATGATGAAGATTGAGTAGCGCACACATACCTGAATAAGAGGCTAAAGATCTCCAGATTTATCGGCGATTTCTTTCTGTTTGAAGAAGCACCGGACTCTCTCCGGTCGGTAAACTCTCTGAACTTTTCTTTTCTTTTCTTCATTTCGTATAAGGACAGTTCGCGAGTAGTTTGCTGTTTCTTTTCGCCGTGATTGAATTTCTCCGTTCGTTGTGTTGTCGCGATTGCACATAGAGTAAGATAGTTGTTGCTTGTTGTTGTTTTGGCTTGAGTCCGAATCCATTTACGCGAATGCTGAGGGTTTGAATCACGGTCGAGAGGATGAACACGAATGGAGTTGAGGAGAGAGGTTGGTGAGTTCGAACGGAGGAGAAGGTTGTTCCGGTGAGGTTTTGTGGACAAAGAGAAGGAGAGTTGTGTTGAGAGGAGAAAAGCGATGGTGATGAAGGAGACGGAGTATTGTGAGCAATGTTTTGGCAAGGAGAGTTGAGAGAGGCGGCGGAGATTTGGGGAAGAAGAAGGAGTTTAGGTGTTGATTAAGCTTTTGTTGTTGGATGAATGGAAAGGAAGGTGAGGACGGCGGACAGAGGAGATGAGAGACTGAGAGTTGCTCATGGAGGAACTTAGGTTTTTTTTTAAAAGAGAACTATCTGTTGCAATACCGGACCGGGTTGCATTCAAGGCCCATTTTGCTCACAACCTCAGTTCACTAATACACCCCCTTTTGCTGCTTATTGGGAGGTCCTTGGGCCACTAACTCAAAGCCCAACGCATGAAATTTTTGTCTCGTCTCCATTACTCGCTGCACCCCCTGTGCATATCCAAGTTCTTAGACCTGAGTTATGAAAGGCCCAGCGCCTGAACTTGCTTTCTAACCCCCAGAATCAGATTACACCCCTTTGCTTTTTTGATTTTGTTAATTGTTTTAATTAGTTGGTTAGGTTAATTAGGATAGTTAATATTTTAGTTAATTAGAGTTTTATTAGATTTTAGAAATTAACTTGTTTTAATTAGTTTTTCTAGAAATTAATTTTAGGATTAATTTTCTTTAGATTTAGTTTAGAATTAATTTGGATTAATATTAGGTTTAATTTTAGAATTAATCTCAAATTAACTTTTCTTGTAAGAATTTAACCTTGATTTTTACTTCGCATGTTAACTCTAACTTGGTTATTGTTGATTAATTGTTGACCATAATTTCAATTGCTCATTGTTGATTAATTTCTGATTTCTCCTTTATGAATAGCATGATATAATGCTATGTGTAGAATTTTCTCACATCCCTTTGGGATCCTAGCTCAACTTTAATCTTTGATTAAAGTGAGGTAGGATAAGCATTAGGTAGTGCTATCCCTTTTTCTCTTTTAGTTTAAGAGTTCTCATACCACACTTGACATTAGGAACATCCATGCATGATAACTCTTAGGATTATTAGTCTCCCTTTAGACTTTTACCTTTTTCACCCTTTGGGTTTCTCTTCTTCTCATCTCAAAATAAAAAGTAAAAACACTTAATAAAGGCATAACATATATTGCATTTGAGCCTTTCATGTGAGAATAAGATAATGAGGGGTCTTCTCTCACCTTCTTAGAATGTTTAGCATACGTCCCGTCTTGGGTCGATATGCGAGGCATTCGATCCTACATGAAAGACTTAAATATAATATGCGTTATACACACCAATAATCAAAATACTTCTTTCTAAAATACAAAAACAAACTAACAAATTCTCTTCTCATCTCCTTCAGTCTATTCCTTAAGGACTCGTCACGTCCGTTCTAAACAGGTAACGGCTAAGTCTCCACACAGCGAGCTGCAACACCTAACTGCTGGGACGCGTACTCTGACGTTTCCACTAAAAAACACCAACAAAGCAACCCTTGTTGAGGGGAACTACGTCGCTCTGATTCTCATGTTCCCGATGAGATACGTAGGCAGTGGGGTAGGGCCCATGCGAGCACTTCTTTTATTTTCCCTATATTTGTTTCTCGTTCTCTTTCTGTTCCTTTTCCAGCGTTTTTTCCGACACCCTTTGATCGATAACAACAAGCGTGGATCCCATCGAGTACGATGGACGCGAGGGGGTGCTAATACCTTCCTCTCGCGTAACCGACTCCCTTACCCGTTTCTCTTGGTTGCGAGACCATGCTTTTCCTATCCCTCAGGTTTACGCAGTGTTTCCTTCCCCTCTCTCGGGATAAATACACATTGCTGGCAACTCTGTTTCAGCGCCACTTTCGCGTTTGTACCTGGAGGAAAATCCCGGGAGCGACAGCTAGCGACTCTGCTAGGGATCCTGGTTTCCTAAGCGAGTCAATCCTAGCGCTTGTTTGTTTTTCGTTCATTGGGTGTTTACTTTGATGCTGTATTTTGCTGTATTTACTGCTTTACCGTACTTTATTGTATTTACCGCATTTTAGCATTTTTATTTCATATACTGTATTATACTGGACTGTGCTGTGCTGGTTTTCCGGTTGGCGGGATGGGTGATCCGAGAGATAAGCCCATTACACAGGCTTGAGTACACGCATAGGATTAGAGTGGAAAGTAGTGTGGCCTACGTAGCATCTTGTTATGTATGGTTTATACGAAATCTACAACCAGATGAGGTTTTCTTGGGAGATGTTCTGATTTGCGCGTCTTGTGCATTTCGGAGTGTTAACCTAGAAAGCTGTCGACTCTGGTGACCATTCCCGAGGACTCAGTTGCGACACTCCTCCCAAGAACGATAATGGCAGACCAGAAATGGCAAACCCATTACGATTCTCAATTCGAGGAACCAATGCTGAGAACTTGCTATAGGATGACCTTTTTTGGGGGGAATCAGTGGACGACCTCTTTGTTTGGCGATAGTATTGTGCCCCGAGGGATGAATGTACTATTGCTTCTCAAATCAAGAATCCGAGACTGAGGATCCTGTTTTCTAGTACCCACATGTGAGAGGGGCGGGTTGTTTACAGGTTTGCAGGTAACCTTGACCTTCAACATACCCGGTATTCTAGTTTTCTTATCAGTGTGAACTTATCAGCCTGATATTATGGTGTTCTGATTATCCCGGTTTTCTGATTATGCTGATATTCTGGCATTCTGGTTTTCTGGTTATTTGGATATTCTAGTATTCCGGTATTCTCTTCAGAGCAGACCTATGACCTCATTCAGTCATCAGCACAGCACTTATTCAGGATATATGGAAGCTTTGATCCCATGTCTGCTGCATTCATATTGCATTGCATTTTCATCTTGCATCATTTTGCATATCCTTCTCTAGCCGAACCAGTGATCTTATCCATCCTTTGTCTGAACCGCAGTTGATTGCCTGACTTTCGTATTGGACTTGAATCAGCTTCTGGAAGAATCATGAACTCTGGGGAGCAGAATTAGCTTGTGACTCGGGAAAATATTGAATTGATGAAGAGTCAGTTGGACCAACTTGTGGAAGCTATGGCAGCCATGAATAAGGGAGAAGCCAATGTTCGGAGGACTTCAGGAACTGGGAATGTCATTCCACCTTCAGTGAACAATGTTACTCAAGCTCATCCGTGCAAGTCCTTGTTGAGGATCAAGCTATACAGGAGCGTACCATCATCCGAGATGGACATTCTTCTTCTCTTGATGCCACAGACTATCAGAGCTTTGCCTTCTCTGTGCCAAATTTCCAAGGGGTAATTCCAAAGGCGAAGCCTAAGGACCCACGGGCTGTTCAGTTTGATGAAAGATGTCGTGTGTTGGAAGAGAAGCTTGATGCTCTAATGAAGCGTGATACTCTTGATCTGAATGCTGCGAGCATGTGTTTGGTGCCCGACCTTGTGTTACCTCCAAAGTTTCAGATGCCAAAGTTTGAGCAATACAAAGGGGATAGCTGTCCGAAGCAACATTTGGTGATGTTTTGCCGAAGAATGACCTCACATGTCTATAATGATAAGCTCATGATTCACTATTTCCAGGACAGTCTATGTGGGGCATCGTTGAGTTGGTACACGCAGTTGGAAAGTGGTAGCATGCGATCATGGACAGACCTAGCTAACGCTTTTGTAAAGAAGTACAGTTATAATCTTGACCTGACTCCCAGCCGCTTACAGTTACAGGGTTTGTCTAAAGCGGATAATGAATCATTCAGAGAGTATGCTCAGAGATGGAGAGAGTTAGCTGCTCGCGTTCAACCACCACTTTTGGATAGGGAATTGGTTGATATATTCAAGGGTACTTTGCAAGCACCATACTTCGATAAGTTGATTGCAACATCAAAATTTTCTGACTTGGTAATAATTGGAGAAGGCGTCGAGTTCGGTATCAAGAGCGGAAAAATCCAAGGCGCCACAAACTTCCCAGCTAGTGAAAGTGAATCAGTTGTCAGTTCTCAAGAGGTATGGGAGGAAGAAATTAATTCCGTCCAAGAATATCCCCCACCTCATCCTCAGTATTCAGGTGTTTCAACGGTTCAGAGTCAGCAATCTTCTGGGTCTTTGTATCAGGGATCTCCCAAGAATCAATGGTCATACCGCCGTCAGCCGCGTCAGCACGCCCGACAAAGACCTAGGAAGCCAGAGAGGCACTTCACTCAATTACCAATGTCATATCGTCAGATGCTGCCAGATTTGATAAGAGGTGGATTGATAGTGCCGAAGGAATTGAAGCCAGTGCCTTTTACTTATCCACCAGGTTTTGATGTCAACGCCCGTTGTGACTACCATGCTTGGGCACATGGGCATTCAATTGAAGACTGTAAGGTGCTTAGGAGCAAGATTCAGACTCTTCTTGACTCAAATATGTTCTCATTCACGCCTCAGGGTATTCAGATCCACGACTCTCCTTCATCCAGTTATGCGGGTTCATCAGTTCAGGTTATGGAAGAAGTCCCGAGAGCAGTTGTGCAAATGATTATACAACTGACTCCGTCGAGCAATTCTGAAGATGGCTAGTTCAGTAGCAAGTCAAGATTGGAAAGCCCAGTTCCCCGGAGCTGACTATCTTTTAGATCATGTCATTTCTTTACATTTGTAGTTTCTTTTCTGTTAATGTGTAAACTCATTTGTAAAACTTGTCTGTTTTCAGTTGATAATGATAATGAAATGAATATGCATGTTTTGTTTAAATCCATTCGTGTTCACTCATATTTTCTTTATTGGTATCTAACACTTGTTTAAGTAGGATCCGAGGGAGGATGATGAAATTCAAAGACGCAGAACTTCCAATTGTATTCTTTTGGGACAAAACCCTGCTGATGATATACATGCATTGTTTAAAATCCCCAAACACCGGAGACATAAGGAAGATAACACCTTGCATACCCCGTTGAGCCTAGTAGTAGGAGTTTCTTTCTGAAAACGAAAAACCCTCTATCTTAACCCGGGGCAGGGTAGGTCTCAGTTAATTTGACCGAGCGTTCAAAGTTTAAAAGGAGTGTCCCATTCGAGGATCAAATCACAATGGTTATCCCTCACCAACTGAAGAGTGAGGCAGTCGTACCCCTTTCAAACCAGTCCGACAAGCCAGTGTCACACGATTTGTTCAAAAAAAAAGGGAAAAAAGAATCAAAAGAAAAAAGAAAGCCCGCTAAGTCGAAACTTGAAGACAAGTGACTTAGGTAAAAGTTAGGGCATCCCGCTGGACTTCAAAATCGAAAAAAATCAAAAGAATTCGTCCAGGAAAAATCAGGGAAAACAAAAGAATGAAAAGTGGAAAATAAGAAGAAAAAAAAAATTCTCGACAAAGGACAAGTCGTATGACCGCCGACACCAAAGACAAAAGGGGTGAGTGTCACTCCGAAAATCGTGTGGGCTCCTTCTATCCTTATACCATTCATTAACCTTTGCGAAAGGTGAACGCTTGTGTCAAATTAGCTGAACGTAGGACTAGAGAACATCAAGGAGAATGGGTGGGTGAAAACAAAACTTTGAGCCTTATATCCTTTCTTTTTCAAACTGTGAACCAGATCACGCTACAACCTTCAAAAGACCTAATTGAAGCAGGGTTGTTTCGAAAGCATACTTCGGTAAAGATCGCGTCGAAGCTGACTCCTAAAAGGATTTTCTTAGCATTCATGCTGGTATCAGTGACATTCTGATAAGTGATTCATTCACTACATGTCACAATATTTTTCTAGTGAACAGACTTGGATTTCAAAACTGTCATATGCATTACATTAAAATTGTCATTTTTCAAAACGAATGGTTTTACTTGCGAGCAAGTACTTGACATCAGGAGAGTTTCTGCAATGGAAAGATTGGTCAATATAAGTTCCAAGATGCCTGATTACTCCGTTGAGCAGGGGCAAGTCATATCAAAAGGGAAATTCATTCCAAGATTCAGCTAATCTGGGGCAATCAGGTCGAGATTCGACAAATCTCTTGAAGGTCAGTTAGTCAGAGGTGCTCTTTCACAGATCAGCCAGTCACGGGCAAAATCACGTCAAGGCTGGGGCAAGCCACCCCTAAAGCAAAAGGTTATTCTCTCCGGAGGATGGTTAATCAAATTCATGGGGCAAGACATGTCCGATCTTAAAGATAAGTTCTTTATGGGTTATGTTGCGTCAGGGCACTTCCTTTTGGTCATATCAGATCTGCAAGATTCATGTTGATAGCTAACACGTGACGTCCCCAGTAGGTCTCTCTCCCGAGCAGAGATAGCTGGAGTTTTATCACTCAGCAGAGCATCATGAAGGTTATTGCTCCCCAGCAAGAATTCAGGAGTTCGCTCTCCCCTAGCCAAATTGGTAAAGTTTATTGCTCTTCGGCAAGAGTTCGTATTCTCGTACAGGATAAGAGTGTTGGGTTTGTGCTTCCCCATTTTGCGGTAAAGTTATTCCCATCTTCCCAACAGAGTAAGGGTAGAAGGTAAGTGTCCAACAGAGGGTTAAGCCCAATGATGTCCCCTAACAGAGTTGACGTCATCAATCATCGTTCCCCAAGCGGATTACTTGGTGGTGGCTGGTACTCCCCAGCAGGTTAATGGCGTTTCCCCAACCACAGGTTAAGTTCAATGATATTCCTCGGCATGTTCGGTGTTATTGACTTCATTCCTCAAACAGAGTTTGGTGCTAGTCATCTCAATGGCTTGGTCAACAGTGGTTGACGTCCCCGGAAGATTCCAAGTCCAATGGTTATTGGCACCTTTTTAGTAGCCGATCTGTGGGTTTCATCTTCAGAAGTTGTTATTCTTGATCCCCAACGGAGTGGGAGTTCTCGTCGGGTTCATCTTCAGCAGTGGTTATATTAGGAAGGCTGTTCAGCGTGACTTCCTCAGCAGGGTTCGTGGCCTCAGAGACAGTTTAGTTTGTCATCCCCAGCGGAGTTGGCCTCTTCTCTTCAGCATTTATTTTGCTGGAGGGGTCATGTTGCATATAGTAAGCATATTTGCATTGCATCCTCAAACGCGTAGCATTTCCATTTTGTATGGAGCATTACGCCATAGAAAGAAAATTCAAGCATATGCATGCGAAGCATAAGCCAGATTTGGTACCTTGTGTGAAAGCCCGAATCAATCTTCAGTCAAAACAGTGACATATCCCCAGAGAGAATGCCAAGCCATTCCTCAGCAGACAATTTTTTTCCGTCAACCCCTTGACGATGTGTTCCGAGCTCAGGTTTTGTACCTTCGGATATGTTCAGTTTCTTCCCGTCAACCCCTTGACGATGTGTTCCGAGCTCAGGTTTTGAACCTTCAGATATGTTTTGTTTTCTTTCCGTCAACCCCTTGATGACGTGTTCCGAGCTCAAGTTTTGTACCTTTGGATATATTCTGTTCCGAGTTCAGGTTTCGTACCTTCGGATATTTTCATTTCTTTCTGTCAAACCCCTTTGACGATGTGTTCCGAGCTCAGGTTTCGTACCTTCGGATGTGTTTTGTTCCGAGCTCAGGTTGTGTACCTTCGGATATGTTCAGTTTCTTTCCGTCAAACCCCTTTGACGATGTGTTCCGAGCTCAGGTTACGTACCTTCGGATATTTTCATCTTCTTTCCGTCAATTCTTTGACGATGTGTTTCTTCAAACATGTTTCCTTTCTGGGGTTCACTTTTCTTTCTCTGAGTATGTTATCTTTCCGTCAAATTCCTTTGATGAGGTGTGACTGGGCTCCAATCATATTTTCTCCCCACAGTTTGCAAATTTCTAGGTTTCTTTTTGTATTCAATCACCTTCTACCTTGAATGTCTGAAAGCCGTTGCTATCATCCTTTCAGGTCCAAGTTGATTGAATAGGGGCAGCTGTAGCACCCCAAAATTTGCCCTACCTTAACCGTCTTATGTTTCCTTTTCATTTGCATCTTCATTAGGTCATAACTCGTTCATTCATTTGCATTGGGCTCCTGAGGCGTGGGATCATGGTTTCTTATCTTCTGTACGAATTGGTTGATATTCATTAAGTAAAGATGGTGGTTAGGTTTTCATGTCAAATACATCTTGATATTCATGGTGCAAGAGATCAAGTTTGGGACTCATATTATAGTCAAGGCTTTGTTGTCCACTCAGTTGCTTATTGTTGGTCGCTTGTAATAAAGTTAATATTTGGGCTTAAGAATTGATGTTGGTATGGACTCATTAGAGAGAAGTTTCATTCAAGAGACTTCAAGAGTTCAATTGGATTAAAGGTTTTAAGGCGGTTGGATGTTCTAAAGGGTTTTCGTATTGGCACCCAAACTCATCATTTCTCCATCCATGACCCATATACATTTCTTTTTTGCTAAACCATTTTTTAAACCCATTTTCTTTTCAAAATCCGTTTTTACTCATTTTCCTATTAATACCCATAATCCATATTAGAATCCATTTCAATACCCATAATCCATTTTAATATCCATTTTAAATAACCAAAACCATTTTTCAAGACTACTTGTGTAATTCTATTCCATTTCAAAATCCAATTACTCATATTAATGTCTAAACTCAATTCAAATTCAATTGCCAAAAGCCCATTACACTTCTTACAAAAAATCACAAAAATAAGAGGAAACCATGCTCATGAAAGAATGTAAAGCCCGTAAGTGCCAATGGAATGAAGGATTCACAAGCCAACATGAAGCAACGTGAGGAAAAATAAGCTTTATAAGGTTTTCAAAAAAACACGTCCCACACGCATATCCAATCTACAGCAAATCATTAGGAGATATGGCGGGTTACTTTGGTATGCTTGACGCACTGTTGGTCGCGATCCAAAGGAATTTCACACTTCCAATGGTTATATCATAAATGTGGATTTTGTGGTTCATATAATACTCGGGTGATCAAGAGTGAGACATCAAATTTCAGCTGCCCTTAATGTGTTTTTCTTTAAAGCTACAGTGGTATAAATATTTGGGTCGCAAAAGTAGCCTTTGGTTACTAACTAATATCAGTAATTAACTAATAGAACCTAATTAACGACATATCACATGACAGAAAAATAGCAGTACAATACAAGCTCACATCAGCAGAAAGAAAAAGGAAATTGACTGCAGAAAATGGATTCACACGTTGGAAAAGTAATATTAAAAATACACAGTTCCAATACATAAGCAAAAATGCAGATTGATAAGAAAGAAAAAACTCAAGACAGAGCTCAATTAGGAAAGGAGTATCACGATTTACAACATAGAATTCATAAGATTCAATCTCAACTCTCCATTTTCTTGTAACTAACTCTTGAATCAAGGGCCCTGATCAATTATTTCCGTAACAAACTTTTCACAAGCTTTGCTGCTCCTATAAATCAGAAACACCATCTTCATTCTTGACTCTCGGCATAATCTTCACCATCTTCCATTTCAATTCTCTTCAATTTTCACTCTGTAACCAATTTTCATCTTCCTCACCATATTCACGTATCACCTTCATCTTCTCTAAATTATCTTCATCAAATTCTAACAGAAAACAATCCTTCAACATCTACTCCATCGCCACAACTCCGAAACTTGCAGAAAATCAACAGCTCCGGTTCAATAAAATAGATCGAAAACCGTCAACAACAACATTTTTTGGAACGCGAAGGCTTTGTTGCAAAAGAACACGCAAGAAGAATTCGGAAATTCAATTCTCAACAACAACAACACGGCAGAACAGAGAAGAAGAAGATGACATAGACGAAGTATGATGAAGATTGAGTAGCGCACACATACCTGAATAAGAGGCTAAAGATCTCCAGATTTATCGGCGATTTCTTTCTGTTTGAAGAAGCACCGGACTCTCTTCGGTCGGTAAACTCTCTGAACTTTTCTTTTCTTTTCTTCGTTTCGTATACGGACAGTTCGCGAGTAGTTTGCTGTTTCTTTTCGCCGTGATTGAATTTCTCCGTTCGTTGTATTGTCGCGATTGCGCGTAGAGTAAGATAGTTGTTGCTTATTGTTGTTTTGGCTTGAGTCCGAATCCATTTACGCGAATGCTGAGGGTTTGAATCACGGTCGAGAGGATGAACACGAATGGAGTTGAGGAGAGAGGTTGGTGAGTTCGAACGGAGGAGAAGGTTGTTCCGGTGAGGTTTTGTGGACGGAGAGAAGGAGAGCTGTGTTGAGACGATAAAAGCGATGGTGATGAAGGAGATGGCGTATTGTGAGCAATGTTTTGGCAAGGAAAGTTGAGAGAGGCGGCAGAGATTTGGAGAAGAAGAAGGAGTTTAGGTGTTGATTAAGCTTTTGTTGTTGGATGAATGGAAAGGAAGGTGAGGACGGCGGACAGAGGAGATGAGAGACTGAGAGTTGCTCATGGAGGAACTTAGGGTTTTTTTTAAAAGAGAACTATCTGTTGCAATACCGGACCGGGTTGCATTCAAGGCCCATTTTGTTCACAACCTCAGTTCACTAATACACCCCCTTTTGCTGCTTATTGGGAGGTCCTTGGGCCACTAACTCAAAGCCCAACGCATGAAATTTTTGTCTCTTCTCCATTACTCGCTGCACCCCCTGTGCATATCCAAGTTCTTGGGCCTGAGTTATGAAAGGCCCAGTGCCTGAACTTGCTTTCTAACCCCCAGAATCAAATTACATCCCTTTGCTTTTTTGATTTTGTTAATTGTTTTAATTAATTGGTTAGGTTAATTAGGATTGTTAATATTTTAGTTAATTAGAGTTTTATTAGATTTTAGAAATTAACTTGTTTTAATTAGTTTTTCTAGAAATTAATTTTAGGATTAATTTTCTTTAGATTTAGTTTAGAATTAATTTGGATTAATATTAGGTTTAATTTTAGAATTAATCTCAAATTAACTTTTCTTGTAAGAATTTAACCTTGATTTTTACTTCGCATGTTAACTCTAACTTGGTTATTGTTGATTAATTGTTGACCATAATTTCAATTGCTCATTGTTGATTAATTTCTGATTTCTCCTTTATGAATAGCATGATATAATGCTATGTGTAGAATTTTCTCACATCCCGTTGGGATCCTAGCTCAACTTTAATATTTGATTAAAGTGAGGTAGGATAAGCATTAGGTAGTGCTATCCCTTTTTCTCTTTTAGTTTAAGAGTTCTCATACCACACTTGACATTAGGAACATCCATGCATGATAACTCTTAGGATTATTAGTCTCCCTTTAAACTTTTACCTTTTTCACCCTTTGGGTTTCTCTTCTTCTCATCTCAAAATAAAAAGCAAAAACACTTAATAAAGGCATAACATATATTGCATTTGAGCCTTTCATGTGAGAATAAGATAGTGAGGGGTCTTCTCTCACCTTCTTAGAATGTTTAGCATACGTCCCGTCTTGGGTCGATATGCGAGGCATTCGATCCTATATGAAAGACTTAAACATAATATGCGTTATACACACCAATAATCAAAATACTTCTTTCTAAAATACAAAAACAAACAAACAAATTCTCTTCTCATCTCCTTCATTCTATTCCTTAAGGAATCTTCACGTCCATTCTACCGCAAACAGGTAACGCCTAAGTCTCCACACAGCGAGCTGCAACACCTAACTGCTGGGACGCACACTCTGACGTTTCCACTAAAAAACACCAACAAAGCAACCCTTGTTGAGGGGAACTACGTCGCTCTAATTCTCATGTTCCCGATGAGATACGTAGGCAGTGAGGTAGGGCCCATGCGAGTACTTCTTTTATTTTCCCTACATTTGTTTCTCGTTCTCTTTCCGTTCCTTTTCCAGTGTCTTTTACGACACCCTTTGATCGATAACAACAAGTGTGGATCCCATCGAGTACAATGGACGTGAGGGGGTGCTAATACCTTCCTCTCGCATAACCGACTCCCTTACCCGTTTCTCTTGGTCGTGAGACCATGCTTTTCCTTTCCCTCAGGTTTACACAGTGTTTCCTTCCCATCTCTCAGGATAAATACACATTGTTGGCGACTCTGTTTCAGCGTCACTTTCGCGTTTGTACCTGGACGAAAATCCCGGGAGCGACAACATGTGGGTACTAAAAACGAAGGATCCTCAGTTTCTGGCATTGAGGTCGAGAAGCAATAATACATTCATCCTTCTGGGTACAGTATTATCGCCAATCGAGGAGTGCCTCCACTGATTCCCCCTCAAAAAAGGTCATCCTATGGAAAGTTCTCAGCTTCGGGTCCTCGGATCGAGAAGTGTAATGGGTTTGCCATTTTTGGTCTGCCATTATCGCCCCTCGGGAGGAGTGCCTCAACCGAGTCCTCGGGAATAGTCACCAGAGTCGACAGCTCATAAAGGAATATCCAGTGGTCTGCATCAACATGCAGTATCAGATATCTCCTAGATGGGCCTCGTCTGGCTGTGGATCTCGTGAACAATTAACGTGGTCAACACCACGCAAGCGATACGAATATCCACTCTAAATCCTATATGTATACTCAAGCCTGGGTAGTGGGCTTATCTCTCAGAACACCCATCCCACCAAACAGAAAAAATCCAGCACATTCCAGCCTATAATATATGGAAACAATGAAATGAAAAGCAAGTAGATGTAATAAAACAGTAAACAGGCAACAATGCCATAAATAAAGCGAGTAAAGTAAACAGATAAAACACCCTAAAATCAAAAGCAACCAAGCGCTAGGATTGACTCGCTTAGGGATGGGAAAGTCCCCACCAGAGTTGCCAGCCTGCCGGGGAATCCCAACAAGCTAGGTACCAACAGTCCCCAGCAGAGTCGCCAACTGTCGCATCTGCGAAAATCAACCGGCGAAAAAAAAACAGAAGAGTCGCCATCGAACGTTATTTATCCTGACGCAGGGAAAGGAAACGATCGAAGAAAACCTCAACAAAGGGAAAGGAATGGTCATCGCAACCATAGCCTGAGTTTGAGAGTCGGTTACGCGAGAGGAAGGTATTAGCACCCCCTCGCGTCCATCGTACTCGATGGGATCCACGCTTGTTGTTATCGATCAAAGGGTGTAGGTAATCTGAAGCTCAACTGCTGACGGGAGACAGAATGGGGGAAAAAGAAAAGAAGTGACTCGATAGGACATCGCCGTCCTAGGCCTACGTATTCCCTCGGGTAGGGGAAAGTCAGAGTCAACGTAGTTCGGATGACGGTTTGATGGGGAAGTTTGCTCGCCAAGACATCGCGTCTCGTGCCTACGTATCCTCAATCTAACTGGAAAGAGGACGTCAGAGCAGTCGTAGTTTGACCTAACGGGGTCAGTTTGTTTTGTTTTTTTTAAGTGGACGACATCAACGTTCGCGCTCTAGCAGTTTAGGTGTTGCCGCTCGTTGTGGGAGCCTTACGCTTTTACCTGTTTACGGTAGAACGAAAATGACGCGTCCTTTACGATGAGAGTGAATGAGATGAGAAGAGAATCCCGAAGGAAGACGAGTGTTTGTTTTTGTCTTTTATAAGAAAGTGTTTTAATTTATTGTTTGTAACTCATATTGCACTAAAGTCTATGACATAGGAACAAATGCGTCGCATGGTCGTCCCCAACAGGACATATGCTAAACACTCTAGAAAGGCCAAGGGAGACCCTCCTCCTTTCATTTCCCATGTACTTAAGGCTCATGGCATACAATACTTGTTGTCTTATTTCATGTTTTTTTATTTTGTTTTGAGATGAGAGAAGAGACTCAAAGTTGTAAAGTAAAATCTAAGGGGAGACTAGTGTCCTAATGTTATCATACAATGGTGGCCCTATGGTTGAGATAAGAAGAGAGAAGAAGGAACTTCTACCTGGATGGAAAAGTGGGGATCGCATTACCTAATGCTCATTTTACCTTAACCTTAATAAAAAATTAAGGTTAAGCTAAGATCCCAAAGGGGTGTGAAAGAGTTATACAAACAAGCATTATATCACACAATCCACAAATGAAAGAATAAGAGAAAGCAAATGAAAAAAGATGAAAGAAGAGTTGAGTAATCTTGTACTAAAGTACCATACCTCATAAGCCAAGCTAAGCAACCTTGGTTAAAAGAAAGTAAATCACAAGCACTAGTTACCAATTAATTGAAAAGTTATGCATTAAGCTCCTAAACTAAGACTAGGTGTCCTATACTTGTGTTAGATGCAATATACAACTATAAACAATGTAAGATGAGTTCTAAGAGTGAAGTAACATGCATAGGCTAGTAAGTATACCTAACTAACTTCTACTTATGTTAACATGTCAAAAGAAATCAAACTAGGTCAAACTATGTATCAAAACAACACACAATTGCATATTGTTCACAAACTAGGGGAGATGAGTCATATAAGTGGGTTAAAGTATGAGTATTCCTCAAAGTCAGAAGTGAATAAGGTGTATTGATGTGTGTAAATGTCATTGGGTTAACATGTAAGTCATGTATTAAAGCATTCACAATGGTTAAGCAAGTTGTGCACAAGTATAGTCAACTAGGATGCAACATACAAGTGGTGCTTATGCAAAAGACATGTGAGGATGATCGCATACTATGGCATAGTATGAAATCAGAAGTGATATCATGTTAAGGATGTATAAAACAACTCTCAATCATCATAGAAGTTCATAACATTTCAAGTTTTATAAGCTATGGCAAGGCAAACACGAAACAATGTTCAAGTAAGTCCTAGAAGTTAGCTACTTGTGACACAAGTAAAAGAGAAGTATGAAGGATGCATACACATGTTGAGAGAGCTAGGTCAGTACCTAATGACCTATAATAGGCCATGTCTAAAGGCTATAAGAGTTGGGGAAAGATGGCACATGAAAGAGTTAGACAACTAAGCAAACAAAGTTCAATTGAGAGATGTAAGTCAAGTTGTATTTATGAAACATGGAAGGAAATTATGAGTCATAATGATTTATGCAAGCTAAGATCAGTATTATAAGTCATGTAAGATGCATTGAAATGGAGATTAGATGCATTATGTTATGGCATATTATACAAACACACAAATGAACACAAGTTTTAACATTGATGCAACATTTATAAGTCATACAACTTCCAACAAATGAGAAGGGATTAGAGGTAAAGTGGGAATGATCAAATATGTTACAAGTCAGTAGGTATAACATATTCAATTTGGTTTTGAAGTCCTATAAAAGTTAGTAAAAGACTGTCCTCAAAGGACCTAAGAAGGGGAAGCAAACCAAAGGAGCAATTCATGTTCAATTCAAACACAATACAAGTCAATCAACATTTACCAATTAGGGACCTACAAATGTGATCTAAAGACCTATAATGGTGCCAAGACCAGTAGGTAAGGATGCCTTAAAAGGCCATTAAGAAGTAACATTGCCACATCATAAACGCTCCTAAGGAAAAGGCCTCAACAATCCATTAATCAAAGTAGCACTAAGCAAACAAAAGAATGTGATTAGAAGTCCTAAAAAATGAGGGGAAACTATTAAACTTATCATGAAGTCAGTGGTTATGCATAGCCAAAATATAGGCTCAAAATTTTTCTTTTAACATGCTCAAACTATGCAAAACAATTCACTTGTTGTCATATAACACGCCTTCACAAAATGGCATCAAAACCACAATAAAAAATTGTCCTAAAAAATCCCAAAAAATTAGGAAAAGTCCCTTAGTATGTGTCAAACTTAAGTTCCAATTTGTGTGCAACAATTCATTTGAAAACAGGTTGAAGAAGATTTCTTATGAGACATATAGTAAATGGTATGAGCAAAAACTTGTTAAAAATAAAATTAATGAAAAAATATCAAAATATATCAAAAGTGAAAATAAAAAATGTCATAAATTATTTGACACATCCCTAGAGTCTCATGAATTAATTGAGAATTTTTAGGAATTTTTTATTATTTTTAACAAAATGATTTTGAAGCAACTAGAAAAAAGAAAATAAAAACAAGAAATAAGGTCAGGGGGTGCAATGTTAGCAATCAGCCAGTTCATTTCCATGCCGGGCCTACCACAAGGAGGTGCGAAAAGCATAAAGTGAAAAGCCTAATACGCATGGGTCTTATGGTTCATAGCATAGGGACTAGTCAACATCTTGACTCAATGTGAAACACTGGATCAGGTCAATGCAATAAGATCAAAAATTTATGCTAATCACGTGGCTGAGAATGAATATGCAAGGTAACGTGCATGGAATCACGCATACATCATTACTTAATTATATCAGAACAAAATAAAATAAAAAGAAAAAATGAAAATGAAAATGTAAATGATGGCACGTGAGGGGGAGATGGAATTTTAATGTGTTGTCACGCTAACAACCGTTGGATCAACATCAATGCACGACCAGGATTGAAATGCTGCAAATCACCTGAGAACACCATGGCTAGGGTTTAGACACCGGAGCTCAGCTCCGGTCATCTTCTCCGGTGGGAGAACCACCGTGGGTGGTAGTGAAATTCCCAGAATTGGCAAAACCCTACATCACTCTACCCAAGATTTTGTGTAGATTCCAAATATAACCTCACAATTTCCATACAATGAACGTACGATGAGAATCGAAGATAATAATTTAGCTCTGAAAAATTCAAAACTCAACAGTTTTCCCTAATTGTTAACCACAAACATTGCCTCAGATATGAGGACTTCAGATGCAGCTATATGAAGTCCTAGATCATCTTTTACAGTCTAGCATGATGCACTAAAGTTCATGAATGTTACCTGGTCAGAGATGCAGTTCCAAGCTACAAGAAACCCAACAACTTCACTTCAAGGTCTTGTACTCTACAATGGAGGCAAAATAAATGCCATTGATCCCTTGAATCTTGAGAAAAGCTTCCAAAAATACCAAACTGGAATGAGTTAGTATGTGTTTCAATGGTTGTTCCAGATCAATATTTATGCATACAGAAGGGAAATTCGCGTGTGGAGATGATAAAGGTGAAGAGAAACCCTGGAAGAACTTCCCAAAACCCTTGAATTGGAGCTATGAAGTTCAGAGAGAAAATGTGAGTTCTGGATCTGATTTTTGGTGGAAATGAAGCTTGTAACTGTTTCTGTTAGGGTTGTTAGCTTATGTATGCGTGGTTAGAAGAGCTTAATCATGGTTAATGGTTTGGTTAACAGTTTGAAGCATGGTTAGTGAAAATGAGAAAAAAATGAGCATGGGGTTTTTTGCACGGGTTAGCTTTGGTTTAATGGATGTGTAATGGTTGTTAGGATATGCATGATGATGATCATGATGGCATGTTGATGTTTAATGTTAGTACAAGTCAGACTATGTAATGCTTGGTCATTAAGTTTTTGCTTTCATTTTTTCATGGCATAAGTGGAATGTCTATGGTATGGTTCATATCATGAAGAGTTTGTTTGGTCATGTTAGGAAATAATGATGTACGTGGAATCATACGTATGAGCACTTGATTATGGCATGAAATACTCTTGGCGTGGGATGGGTTTGCTATATGAAAAGAAGATTTTGTCAAGTTGGCCATGTATGAACATGCATGAGACATTCTCATGGTGGTGGTTTTGGAGGATTGTAACTTGGAGATTGTGGAACCAAATTGCCCAAGCTTGGTGTTTTTGGAAAGATCTCATGGCACATGGCAAGTTTGGTGTTGGAGTCAAATTAGAATGAGACTCAAAACATGATGCAAATGGAGGTTGAAAATGGTATGACACGAGCTGATATTTGTACTTGGAATAATTCTAAGAGTTTCTATGTTTCACAACTTTGAGATCGTGATTTTGGATAATCACAACTCCATGGATATTGAACCAAATGGTGTGATTTTTGTACCAAATTAAAGATCTCACTTGATACTACAACTTTGATGTGAGACTTAATTTGAATTAAAGCCTTAATCCTTAAGAAAAATGAACTTGAAGTATGCTATACACGAGCTTCCAAATGATCATGAATTTTTCTAAGTTATTTGCCATGTTGAACAACTTGAACATCCTATCTTCAACACACCATAACTTCTTCAATAATAATCCAATGGAGATGAACTACATACGGTTGGAAAGCTTGAGAAACACTCTACAACTTTCATTTGAGAGAATATTTCAAAAGATGCTTGCAAAATGATGAAAACTGAGCTTAAACCTGGCTGAAAAAGGGTGAGAACTTTCCCAAAATGGAAAGTCTTTAAAAACCCTAGTTTCCCAATATAGTAATTTTCACCCTTCTAGATTTTTCCATGATTCTCTTGACATTTCTTGATTAAATTTCACCCATTGGCCATGTTTGACATGAGGAACATGATTTTGATCTTAAAAAGTTAGGAGTTGACTTTTTCCTTGACCAATTAACTTTTCCCCAGTTTCTTGATTTTCAATCAATCATCCAATTGAAACCCTTATGAATGCAATTGTTGGCTCAAATTACATTCATAGACACTTGTAAACATGTGGAATATCATATGATCGAGTCTTTCCCAAAAATTAGAAACAAACTGACTTTTATGCAAAACCCTAATTTGATCCCTTAAAGTCAGGAGAAAATGGTTGAACTTCAAAACTCAAACTCCTTTGACTATGTTGTGGATTGCCTCAAACCAAGATGATTTATGTGATGGGATGGTGTCAAAGACCCAAGCCTCTTGCTCATGAGGGTGTCCCAAGCTCAGATAATCAAAACCCTAATTGGGGATCAACAGTCAGGAGCTTGATCCTCTTTCCTCTTCCTACCAATCTCTAGCTCTTGATGGCATGGTGGATCATATGAGCTGTCTTTGAGGTATGGTGACCTTTTAAGGATTGATGATTTGACATATTTCATTCTCCTTGTCTTGCACAATATAAAGATGGTGACACCTTTGATGCCATGCCTTGAGAAAACCAATGATGTATGCAATGTTTATGACCTAAATGCAAATGAAGTGTGAAGCATAAGCCACTTATTGGGTATAAATAGGAGAGCAAATTCTGAGGTGTTACAAATAGCAACAACAACATAACCAACAACAACAACATCATCAAAAACAACAACATTAGCAAAAACAACAACAACCACATTAACATCATCAACAACAACAACAATATCAACAACAATAGCAACAACAACAACAACATTAAAAATAACAACAACATCAACAACAACAACACAACAATAGTGTGAAATATTGGATCGAACTCTAGTATTGTCGATAGAGGTTTAGCATGTCGTCGAAGTCTGCTCACATGCTGTAGTCGAAATGTGTTCTAGTATGTAGTTGTCGAATTGGGCTTGTTTGTTATATCCAATTGTCTAAGTTAGCTTGTACCCTAAGTTAGCTTGTAATGGGTAATTGTTAAAAAGACCATTAGTTTAGTATGTTAGGTTTTATTATAAATGTCATACTAGTCTCTCTTCATAAGTATGGCAAATCCTAATTAGGGTGAGAGGGTTATTTGTTATTCTTGAGTACTTGTAATCTGATTTGAAAAGAAAGTAAAGAATAGCAGTTATAACCAATTTCTTTGTGTTCTTATTGTTTTTCCGTTAACCCTAAGCCTTTTGTGTTTCTTGTCAATAAAGAAACCGATTATACTTTTGTTTCCAAGGCATCATTTTTCACAACAAATAGCAACAACAACAACGACAACAACAACATCAGCAATAACAACAACAATAACATAAGCAGTAACAAAAACAATAACAATAGCAACAACTAATATAAAAACAACAACAACAACAACAACAACAACGACAATGACAACAACAACAAGATCATAACAACAACAACAACAACAACAGCGACAACAATAGTAATAGCATCAGTAACAACAACAGTAACAGCAATAACACAAATAACAACAACAACAACAACAAAAATTCCACAGTAACTTGTTGGTGGTGGTGTTGTTGTCATGTTACTCCATCACCAAACTTGTTGTTATAAAATCGACAAATCTAAAGAGTTTTGTCGCAATCCGAAACCTCACACACCACAAACACATTTCTTATTATGTTAGCCTCATCAACGGTTAAGGCACATGTCACATTCTAGACCTCCGACAAGGATGTTGATGATCTCATCCTAATCTCATCCATCCATCCAATCGTGTTGGCTTATTCTGGTAATTAGGTTCTCATATTTTAGGCATGTTTCTTCTATTTTGTGTTGTTTGGTTATTTCATGTTAAAAATGTTTATGCTATTACATCCACTTCATGTTCAATATGAGTTTAAAGTCCTATATAAAGAGGGCATTAAGTCCATATTTATCAATAAGAGCCTTGTTTTCTTTCTTTACTCGGGCTATCCTCCTTAACAATGAGAAATACTTAAAATCAAACGACTGGTGTAATCGTGTGATTTCTTGGACAAAAGTTGTGAGATAATCTGACGAAGAAGTCCATTGTCTCCAGGTTTCTATAAATTGGTATATTTCATGAGTGAAACTAGGAATCTATAAATTGGTATATTTTATATTCTAATCTAATATGCATTATTATTGGTCGATTATCACTTATGTACAATATGTTGTGATATTTGGAAGAAAGGTAAAATATGTCTATTCTAATTGTTAAAATTAATATGTTGTAACCACCACTATCTTTAGTAAGCATTATGAGAGAATTGGAACCATCACATTATAATTATTGTCTTTATTTAGATTTATGGTAGAGTTGTATCATTAAGATTGAGAGAACCAAAGAGTCCTCATCTTGATTACCAACGTATTATATTCTCTGTCAGTTTCCTTTGAGCCTATCTAAAGGCTTTGTAATGTTAAGTTGTAAAAAAAAAGAAAAAAGTGTGTGGTAAATTCAATAAAATCAGAGTATTTTAAAGCCTAACTTCCACCAATGGAAGTTCAGTACAAAACGTGAATGAAAAATATTTTCTTATTCTAAATTCTGCAACAATATATTTTAGCACATACCATCTCTAGAATACCACCAACAGTGTGGTGTTAGAGCTTCAGATCCTTGCAGCTGCAGCAAAAACAACAAAAAATATGGCTTCCACAAGCAATTTTTCCACAACTTATAGTAATATTAAAGTTCCTTTGTTTGAAGGAGAAAATTATGATTTTTGGGTTGTTCAAAGGGAGACTCTATTCACCTCGTTGGATGTCTTGGAATTCGTCCAAAACGGGTATGAAGAATAAGCACCAACAGAGGCTGGAGAATCAAAAGAAAAGGTTGAAGAATCAAGCCAACGACTTGAAGAAGAAGAAGATCACAGATGCTGGAGTTCTTTGTATGATCCAAAGACGAGTCTCTGTATCCATTTTCCCAAGGATTATGAGAGAAAAAACATAAAAGGAAGCATGGAATATTCTACAACAAGAGTTTGAAGGAGACTCAAAGGTGAGAACTGTGAAACTTCAATCTCTTAAGATAGACTATGAAAATGAAAGAATGAAAGACAATGAGAGTTTGAATGAATACTTTAATAGACTCTCTGAATTGGAGAACCAAATGAAGTCACATAGAGATACAATAGATAATCGTAGAATTGTTGATAAAATTCTGATTAGTTTGACAGAAAAATTTGATCCTATGGTGGTTGTTATAGAAGAAACTAAAGACCTATTAACTATGTCTGTTCAAGGGTTGATGGGGTCTTTGAGATCCTACATGCAAAGGTTGTTACGACACTCTGAAAAATCAGTTGAGAGTGTCTTTCAATCTAAACTCGACATTTAGCCCAACAATGGTGAAAATAAACCCCCAATACAAAATAGAGGTGAGTCTTCTAGAGGTGGCAGACATTGGAGAGAAGCAAGAGGGGAGTCTACAGCTTCATTGTGACAAAAAATCAGTTATTCCCATGGCAAACAATCCCATTTTTCATAGTCGAACCAGACACATTAACATAAAGCATCACTTCATTCGAAGTGTGATTTAAGAAGGAGATGTGCAGTTAGCTTTCTGCAGTTCACAAGAGCAGCTTACAGACATTTTTACTAAATCACTACCAAGAGGAAGATTTCAGCAACTTAGAGAAGCAATGGGAGTTAAAGAACAACACATTAAAGGGAGTGTTAAAATTAATGTGTTGTAACCACCACTATGTTTAGTAATCATTATGAGAGAATTGGAACCATCACATTATAATTTTTGTCTTTACTTAGATTTATGGTAGAGTAGTATCATTAAGATTGAGAGAACCAAAGAGTCCTCATCTTGATTACCAACTTATTGTATTCTCTGTCAGTTTCCTTTGAGCCTATATAAAGGCTTTGTAATGTTAAGTTGTAAAAAAAAATAAAAAAAAGTGTGTGGTGAATTCAATAAAATCGGAGTATTTTAAAGCCTACCTTCCACTAGTGAAAGTTCAGTACAAAACGTGGATGAAAAATAATTTCTTACTCTAAATTCTGCAACAATATATTTTATCACATACCACCTCTAGAATACCACCAAGACTAATGAAACTCTGTCTTTATCATGTTATTCATAAAATTTATATCCTTCGGTTGAAAGAGACAACATATTATGTTAAGCTAATCAAGTTTAGTCATTTGTGAACTAGTTCAAGTTTACAATTATTAGTGATTTTTCGAAAATTTGATTGAGAAGACACAAAATGTCTGCTTGATTTATGTCTTTCATGATCTTCATAATAATTATGAGTCAATTTGGAATCATATTCATATTACGCCCGATATTCTATTTACAAAGAATTTTTTTTAATAAGCAATAGAATTACTAAAGAGAGCACAAGGGGTACGCAAACCCTTACAAGATAAAAAGCATAAATTACTTCCGAAACATACAACACAACGGAGACGAAAACCACTCGTAAAAAGTACAATAGTTTTTCGACTTGTCCATAGTATTGAACCACCTCCAAGAAATGAAACAAATAGAATTAGAGTCTTCTACTACATTATACAGAACTGCTCTATAAATAAATTTATTTCTACTCTTCCATAAACACCAAACCGTAAAAGCCCATATCGAATTACCAAGAACGTTTCCCGTCTTTTTCTTTAAACTTATGGCAAAAATAACAAAGGATGTTGCACAGTTCGTCTTCCTCTCATTATCAAAGTCTGACCAAGTCTCCTCACAGCTCCAAACTTTTGCTGCAAACTGACACTCCATGAAAATATGGAGAGAAGATTCAGAAGAACAAAAACATCTTGTGCACTGCATATTATCTATGCCAAGGATAATACCTCTCCTATGCAATTGATCTTTTGTTGATAACCTGTCCCTGAACAGTCTCCATAAATGAACCTGGATTTTGGAAGGCATAATCGAAGTCCACATATGCTTCATCGCAATTGTAGTACTACTATCCATTGATATAACCATACCATCCCGCAACAACAAATTATAACCAGAGCTGACAAAAAATGAGTTTTCATCTCCTAAGGTCCAAACATAACTATCCTTCTTGTTTTCAACAAGAATCACTTGAGACAACATCCTAAAAATCTGTTCTGATTCACTCTGCACCACCGAGCCCGCCGCGCAAGAGAAAGAAAATGGGTAACAATTCCTGTTAGAGCCAAACATAGAACACATTTCTGCCACAGATGCTTGCTGATTCGTGTAGGAAAAGAAAGACAAAGGGTAAGCGTCCTTTAAAGCGCAACTTCCAAACCATCGAGAATACCAGAACGACAAAGATTTTCTATCTCTCAATACACCTCTGGTCGATTTCAAAAAAAGATCCACAGTAAGAGCATTTTCTAAACCAATCGCCATCATGTCTCGCCATCAAATAGATTCCGAATTCCTACCACCTCCACCTTCATAACACAGCACTACCAGACCAATATTTCTAAAGTTCTGAGCGTACCTATATTTGAGAATGTCTTTCTAAAGGGCTCCATCTTCCGTGATGATTCTCCACTTCCACTTCATCAATAGAGCTTTGTTGAAGTTTGCTATATCCTTGATACCAAGACGTCCTAACTCTTTCGGTAAATAAACTCGCTTCCAGCTCATCCAATGGATGTTCCTTTTAGTCGACGTTCCACCCCAAAGGAAGGTAGCTTGAATTTTAGAAATTGATTTAACGATGTCTACCGAAGCCTTATAGAACGATAGAGTAAACACTACTATGGAAAACCCATTTAACAACTGTTGGGAAAAGTATGTAATCACGCGTGCACATGCGTTGTATATATGATACTTACAATCACATAATAGTAACCGTTGAATTGAGCTGGAAAGAGCGCTACCTATCACAACGGTTTGTACAAACAACCATTGTGATAAAGTAGTTGTCCTAGGTTCGATTCCCAGCTGCGCTGTTTTGATATTTATTTTTTCTGGACAACGCGCGAGATATTTTAATGGTTGTGTAATATAACCGTTGTTAAAGCACAATATATTATTACGGTTATGATATATAACCGTTGTTACATATTCTGCAGAATTAAGAAAAATATGACTAATTTTATAATTAATCCCATTTCTTAACCTGTATTATTGTTCACCATATCACAGCAGAAAATACAACTAACATTTGTGATAAAGTAATCATAAAAATGTTAATTGTATCATATTCATAGTATCACATAATTGTATCATATTCAATTGTAACAAATATCTTAAAATTTATCATAACAAACAACCTACAGTTTACACATTACATAACATCACATAATTGTATCATATTCAATTGTAACAAATATCTTACAATTTATCAGAATAAACAACCTACAGTTTACACATTACATAACATCACATAGTTGTATCATATTCAATTGTAACAAATATCTTACAATTTATCAGAACAAACAACCTACAGTTTACACATTACATAACATCACATAATTGTAACTTGGCGTTTTGGTTTCTTGTCTCTTGGTGTCTTGACTCTAAAGACCTATGATTTCAAATAATTATACTTGTTAGTAAAAATATTTAGAAACTATAACATACAATTAATATATTATGAATAAAGACTAAATTACGTACTTGTTAATTTTCCCATATGTATTCTTCATGATCGATTCGAATAGCGTGCACGAAATCTCCATCAACTTCATCATATGAGGTAGGGACTTGTGTTGTGTAAGAAGGTGCAGACGGAATATCAAGACTTCCATCACTAAGAGGAATGTGCTTTCCTTGGAGAACGATTGGCCATTTTCCCGATATGTCCGATGGGTCGGTAACATAGAAAACTTATTTTGCTTGAGAAGCCATAATGAATGGTTCAGTCATAAAAGATGCCTTGCCAAGGTCGACCCGTGTGAATCCTAAGTCATCAATGTGTACACCATTACTATTATTGGGAACCCATTTGCATTTAAATAAAGCCACTTTGAAAATAACATAATCAATCTCCCAAATCTCATCAATGACACCATAAAACATGGTAGTTGCCAATACAGGATTCTTATCTTTCGAACTATAGAAATACATCAATTCAACTTCAACCATAACCCCACTATTTTGCATTGTACTACGATCATCTTTTGATTTTGTATAAAAGGTATAATGACCAATGTCGTATGGAGTCCAAGTAATGACACAAAATTTTGGCTCGTACGACAACCATTTAAGTATCTCTGATGCTCTACGATCATTAGATACACTTTTATTAAACCAATCTATGAATCTCTTGTTATGCTCTATCAACAACAACTTGTCACTCATTCGGGATATTTTTTCCTCAAAAGTCTTTTGTGAGTATCTATGAAAGGTTGAACTTCATCTATATTATTCAATATATAGAAATGTGCTTGAATAACTACATCCCGAGCCATTGACTTAACATTTAGACCTTGAATACCTCTTCCGTCTGTGTCAGCATGACGAAACTTTGGAATTCCTATAGAATATGCGTCCGACAAATAGTTTGTACAAAAATCAACAGCTTCTTCTGTGATGTATCTTTCAACAATCGAAGCCTCCGATC